>VZRE01013987.1:348848-406341 GCA_013396775.1 Cephalopterus ornatus
CGCGCCCCGTGCCCGCGCCGGCGCTGCGCGCACACGCGCACCCGCACGACCCCCTGCCCGGGGCTGCGCACACGGCCCCGCACCCCTGTCCGGGCAGAGGATGCGCTCGCACATACGCACGCACATATGCAGCCACGCACAGACACTGTACCAGTGCCACAGGCGGGGAAGGAACACGCACCACATACGCACACTCGTGCACATGCATGTGCACACACAGCCCACACTAACCCCGCCAGGCAGGGAATACACACACGTGCACAAACACACAATACGCACTGACAGCCCACCCTAGGCAGGGGATTCCCCTCTCAAACAAGGGTGCAATCACGTTAACATTCCTGTGTATGGATGCGCACACACTCACTAGACCTCCCCGCACACCTCCCTCCCAGATAGGAAATGTGCATGCACGAACACACACAGTTCCATATACTGCCCTCTCCCACACACATACACACACCCCACCTGCTCCTGGTCAGTGGTACACCAACACCACCCCTCCCCTCTTTTCCTCTCCCCAGACCGGGAAGGGCACCGGCACACAAAGCAGGACACAGCGCTGTTCCCGAATTTGGCTGCTACCTGGCAGCCTTGGCCCAGCCCCACTGTTGGCCTGCCGAGGGCCATGGCAGAGGTGCAGTGCCTGGGGAGTCAGCCACCCACCTGGGGTGTGGACTCATGCACTTTTGTCATCAAGTCTTGACCGGATATCAAGGCTGCGATCAAGACTTCAGCTACTTCTGCTGCCTCCCATAGGGTTTAATAGTTCTTTATTGCTTTTTAATGGGAAGTCTGTGATCATTCCTGATAATAGGAGGAAGTCTCTCTCCCTCATTCAATGATGCCCCTCTATATTTTAGGTATCGAATTAGAAAGTTATTCTCCTTTTCAAGCTCTCCTTTGTTTCTTAGTTTTCATAACAGTTCCTCTGCAGCTTTGGCTTCTGAACTGTGTTGCTCAAGCTTCATCTCATCCTATGGCTCTGAGATTCTGCCTTTACTGTTGCACATTTCACAGCTGGGATGAAGGCTTTCCAAAAAAAATGTTTAACTTTTCTGATTTTTTTTTTTTTAACACAAAGACTTAATTCTTTTGAAAGCCACCCAAGAAAGAGATTGGCCAGTATTTGCCACCATTGGGTTTCAATTACAACCCATTAAAAATTAGCTTAAACTTTGAATGCTTGTTTACTGTGTCAAATTTCCCCTGTTTTGTGTACTTCCTTACCCACTGGCTTGAGAACACAGAGACTTATGATTTTTAAAAAAGTTTCACCGTCTTCTCTTGGCCTACCTTCAGAAGTTTTGTGAATGGCTACCACAGTAGTGGAAGTCCAAAGCAGTGCCGAGTTCAAGGTTAGTTTTCTATGGAAAGCTCCAGCAAAATGCTCTTTGCCTGAAATCTGGGCATCTGTGGCATAGACATGCGTGCCTATGCTGCTCAGCCTAGCCTACCCTTATGGTCAATCAGGGAAATTCTATTCTGTATCTTATATGTGATAAACGAAGCTCCATAGCAACCCATTCCTCTCCTCAGCTACTCCCCAACTGAAATGTAGGCATCTATGTATTTTATGCATTCCACATCTTGTGTATACTTGTGTCTGTGTGCCTCATCCCTACTTTTTGAATGCACCAATCAGTTGAAGCTGAATGTGAGAGGTAGGCAAAACTCTCAGAGACAATTACATTCTAACAAGTTTCAGAAAAAGAAGGTAGTTACTTGAAGGGGCTTGCTACATATCCCCTTGTGCCCAGAGCATGGCAAGGGTGGCACTAGAAGTTCGTGTACTGTAACATACTTCAAAATCTGCGTGTATATGTCACACCAATGAGAAAAGTTGACCTGGAGCTTTTGTCTTCTTAGCCACTGCAGCCATTAAAGCCCACGAGACTGTAGGAAATTGGAGTTTATTCCTTCATATTCTCATTAAATAATAGGATCTGAGGAACTGCAGTTTTCCTCTTCTGCTTTTCTTCACATCGTGAGTGGGTTTGAAGCAGATCATGTTTTCTTGAGATTTTAATATTTGATTTTTCAGTATTTTTGATAAAGGGAGACCGCCTTATCTCCCTCTCATACACACACACTCAGACACTAATAGGACTTGCTTATTGGTAAAACTGACAGAAAGAGCAGTCGATAGGTGGGTTCCCACAGTCTTTCAGCTACACTGGTGTGCATGCTGTGTAAACACTGCTCCAGAATAAGCAATTGTTCTGCTTTCAAAAAGGAGAATTATTCTGGAATGAAAAAATCTTTACTGTGCTAGTAAGTCCACAGTAAAAGTAACTTTATTCTGGGAAATTATTTTTGCATAGAGATACATGATCATACCTAGAGACATGTTTATATCACTAGATCTATGTTACTCAGTTTTCCTTCATAAACAAATGCTAACTGATTTTGGTTTGCTCCTTTTCCAGGCTTGGGGCTTTTATATTCATGAGCATCCATCTTGTGCACTTACACCAGCATTTTAGAAATTGAAGGGAAGCCTTTGTGGTTTCTATATTTACCAGGAATAAAATGTAAAGTGTATGCCCATGCTGATGACCAGTGTCTTGGAGACTGTGTGGGAAAGATTTCCTTCAGAGGAGTTTTTTTTCAGTTGATCAAATAAGGGGAAGAAAGAAACAGCTTGAATGAAAGAGAAATCTCTTTCCTACCCAGGTTTCTGCTGCAGGATTTTTCTCCCTCATTACAGCGATGGTCTTCAGACCACCTTTCATCCATCAAGACCATCCCCATGAACATGCTGGACCTCTTCCTTGTCACTTAAAGCCTGATTTGCATAGACTGGCTCATTAGGTCTCTGTGAAGCAGTGCTTCCCAAATGCCTCCCTGGAGTGAGAGAAGGTGGGTAGAGGAAAGCATGGATGGAAGAAAATGGCAAACAGTTGGAAAGGTATAGTTAAATCTTGATATGAGCAGGAGGATCATTCAAAATCACACTATAACTGTTGTCAAAAATAATTGTCTCCATGACTGGACCATTTTTACCACATAAGTGAACTCATGTAACCCATACATTTGCTTCCTTTTGAAGAAAGAAAAGTGAGTTTGTGTTTGTCAAGCCCTGAAGGCACTAGCAGGGCTGCTGGCCCTGCTCAGCCTGAGCTGGAGACTCCCATAACCCCTGCTCATGGCCCAGGAGCCCATTTCAGCTCAACCCAGGACTTTCAGTCCCTGCTCCGGCAACACTATAGACATTCTCCTGTGGAGAAGGGAATGATTCTCTTACAGACTGGTTTAATGGCTATTCGTCACATTACAATGAGCACCAGCAACAGGACTGCAGTAATCAGCATCAAAGTTGGCCTGTTTAAATAAATAGTTGATCATTTTCCTGAGTGTAATCATCTTAGTTATTGCAATGCCAAAAGGTAACACCAGACGGTTTTGAAATGTATCCTAATTTTCAAGTGATGAGTCTAACAAAGGGCAAAAAGAAGAAGGTTCAGTTCTAGGAGAAGAGTGAACCCGATCTCAGTGCCCCTTCTATCACCCAAGACTTGCAGATGAAAACAAGTCAAACAAATGCAGCTTCTTAGCCAAGTCTGATGTTCTCTTAAAATAAATCACATTGGAAATAGCATCTGGCAATAGGATAGCCCACCACAGTTTCAGACCAAGTCTGGTCTGGATTAAGGACTTCCTGAATATTGGAATAGCTTTCCATGCTTCCTAATGAGTGGTTTGGGGTTTGTTTTGCTTTTTCCCCTCCCTCTATTTTTCAGGTTTGGATTTCCTTATATCATATTTCTACAACTCAGAATGATGTGTTTTCTATCCTTGTTGCCACAGATCAGTCTCCAACACACTTTTTCCACATCTTGGGTTCTAGAGGGGCTCCTGGAAGTGTTTCACAGGATGCAGTGGGACAGAAGTCTCACTAATGTTTAAAGGCTCTCTTGTGGACACATCTAGGGATGATAATCTGCTGCGTGCAGGGACAATAGTCTGTTTTCCATCTCTAATGCATTCAGTGGAAACTTATAGAGTTGGGTATCACAAGACCAGGAACAAAGCTGAGCAAGAACATAGAAAGGAAGGACAGATCATGGGCAGTATGCCATTGTCAAGTTAACCACAACTTGGATGGGTTTTGAGGGCTGTTTTTTGTCTGTTTATAAAAATTGTTTCATTGTTCCTTTCTTCTCTGGGTGGAAATTTATTTTTTTTTATTCTGGACTAACCTGCACAGTTACAAATAGTAATTGGCATCAGGCCTAAAATCAGCTGTAGGCATGACATAACACAGGCAGAAATCAAACTTGAAGTAAACAAAGGCATATCATTATGATTACAGTTGAATTGTTAGAGTTACAGTTGGAGTTGTACAAACTAACTTATTTCAGATTTGTACATCTCATATGCAGAAGTCAAATAGATCAGATTTACTGGTTGGGGTTTATGTCAAGCAAATAGAATGCCTGCTGAGTGGGTCCTGGAGCTCCAGCCTGCAACATGTGGATAAAGAGCTCTCCTTTGTGATAAGATGGTGATGATTTCTACATACTTAAAAGTCTTTTTTTAACCTCCTGTAGTAGGTTATTCTAGCTTGCATTTTGATTTTTTTAATAAAATCACGTTTTTTAATGTAATTTTCATATTTTATTACCTTTTTTAGCATGAGCTGAATGCTAATCCTCTCTGACAACTAAAATATTATCTGGTATTATTCACAGACCTTTAAACTGAGATCCCTTATTTTGGCCCTATGCCAGATCACAACCTGAGAAATTATTAAGCTTTGCTCATGGATCTCAGGGAGGATGTATCCCAGTTTTAAACTTGCTCTGCTATCACTTTCTAGAGGTTGCAGTAGCTTGGTCCGAGTTTTTGACAATGGAGCAGTCTATACAACCCAATCTTGTCACTCCAAAGATCTGGTATTTCCTGATTATATTATATTATATAGGCGGAGCCAGGGTGTGCTTATAGCCAAAGGTATACTTAGCATGATGTTTGTCTAGATGACCCCATATTGCCTTCTACCTTTGAACTCTGAAAGCTCTGCAGTGAAACAATGTGTTTCCCTAAATACCATCTCTGAGGAGATGGCTTTCAGGTCTTCAACATCTGCTGCCTCTTGCACAGTCCCTCGCTGCTGGCAATGCACAGCTTCTTTCCCATCCCTGTGGAGACAGAGCCACACAAGTGGGACTCTCCATTCCCAGGAGGGCTGTTATGGAAAACATCCTTTCCAAGCTCCTTTGAAGATCTGCAGTACCTGCCTGGGGTTTAGGTAGCAGGCAGCAATTTGTCTGCCTTTCCCCGGTCTGGTGAAATGGGAGTCAGAATTTTCAGGTTTTTTGTTTCAGATTATTTCTGCTCTATGTCAAAAATGATTTAATGATGAATTAATTAAAAGTAGTCTGTCACAGTAGTTTAGGCATAAGCAGAAGACATTGTCTTCACAGGTCAAAGATGAAGGAAAACAGCAAGGGGTGTTCAGCAGAAGCTCAGAATGGCCAGCTAAATACCTCTCTTTATTAGTAAGGGAGAATGCAACATCTAGGAGCAGAGGATTTTGTAATGGGAAGATGCCAATTGCAGAGAAAGGAGGATCAGCTTGTGATAAGTTGTGAGAGGTATGAAGCTTCTAGTTATAAGGCCAATCCCTTGCTCCTCCCTTGCAGTTGGGTAGAAGAGGATAGAGGCTCTGAGCAGAGGGATAGGGAGGGCATGTGGGAGGAGAGCTTCCTCCGTATCTTGCACCCTAAAAGGCTCTTGCAGGAGCTACAGGGAGATTAATTTTCCTGAAATGCAGCTTGGGGCTCTCTCTGAGCAGGGCAGTTCTGCAGGTATTGGGCACTGAGCTGTGCTCAGGCAGCCTAGTGCTGCTCTGACGTTGGGTCGGGAACTGGGGAGTAAGATTCCCAGAGATTAGACTGAAGCTGTTGTCAACACATCTGATAAACTTGTGCTGCTGCAGTTAAATATGATAAATTACATGTGGATAATTTGTTTAAAACTTACTGGATTCAGAAGTGAAGTGTCAGGCCTTGGAGCTCTCATTCACATCATTATTTTTCGTTTTCAACTTTTCCCCCATGGATTAAATCTCAGGACTGGAATGCAGAAAACCTGTGGACAATTCCTCTTTTAATGAAATATCTTGATGTCACAGGCAGACCCTGACCAAATAATAAGGCTGTGTTTTTTCAGCTGTGAATAACACTTTGCATATGACTATATTCTGCTCCTGGCTTGTAGCACAGAACAACCAGCAAGCTAAAAAACTCCACAAATTACTTTCAGCTATTTTTCAGGCGTTAGGGAGATGTGGGGTTTTTTTATTTTGTTTTGGTTTTGGTATTTTCTTATGGGATTGTAGATGAATCTGATAGAGTAATAACTTAACTTAATTGCTTTTCTCTTAGCATTCACCCTCAAGAGTTCCCTACAGTCTTTTTATCCTTTGTAGTGTCTGAAAGAGAGTGCTGCTGTGATGTGTAAATGGAGCACTGAGCCCAAGTGGAACCTCCTTGAAGACAAACAATAATGAAGTTGTTGCCAGGTAATGGTTTCAATTTGTAAACTCCTTTTGGGGAAGAACCATATTTTTTTAAAAGCTATGTGAAAAGCAGAGTTTCCTGCTCATGAGAACTCTTGATTTTTCCAACCAGAGTGGCAGCAGCTCAGCTAACAAAATACAGTTTCCTGGACCAGCTGCAGATTAATTCAGTGGTGGAGAGGGAACCCCGCCTCAGGCACACTTGCAAAATGAGCCCATATGTGTTTTTTCAGTCTTCAAATCCAAGGTGTATGAGCTTGAAAATTTGCAGATTGAGTGCTCTCACTGGCTTCCACCTCGCTGCTGCAAAACTGGAAGAAAGCCCTTTATAGGTAAATGGTTCCCAGGTTTCCAGGGTCCTGCCTCAGAGAAATCTGAACACAGACCTGTATATGGGGGCCAACAGTAGCATGAGGGACTCAAGAGAGGTATGAAGCAGGTTGCTTGTGGCATGGCAAACCAGACTTCTGAGCAGGTTTGATATCTTTGATGAAGTGCCCTCAAAGAGCAATAAGGTTCCTGGTTCCAAGACAGCCTACCAGGGAGTCGGTTTGAAGGTCAGCTCTGGGACAAAAGAAGTTCACCAAACTGAAGTAAATTTAAACAAACCTCCTGATACTAACACACTGGCTTTGCTGGAACTTTTCAAGCAGCTCCAAGTTCATAACTAGCTTCAGAAATAACAACCAGTAAGAGACTAATTTTTTGAAATAATTTCCCAAGTAATGGATAGCTTCTTATTTCACAGGTATGTGTTGCTGCTCTGCTTTGGATTCTGCATACCTTAAGATGTTGTCTTTGGGGGGTGTTGATTAATACCATGAGGTGTTATTTAACTCAAGGAAATCTAACTTTTTTAAAAGTCCTCAGGTTTCCCCTTAGTATATCAAATTTTAATTGGCAGGTTACATGTCATAATCTCTTCTGAAATAGACATTTTTTCTGAAATTAGACAGGTTTTATACCTACTGTAGCTGTTTCTTAATCACCTCTACCATAGGATGAATAGAATGACATTATGTTTAAGAAATCCACCTTGGAGGTGTCAATTTACATATTCACATTTTCCTAAGTTAGCTAGAACACATTTCTGATTGTTTCTATTAAAAAAAAAAAAACAACACCCCCCCCCCAANAAAAAAACCCCCCCCCCCCCGAAACCCAACAAACGCAACAAGAAACAACAACAAAAAAACCCTCTTATTCTGAATTTGCTTATTATGTCCTTTGAGGAGTGTGAACTAACATGATGATTAAAATGTGGAAGCTGATTAGGACTGGAAGCAGAGTCATGAAACTTCATATTCTTACTGAAGGTTAAACAAGTTTTTGAAGTGGCTCTTGTTTTATGTTTTAGTGACCTTTACCTCTAACTACATTGAATTGTACTTGAAATTTATTCCCATAAGGTCTGTTACTTCACACTCCCGAAATACTCCTTGTCTTGCATAGGTACACCTAGTATCCTCCATCCATTGTGTCCCATTCCCTAGCTGCTAATGATATATGCTGTAGGTGATTTTGAACTCTGTGCACTGAAAGGTCAGTGTTTCCACTAAATTAAGCAAATAACAGAAAAGGTGTATTGCAGCCTCAGCAGAGAGACTAATGTGTGTTCCTTTCCTCTCCTGTCACTATTTTTCATGAAAGTTGATAAGATGTTTTGAAACGGCCTAATGGATTTAGAAGTGATAGGAAAGAGATTGTGGAGAGAAAATGGACCTGAAAGACAAAGGCATAGATTTTTCCCCAGGAAGCCAGGCTGAGCTGTCATATGCTCAGCTTAGCCAACAGAAGTGTTCAACGGACCCTCTTTCTCAGTGTATCTGAATACTTGGCTGTATCACTGCAGTGACTTTGAAGCAGGTGAGAAATCCTACAAAATATGATTTGAAAAATATTACATTCATTTTGCATGTTTGGAAATAACTGTTGAAGATGAAAGTAGCAGGAGAATGAGCCCAAAACTTTGCTAGTGGCTTATGTATAGACTTGTGTGATTATTATTACTTTGTTTATTAATTGAATTTATTTGCAAATGTAGACAAATATCCCAGTTTATGAATTGTTTGCCTGGTGCATAGTTCTTTCTTTATATGTTCATTATTCATATTTGTTATTTGCATAGAGTTCTGGGATCATGGCAATGCATTTCTGGTCTCATGACATGATCTCACTCCCTCACTAGGTGATTCTCAAACTTGCCAGAGACTCAGGATAGTAACATGATCCCTGCACCGTAACACCCTGCTTTCTGCCATTTTTCTGTCTGTCATTTTGATGTTCTGCTGTTGCTCATTCAATGGACTATTCTGCTATCTGTTCTTATTACCCTGGCTTGCCATCCTTCAATTTTCCGCCACTGTCCATTTTCATTCACTTCATCTTGAAGTGTGATATCAAGGAACTGCTTTAATTCGTGGATGACGCGTGAATATCTGCATGTTTACAACCTTTTTCATATATTTTGGCAAGTTAATGTTTTCTTCCAGTATTATATTAATGTAAAAATAGCTGCTGTATCTGCAAATACAGTAGTCTGCAGAGCCATATTTTTGACCCTTCAATAAAGTCACGGTACTTAGCTGTCACACGTGCTAGTAGAAATGCACAGTGCATACTGCATGTAACTATGAAGCAGCAACCCTCTTGCCTTTGCTCTGCGTTCACACCACTTGGAACTAACTCCCCTTCGCTATCACTGTGATTTTAAGTGAGAAAGCATCTGTGCAAATAAGTTGTATTGCAAGTTCAAAGCATTCCTTAAATTATTATAGCAAACCTCTTGATAAGAGGCCACATAAGTCGACTTTAAAAGTTAAATGAGATGTGCTGTGTTTATTGATAATGAGCATGGGGTTTCATGTTGGGCATAGCTAGCTTTACCTCCACTGTTGTGTTTGCTGTTGTCAGTGAGGGCCAGGTTCATAAGAGTACCAAACATCCATATTCTGCTTCCAAAGCCAGTTATGGGGCAGAGAAATCCTGTGATAGAGATAACTCGAAATTTGCATTGAGTCTGGGTTGAAGACCCAAGTAAGAAAACTATGGTATTAGTTCAGTCCTTCATGACAGAAGAGGCTAAAAGCCTGTGTGTCCATTTGCAGCAGCAGGAGACCACAACTGTGGAGAGGGAAACCTGACAAGTCTCTGATAGATTTGTCCACCTACAGAATGTGATGTAGAGGGACAGAAGCAAGCCATGGTGGGGATATAGTTCTTTTCCTCTGCTTTCTCATCATCTCTCTTTCCTGGCTGTTTCAGCAAATAGTCTCTTTTATTCTTAAAGACAGACATTAACATCAGTTGTGTTACCTGAAGCATGGCTAATCTATTAGAACAAACTCTTGGACTTGAATCTTTAGTTTTGTGGGCAAATATGAGATTCTTATAATAAATGGGGGTTTTTATGTGTGCTGCCGAATAGGTGCACCTGATCTTCAGACTGATGAATGCCTGTGACCCTCCAAGCAAGAAACCATTAGGTCATGAGCTTGTGCAATTAAGTTAGGGCATTCAGAGTGAGCCCCCACTGTAAATTCTCAAAGGGACATTTCTATCTCTCAAAGAACCGCTTACTTACAGAATTAGATCACTATACCAAGAAATTCTGCCATAATTTAAGACATAACCATCCATTCTATAAAGTGAAGATTAACTGATTATTTTTGTCAATTCTGAGGTCGGAAAGTATTTTCATGTCTTTCTTCTCCCACGTGAAAGATTGACTTTCTATGAAACAAAGAATAAGCTCAAGCAGACTGAGAAGCAGAGCAATAAGATCTGTTTCAAATTCTGTAAACCAGAGGTAATTTTAAAGTCTACACTAGTTGAAAATGGGTGAATTAGAAAAAAATAAAAATCTGCAATACTGGACTTCTGGTTGGATGCCTCAATAAGTACACAGTCCTTTTCTCCTCTAATTTCTTGATTATTTAGTATGACTAGGAATAACATTTGAACTGCTTTGTAAGAGAATGCTTCCCAGAAAATACTTTCTCTCTCTTTGTTATTACTAGTGAAAATGTCTAATGGTTTTCACCATCTGAATATTTTAAGAAAGTTCGCTCTGAGTACTGTAGATCTGCATTATTCTGTTTAGCTCCTTTTAGCAGAATTATCCTTTAGTGAGTGAACAGCCCTAAGGAAGGAGCTGGTTCCAATTTTATAAGAAAATCTTGTGGTTTTCACCAGGTAATGGAAAGAAATATCTGTAACTATGGAAAAAGCTGTGGTGTGACCTATTAGGCATAGGAGAATTCACCCTGGAGAAGCCCCTATAAATATCAAAGTTGCAGAAAAGACTTGTCATGAATATTAAAATTTATGTTCAGTACTAACACTCTTTAGGAAATTCGGCTTCACTGGTTCTGGTGTTCAAAGAATTGCTGTTTGCTATGTTATCTCTAAGTAAAAAATGTGCTGAATGGCATTCATGGTTTTCCCTCTGGTACAAAGCAGAAATGCCCGCAGTTGTCTCTAGCAAAGCAGTTAGATATCTAATTTGTCTGGTGTGCAGAGATTTCACACAGAGAACTACAAGACATCTGGCTGTTGGAAGAGCAGTGTCCAGGATAAGGAAACCTTCACATCTCTCACAGCACCTGCATTCACCTGAGATGGAGCTGCACTGGTTTTCTTTCTTTTTCTGCATAGATCATCCCATTTCCAGTAGGAGTATACCTGTATAGTGCAGTGAAAGCACTGGGATCACTGTAGTTACAGTAGTCACAGTGCTGAGGTGCATTAGCACAGCTGGACAGCTTTCAGTACAGGGCCTAGCACTGGTATTTTATATACTACACAGCTGTAATGTATAATGTGGTTCCATACTATTTCAGGATAAGTATGAGACTCAAAGGCAAAGTCTTACCAAATCATAGTTTAAGTAATGGTATGTAAATTGATTTTCAGTGAACAAGAATGTCCTTGGCATAATACGCTGCTGCTTATGCACCAAGGCTAACGTCACGCTGTTACTGAGGTTGCCACAGGTGCTGGTTAGACTGGAGCTATCAAACCGTTTATTACACCATGACTGAACTCCTAACAAAAACCAGTGTTGCCTGCTTTTCCATTAAGAAAAGTTTTGCAAATTAAATCTTTTCAACATGATGAAAGCATGTCATTTTCCTGAATGGTTTCTTGGCTAAACTGATTTGTTTTTGGAAAGAAAGGTGCCTATAAGTGAGAACTATATGGGCAGGAAAAAACATATAAATGGGAAAAAAATGAACACTTTAATTAAATGTACTTGAAGTTCATCATCATGATTAATGGTTCTCTAAGCTTTTGAGAGTGCCCGAATAACCATGTATTAATTTGAGAGGATTTTTTGAATATGCCATATTGGCAGGTGTTCATTAGAAGTATCTAATTATTAAGGGTGTATTTTCTTAAGTTCTTTAAAGATTTAAGGTTGAATGCATACACCTCTTTTCTTACAGAAAAAAACCTCTCATTATACTGCAGTAGTAAATATTGGTTTAATGTGTTTAATTTTTTAAACTCCTTGAGTTGGCCTAGACTCATTACTGGACTTCAACCTACAGAAAAGGATTATGCTTTTCTATAACTAGATAAGCAATTCTACACAAACTGCAGATTACAGATTGCAGATTGCTACTAGATTACACACACTGTGACTCTTTTGATCTTCCTTATTACATTATCAGGCTAATTAACTGTACCAGTACGCTGGTTCAATGTGGCATTAAGTCAGTGCAAAAATTTGGTAGTTGGGGCCCAAGCCATTGACTGTGCTCCATCTGAGTTGTATCATGCTGTGCTACCAGCTGTGGACAGCTTTCAGGGAGGGAAGGCTGTCGTGCTGGCTCTTGGGGCACTGGGACATGCATTAGACATACCGTGGAAGGACAGAGAACATGTGTGTTAGTACGATGAGTCACAGCTGTCTGGAAGTTTTTGATGAGCCACATAAATGCACATACACCTTTACAACTCTTAACAGTAGAATCTGGAAGCATGGAGGTTTTGGCTGCTAAAATTCACGCTGGCAGGCTTATACATGGCATTACTAGTGCTCTCCTTGGGCGTAACTGAGAAATGAGCTCAATATGTTTGGCTGGGCATCTACACACACAAACATTAAACTTTTGTGAATAGCAGAATAGAAAAAAGTGCCCACTTGAAATCTATTTTCTGGAAATTTTTTATGATATATGGAGCAGCTGAGATATATTAATATGAAATTATGATGTATGATATGGTTACAATACATAAAAGGTTTGCATATCACAGGAAGGAACTGAATCAGGACTTTGATTTTTCTAAGCATTTAGTGAGTGTCCTCTAGAACTGTCATAGATAAAATTCCTTTTGTGTTCAGGAAAGAGATACTTTAGCACTACTTCGGACTTCTGGACTTCTTTTAAGACCTGCATCTTTGTCCCTCCTATTGCACTCATGTAGCTGAAAAATGGACGGACAGCATAGAGGATAAAAAGGCTCAGTTGCAGACAGCTTAATTTGCTGAATGAATCTTTCTGGTCTGAAAGCAGAATAATTTGATTCATTCCACTATCAATACTGTGCCCTTACATGTGCAATCTACTTGCAAATGTAGGTGCATTCTGTGAAATGGCACGTACTGATAAAGATGTCAACTTCATTAGTCAAGCAATCTGAGAGTTCAAGGTTCGTAATGAATCATTTCCACCATCATTCTTCATATCCACTTGAAAATTATCAGTAAATTAGCCTCTCTTTGAACCAAAAAAAACAAAAAAGAGGTCACAAAATAATCATCCAAGCATCACCAAAATTCCGTTTCTTCCCACTGATTCGTAGTAAGGAACATCATCTCATGCCATTCACATATATAAATGGGAGTCAGGCATTCACATATTGATGAGGAGCATCTTGATTTTTTTTGGCTTCATTTGGCATGGGAGAATGTATTGCTACTTTACCTAAGGCAGAACCTGTTGCATATATGCCCTTGTTGGTGTTATTCTTGTTACACTAGTCTTGTCTTAATGCCTTGGCTATTGTTGCAGTCCTAAAGCTTAGACTTAGCTGTACGGTGTTAACCATTTTATTGCAGTTCCATGGGAAGAGTTACATATTTTCTCTCTCTACCATTTTGAAGTCCTGAAATTAGGCTGCAGGCAGTCAGCTGAATTTACAGAGGCTGGTGTGGTGTACATGTACGCTCATGGCTTATTTTCTCCTAAATGTGGGAGAAGTGCCTTTTGGGTTCACTTTATAGCACTCACAATTCTGTCTCAATCTAAGGCATAATGAGATCAAAATGCAAATATGCTTATTGTGTTACTCTCATCACATCACGAATTGGATGGAATTACTGATACATGCCTCCAAATCAGGTTCCGTAGATCAGAAAACACCAAAAAAACAAGCAAGCAAATTTCAAAATCAAAACCAACCAAACAAAAAGAGAAAAACCAAAACACACCAGCACCAAAAATACTCCAACATGGCATATTGTATAATTCCTAGGAGGGAGACCACAAAAAAAGAGATATGGACATTCCTCCTTTTTCCTTTGAAAATAAGAAAATGAACTTCAAATGTGTTGTAAGTTATACATTTTCCTAGTTGCTGTGAATATTTGCTCCTTTCCAAAGGAAAGGGGTGATGCCCAGGGAAGCTATGTTTTCAGATTGTAAGAGATTATTGGACTGTTATCCCTGTAATAAAATTCAATACATCAAGTGAATGACTCGTTATTTAGTGAAACATGGCACAACATCTATTGAAGCTACCCATTAAGTCAAGACATCAAATATACCCTTGTGACACTGGACTAGGAATCACTGTTGAAATTGCAAAACTTGCTGGTAGTAGCAACTGAGCTCAAGACAAACATTGTCCTTAACTCATGCCATAGTGACATTAATGGTTCATGATATCATGCAGTGATCAAAGCCTTCTGGGAAGGCATAGACACAAAGGGACAATTTTCTTGGTGATCCATATCCACTTTTTTATTGAAGAAAGTACACCAGATTTAAAATTGAATAGATGTTTACTTTAAAATATCCAGCGAAATTCTAGTCTGTAGCTCTTTTATTTTATTTTCAAGCTTTGCAGAAACCTAACCACTGATGTCACTAACCATGAGAGCCATCAGAGTGTTTTGTTGATTAAATATTATATCAAGAAAAGCAAATAAATACATTACTATTCAGTGCCTCTCAAACTTCAGGAGTTTTTCTGAACCTGTGTTTATAAAAATGCAGTCATAAATTCAGACTGTGATCATGGTCTTCATCTTTACACAAAGTTTCTTCTTGTAGTAAATATGCTTGACTAGATCAATAAGAAGACAAATATCCAGGGTCAAATTCCCTTCATGTGGATGCCACCAAAGTGCCAGCTGCCCTGTTGCGTCCCCTGGGGTATTTATCAGATGGCTGATGGACTGTACTACCACCACCTTTCCTCCCAGTTCTTGCCAAGAAAAGTCAAATTTAAATTCAGCTTGGAATTTGAGGACTTTGCATAGACACCCTGCCTTTCTCCCCATCTGACCATCACTATCCATCTACTGGCTGTGCTTATGTCTTGGGAGTGTTTTGTCCAGCCGGCAACCCACAACAGATATACCATCCGTAACATCCATCTATTAATGTTCTCACAATCTTCTAAACCAGCCAGAAGGGATTTCTCCCCAGGTTTTTCACCTGGAACAAATGTAATTTTGCCACAACTCCTGTGGTAATCGTATTGGATCATTCTTTTATTTAATGTGTTTCTAATACATAGTTCTGTTTGAAAGCAGAGGTTGTAGAATTGCCACATGGTAATACCAAATTTAATCAAAATGCTTTTTATATGTCTGGTTTCATTAGTTGGGTGTGCAAATTAGATATACTTAACATACCTTTTTGTAACTGTTAATTCTTTTCGTAAATAAATACTGTTTTGAGGTTTTACTTGTAGCTTTCAGAAGCAATTTACTTCCCTCAGGGAAGAATACTACCATTAAATACAACTCTGCTTCTTCAAAGAATTTATTTGGGGTAAAACATGTTACAAACCAAAGGAAATAATGTCTTCTTTGTACAGGAAAGATACTCTATTACCACTTTAGAGTTACTGAAGTGAAAGTTGCTCCAAGTAGGAACTTTTTTTGCCTGCGAATGTTTCATGGAGAGTCCAAATGTTCTATTAATTGAAATATGTGATAGACTAAATAAGGCTTAAAGTTAGTGGGAGAATTAAGCTGCACACAGGATTCCATTGTTTATATATGTCTAAAACTCTTTAGAAAATGGAACTGTCCCTTCATAGAAGTGCCCAGCACCGAACTTGTCTGTTGGTATCATAAGTAGTTCGTTGACAATACCTTTAATTTCTAGGAATACTCCATATCCTTGGCAGTGGTTAAGTAATGTAATATTTTTTGTTTTCAGTCCTATCACTCTTTATCATTATCTCATTTGAATAGCTCACTAATAATAAATACTATAATGCATAATACAATAAATGCTATTTATTAGCATCATTTGAAAAGCAGTTTGCTAAGGAAGATCTTAGAGGTCTTCAAAATACTTGATTTCCTCTTGCAAACTAGAAATGCAAATGTTTGCACAGCAATATTTGTCTGGATACAAACAGTGTTTCCTAGCTTCTGTCTTTGATACATCATCTCTGGTGCTTAGTAATAGTGAAGTACAAGAAGTGCCATGGGAGATACTGCAATCTAAATGAACCAATAACAAGACCAATCTGTGAGGAAGCAGCATGGTAATTAAGACTCAGTGAATCCTGATGTTCCCTTGAGCGGCTCATGGGCTGGAATAACCACTCTGTTTTCCACATGAAGAGATACTATCAATGAAACCACAGAATGGAAATGTCATTACACTACCCATTCAGAATCGTTCCTCAGTACTGGATCCTGCAGGTTACTTACAAGCCATGGAAGGGCATTCCCGGCTTTGGAGGAATTTGTCTTGAGATGTATACCTGCCTGCATTATAACTATTTTCTACAGTGTATCCCTATCTCCTCTCCATGTCCGCACACATTGTGGTCAGCAACAAATAGCTCTATCCTATTGTTACACAAGCAGGCCATGAAGAATAATTTATCTACACCTGCTTTTTCTTTTCATGATTGTCACTTCCATAAATAGTTTTCTTATTTTAACACACACATGCTTTAATGTACTGAAGCATTTTGAAGACACGTTCAGGGACCAAATATGAAAATGAACTATACACCTGCATAGTTTTATCACCACCAGATACCACGGCAGTAGAAAAACATCATCAACCACTCATTGCAGTTCATATTTTTCTAGGGTTTCTCGTTTGTGGTGAAGTCATTGCAAATATATCTATTAACAGTGAGTGAGTAAACTAACACTCCAAAAGATCATCTGGAAGATGCAAAAATTACTTTTGGAAGGGAAAAACTTAGTTACATAAAATTCCTCAAATTGGCACTGGAAGAAGAAATTACAGAAATGCTAGTGATTAACATATCTGGAAGATGGCTGATTCTTTATGATATACAATAAAATTAAAAAAAAAAAAGAGACTGAGAACTAACATATTTGAATAGCAAACTGAAGATATAAAGTATAACACATATATAAGATCCAGAAGTGTTTTATGAAGCATTATGCTTCTGAGTGTGCTTTATTTAATGCCAGAACTCAAAACTTAAGGCTAAACTACTAGGTATTTTAGGAGGTGTGATTCTGCCTTGACTGGTAATTCACATAAAAGTATTAATTCCCAGTCTCTTCATTACTTAACATTCTTCAGCAACATCCTTTGGCATTACCAGGAATCAGCTCATCTGTGGCCCTCCTAAAGCTCAGCCAAAAAACCCATTTGTTATTTTCTTCCTTCAAAATCAGTAAGACTTTTGTACCAAAAATTATATATACATTAGAAGGGATGGTAAATTTTCTGCATGATAGCCTTAAAGAACCTATGAACTCAAATATATGAGAGACTTTTAGTTTTGGGGGCAATATTTTGGAAATGTTGCCCCAAAGCCATACGGAAGTTTTGATTCAAATACACTATTCATACTTATACTTTCAATCTTAGCAAAAAGTCTCTCTAGATGGATTCCACTTCCAATAAAATGTCTCCAACCTCCCACCTTGCTTAACCATTTGAGTGAATTAGGTTTCACAGTGCATTGTGGGACCTGGGCTGCTCCACTGTCCCACAAAGCAGGCATTTGAGATCTCATAAGTATGGTTTTTCATTACTTTGTTTATTTTCTAGTTTTGTCTGAAAGTCATAATTTTCCTCACAAAACTGTGAAAGATGATGTTCAGAAAAAAGATTTTCCGCAAAATTGTAGATGAAAAGTTGACTTTGGCATTGACATCATCACGGGTCACATTTTGGTAGAGAACTTGATGCTCGCTACTTACTCTGTGGGAAGTGATTAAAATTTTTCCTAATGGACATAATGCATCTGTAAAATACACAAAATGCATTCCATTAACTTCCGGTTTTCATTTGCTGAAACCAGACTTGAATTTGGCCCATTATTCTTTTCAAGTGAAGAGGAGAATAATGCCTTATGTTCTCATATGGCACTATATCAAATTTTTTCTAGCTATCAATACAAAAATCAGTTGCATCCACAGGGATTTGGCCCTGTGCTTAATAAAAAGTAATATCTTTGTCAACAGTTGGATTTTATACTGCTGATATCCTCACAAGTCACTAGAATGAATCTGAAGATTCCCCAGCCATAACACAATCCTATTTTAATCTTGGTTATTTTTAAAAACTCAGTTTAAAAAACACGACAAGCATCGATGCTTAATGCAAATGCCTAGCAATGCATGTTACCTGGTAACCAAGTGGATGGTATGTTGGAGAGGGAAGTGGCAACAGCAAGTGAACATATGCCAGATCAGCTCCTAGCAGATATAGAGATGGTCACCATGGATTTTGCCACATCAAAAGAAAAAAATCGTCATGACCTAGTATAAATTCATGGAAGAAGAAAACGGGATTTTCCTTTTGCACACTGCTACGAAGGTAGAGGACCTTCATAGTCTGTGGTATCAGACACTGCTGGAAGTGTCACTTCTGTCTATGAGGGAGAAAATTTCCCCAAAACAGGGAAGAAAATGTACCACATTTGCCAAAGAAACAAGCTTGGAGAAGTGTACTGCAGCATCACAGGAGAATCTGGTCACAATCTAAGTTTACTGAGTGACTGGCAACACTCCTGCTTTGTTGGCCAAAACAGAGGACTATTTCTTGGAGAGATCCAAATTTATTTTCTCTCACTCAGTTCAAAGATTTGTTTCTTTGCTTTGGCCTTTCCTCAAAAATTCATCATGCTGGAAATTCATCATCTTAAAAACACAAGGCATTTCTTTTGGTTGGGAGAGGCAATCTGAGAGCTCTGCTACAGCGGGATTCACCAGAGATCACATTCTAAAGCTTCAGTAAAAGCTTGAGGTATGACTGTAGTATCCAAACAGATTTTTTTCTGTGAAAACAGGAAAATCAAACAATTTTTCTAAAGAAAACTTTTTTTTAACATTTTTAAAATGAATTGTCAAAATAGCCTAGAAATTAAGCAGAAACCAAAATGATGCAGATAGCAACTAAAATATTGGAGCATCATAAAATTATTTCTGTTTAAGGAGACATCGGTGTATGTTTTTTATCTCCTAGTGATATACAGGACAACCACAGTTTATGCTGCCTTTGAAGTGTTTGGGTTTGCAAAGCAACTTTAAAATAGCTTCCAAAAATGGCTGTTTTTCTGAAGCTATTCTTGGCTGCTGCCTTATGTTGCATCACTTTAGATTAATGCTGGGAGTAGAAATGTCAAAGGCCTAGGTGAAAGAAAAAACAAGTGCCAGACAGTCTGCCATACCTTTACAGAAGTGTCACACAGTTCTGGGCTCATATAGTTCATTTTTTAAGCCTATACTGAATGGCATACTCTGCACTTTCATAGGAGCTGCAGAATCCAGTCCATCCCAGGTTCTCTTTTAGATTTCAAATTATCTTTGTTAGTGGGGAATGTGCTGCAAATAGCCAGCTTAGCAATGCTCTGATTTCATCTATGAAACTTTAGAATTCAGAAATAAGAATGAAATCCAGCTGTTAGCAGAGAAGGCACAAAATCAGATCGCTAGCACAATTAGTGGTAATTAGAAAAAGGCCAAAGCCTGGAATAAAAACCAGTGCCCATTCCCCAAGGAAATATGCCTTCACAATGAATGCTTTCTGCTTCTCTCGTAAGACCATGGGAGCACAGTTTGTGCTTGTTTGAACCACATTTGGAGCAGTTTACTTCGTTAAGATGCACATCTATCTGTTCTTCAGCTACTTTCCAGATTTTTCAGTCTGTCCCATTTATCAAATATATCCCAAATAACTAATCAAAAAGCTTTTAAGAATGTTTACATGCAAAGATGAGGAATAAATTATTCAGTATCTGAAATCTAATCGTACACAAATTTCTGGAAAGTACTTAGCTATGTGCTCGCATCCTTCCTCAAGTAGGCATTCACCAAAGAGGCACAGAGCTCATGCCATCTGGCCCTGCTGTACTAATGGAACTACAGCCTCAGCCTGGGAATGGGTTTCATACTGTTAAACTGAATTTCCAGATAGGCTGTGTAGAGAGGCTGCGAGGCTGTAATTTGCAAGAAAAAATTCCCCCAACCAATTCTGGGATGCTGCTGTCCCTCCATGCCTTCCTTCCAGGCTTCCCACACTCTAGGAGCACTTCTGTGCAGGCTGTCCTGCCACGGGCGTTCAAGGGTCCTCTCTTGAACACGTGCATTACTGGTCCCATCACCAGATTTTCTTGTATTTAAGCCTGGTGGCACCTCAGGCACCTAAGTGATCAACTAAATGCCTTTCTAGGTACTGGTTTGATAATACGTAAGCACTTGAAATCAAGTCTGTGTCTATGTCAGGCCCCGTACTGCATGAAATACTGTCTCTTCTTTGGATTCAGGAGGGAGGTCCGAATCATGGACCTGCGAAAAGATGGAGTCTGCTATTGGAAAAGCATATAGAAACAAAACGAACAAAAAAAATAGGTGTTACTTTTCGACAAATATTTGGAAGATCAGCACCAGGTTTTTGTGCTAGATATGTTTGACTAATAATGTGTTGGCAGTCCCACAAATGCTTGCAACAATAAGTGAAGAATATTTGCAAAACTCTTTTTGTCTGGAATCTGTAGGCAGAGATCTCAACCTGGTAACTGTACAGGGAAGATTTATGTGCATGCAGCACAGCAGTTTCTAAACACGTTTCCAATGTTATTTCAGGAAATCATTACAGCTCCACCATGGTTTATTAATTCCTGCTATAGATTGACTCTGATTTTAGCACAGGGGGGTGTTTTTGCATGTTAAATCAGTGGTGTTGCTTAATATTTTTGCTAATGAGGATACCAGACACGGAACTTCCCCTGGAGCCTTTGGCGATAGGGATTTGTTTCTAGCAACGTGTCACCCCCACTTCAGTTCTCAGTTACATTGATGGCATTACTCAAGCGACAAAAATAGCAAGATTATTGCTCATGTATGTATGCATTGGAGTTATTTGCATGAGATTGACAGGGAATGCCTGCCTGTTCTTACAAACAAGCCAAAAAAGGAAAATGCCGTATGATGTTGCAAAATGGCACGTGAATTACCTCACTTTCTCATCTCAGTCTGTCTCTCACTACAACTCATGTTATGGACACAGTGAATACTCTAAAGCTTGAAATGGATCTGCCACTTACAGCCAGAGGACTCTTTTAAGCTTGCTAATCCATTGGAAAAATAGCTCATTTCTTTGACCAGTGGACACTATCAATTGAAAACAGTATCAACACTGAAATTTTATAAATGAAAACATAGATACATATACAGAAATATACATATCCATTTATATGTCAGTTTAAATGTTTAATGTTTATATATGCTTAAACATATATATATATATGGTGAATGTGTATGTATCGTATGTGTATACATATACCTAGATGCAGAAACAAAAAGGTATTCCTACGAAATAATAGGGCTATGAAGAAAAACCACTTTTCTGCAATACTTCGTACCAAGAATTATGGAGCTGCAAGTAGGACAGTTAAAATGACTGTATAGAATTAAAATAATTTACTTAATTTTAACTATTTAAAGTGAATGAAAGAAAAGGAGTGAAAAAAAGCAGCAGAAAGCAACATATATATTTTTATACAACTACCAGTTAAGTAAAGCTGGGCTTGCCATTATTTTATATGTGCAAAGTCCTGCCTTCTGGAAGGCTGAGTATCTTCTCTGAGAAGATCGTCAGATACAATTTTTAATGTCTAACTATAAAGGGGAAAGAATCTAACAAATTTCAAGCATTAGAGGAGTTGGGTGCATGCCTACATGCACGTGTATGTGTGTGTATGCATATGCTTACACATGACGATGAAATGTAGGAGTCAAAGAATTTGAGTGATCTGGACAAAAGGAAGAGCTACTTGTCTAATTTTTGCTTAATGGCAGGTCATTATTACCAAAATTTACTAATAGTTTTTGAAGGCATAAACTAAAGGAGTTGGTTCATTACAAACTGCAGCAAGAGCTGAAGGCTGGCCACTCTCTCTGTGAGCTGAATTTTAGCTGAGGTCATGAGAAACCCTAGCCAGTAGTGAGCATTAATGAGAGCCTTGCTGGATGTTTATGTCATCAACCTTGCAGCAGTTGAGGAGAAGGCAGAAGATGCCAGCACAAGAATTATTTGCCAACTTCTCAGGCAGTTTCTGTTGTGGTTCACTTCTTAACAGCCGCCTGATTCTTTTAATTTCATCTGTGATCTCAGTGTGCAGTAGAAAAAAGTCATGAACATCTAACTGCCCATAAAACCCCTCTCGTGTCTTTCTGTTGTCTTGTGGACAAATGAGACACACAGAAGAAATAACTACACCGGGTCAGTTCTTCTGTCCCTCACTAATCACAGTTTCTAGAAGGCCATTAAAACCATTGAAAACTAAATGTAAGGTTTTCTTTGGGTTATGTCTGTAATTGTAACTTCTCAGGCAAAGCAATTTTAAAGGCTTGACATCTTAGATGCGAGACAAGAGCATGTGAACACACACAATCATTTATGGAAATTTGCTGGTTGAGTATTTCCTTTCATGCCCTCTGGCACAGGAGACTTGGGCACATATGTCAGTTTATTTCATCGTTTCTACAGCCCACACTCCTAAATAACAACTGAAGCATTACTGTAGGCAAAGACTTGGCAAGCTTAAAAAATGTAGTAGATAGTTACACAGGCAGCAAGAATAGCCAGTTATAAAAGCAAACACTATGAAAAATAGAGGGGTTTAGATGCATAAACCCCTCAGGTTGTATAGCTCAGTTGTAACAGTATTTATTAACTGATCTGATAGATTGTCTTGGAATAAATTCTGACTGTGGCATGCTCATGAGTGGATTACAGCATTCTCCACTGCCTATCCCTCACTCCTAACAATATATTTACCTCTCCTAATGGCTTGGATATAGAGATAATTTCAAGTGTAGATTTCCATGGGAGAAGAGAGTAACACATAATATCAAAACACTTGAGATATAAACACACAAAACTCATAGTGGCAAGCAAAGGCACAGACCACTACATGTATTTTTCCAAAATAAATCTAAATTTCTCTTCATTTACTTTGGCAACTTAGCCAGAAATGCTTTGGTAACGTGGTAGGAAATGAGATTTATAATTTAGGACAGATCAATGGTACCAGGGCTTTGTTACTCTCCCTCTGACACGGACCAGGATAACCCACTCCAAATGATTGTGGAATAACATACTGATAGTGCGAGCATTTTCCTGGTCTGGCGTTAGCAATATGGAGTTTTGCTCCTTCAGCTGATACCACCTAAAACAATTATGTCCATTTTTATCCATCCGCATATCTAATTCTGCTGTTTCTGACTCATTTTCAGTTGGTGACAATGTATCCCTTGGGTGTCCAAGCCTGAGTCTTAAGGTTAACCTGACCTGTTACAGAAACTTGGAACTTCATGGGCTGGGACAGGGGAGCACAGCTTTTCATGTTGATAAACCATGGCATATTCTTATCCTCTTAAAATCCATTTACTTTCTAATTTGTATGGTTGTCTGCACTGGTGTATGTTCTTATGTAAGAGTCTTGACTTAATAGTATCTAATTACGGAAAGAACAGTTTTGCAATGTGATTTTTTTTTTTTTTTAAGGACAAAAGGACTTTTCTAAAGTCTTTCTAAAGGACTTCAACATATATTGTTTGAGAGTTGTTCCGGAGTCTGAGTGTGGGTTAATCATCTTTCTGGCTCAAATGTATTTGTATCCCCAGACTCTCACATTTTGAAACAATGATCAGAGGAAACTATGAGAGAGTTAATTATGTCCTGTCTGTCATTCCCGACATTAAATCCTTCCACTCGACACTATGATTTTCAGATTAGATCCAACATCACCTACTGTGGCAATTACCATTAATTTTTACTGCTGGAATGGGAGAGATTAAACTTCACATTATCAAACAGCATCATATAGTTAGGTGTATTAAGGTGAAGGTTTAAAGTAACACATGCATTTTACTAATTTGATGCTGAGGAGCTTTTAAAATTATTTATTTTTAAACAATTCCATGGGGTTTTTTTCCTAACTGAACTGATAGATCAATGCTAATAGTATCCCTCAAATTTAATGAAGCTTTTCATTTAATCTGGAAGATTGTTCCCCAATAGATTTTTTTTTTTTTTATCTCTAGCATTTATGAAGCAGCACTGTCATATATTCAATGTTATTTCAGTGTGGATATCTGATTTCATACTGAACGAGTCAGTTTATTTCCATGTGATGTGACAGAAATAATTTTCAGCAAATACTGTTCCTATAATAATCATTCCTTATTTTACTTTCATTCTCTGATAAATAATACTGGAAATTTTAGAAATATTACAAAATGTCCCGTAGCTGAAATTCTACCAGAAGTTTCATTTCTGATAGTTATTTTATTTTTATGAAAGTGTCATGTGTTTATCTGAGTTCAATTAAGTCTCTACAAACGTAAAGAACAGATTTTCTTTTCAATTTGAATACGACTTGATCATATATGTATAAACACATGAATTATGCAGAACTGTGGAAGCCAGGTTAAGCGCAAAAGCCACTTAGTTAACTCACCAGTTCTGGCAAGTCTTGTTATTGTTAGTGTTGCTTTTGTATTTTGCAAAGCAATTCAAAGGCCATTGTCCTAGGAGAGACAGCCTGGAAAAAATATTAATTGGAAGTTACATATCATCAGAACCCTGAATAAATCCTACAAGAACAGTTGCCTTATGTTCAAATTCAATACTATTAACTTCAATGCTGTATAATAAACTTCAGATATGATAAATACCATAAATTCAGTGATATAAAATGATAGGAGCACTCTCACAGCCACTCACTGAGGAATCATTTTGCTTCAGCAGCCCTGAAAATTTAGAACTAAACACTTGAATCTAAGCCTATTCTGGTTTTGCTTCAAAGCTTCCTTTTTGGCTGGGTTAGTATTCATTATGTGCTGTGAAATTAGAACGGAGTTTCCCCTACAGTAAAATCAAAACATTGTTTTGAACCATTTGTTTTTCACTATTCAAACACCAAGGCCGGAAATAGGACACAACTGGTGAGCAGCACAAGTTCAGTGCTTAGGATAGTGACTGGGGTTCCAGAGCTCCTGCGCATGTCCATGGTGTTTGGTGAAGCCAGGAGGCAAGTGGGATCTCCAGGCAGTGGGAAGGAGGTCTTGCGCCACTGGATGGTTTAATGGCTCAAAGCTGCACCAAGGAGCTTCAGACCAGACATTAGGGAGTATTTCTCCACCAACAGGGCAGTCAAACACTGGAACAGGCCTTTCTAGAGAGGTGGTTGATGCCTCGGGCCTGTTAGTGTTCAAGAGGCATTTGGACAATGCCCTTGATAACAAGTCAGCCCTGAATTAGTCAAGCAGTTGGATGAGATGATCATTGTAAGTCCCTTCCAACAGAAATAGTCTATTCCATTCCATTCTATTCACTTAAGGGAATGCTGATATTCATTGCTATTGGTTTAACGGGTAAGAGAGACATGGGTAAGGATCCAAAGACATGGGTAAGAATCCAAACTAGCCAGTTCACAGAGGTTTGGGATTTGGTTTTGATGAGTATTGCATAACCACCTTGGAGTTTTAGCCCGCTTGAACAGGTTCCACTTGATTCCACCTGATCAGACTCCAGATAAACTACAGAAAAATTAATATTTAGAAACACAGCAGCAGTGTCAGATTCTCAGATTCTAGTTCTCTAGGGTGGGATCCAGCTTTCATGTCTGAAATTCATGAGAAGGGGATTTAAACCAGGCTGTGATCCATACAGCTGCCGTCTTATGTTACCTTTCAACTTGAAGAAAATAAACCGTCCTCTTTTAAAATCCAGAAACTGCCTATTTTACATGAATATCTATTTTAAGCATGATATTAGGAAGGCAAGTCACGAGAACATTAAACAAAACCAGACCTTTACACATGCCATAAAGGAAAATGGGAACTGTCTCCTAAGGCAAAGTATTAAATGTGATATATAAAAAAAAATCTCCAGTAAAATGAAATTGTGCAGTGGGCTGCATTATTAATACTGAAATTAAATGTGAACAAATAAGGCAAGTAACTTAATGAATAACTAATCCATTTAAAAAGGTCATTTTAATAGTTCAGAACAGCTCTATGAGATAATTTGGAATGGAGAAAATATTGTATTTTCAATCTGTATTGTAATAAAAATATATTTATAGCTACATAAATGATAACTTCATGTGACAGTATAGTGCTGGAATGAAAGCTAGAGTGTTACACAGATTTGAACTCTCTAGACTCAAGCAGTAACAAACATAGACTTTTTATCTTTCCAGGTTGGATCAAGTAAATTCCATAGAATTTTCCAGATGAGATTTCAGAGGCTCCAGTTCTGGAATTCTCAACGTGTTTTTGGTGCTCCCCAGTCCCTGACTGCACGATTTTGCTGTTTGGTTTTTCTTATTGCTTTTTCAGTAAGAAAAAAAACTTTATACCCACAATTAAGTCCACCGTTATAAAGTACTGAAGCCGAAATTTGCTGTATGTTTAACACATAAGGCAGACGTGAGGATATTTCAGTGATTCAGCACATGGCGTACTATCAGATCTTTCTGAATAAATCTATGTCCACGTGTGCAAGTGCTTGTAACTTAATATTATAACTTAAAATTATAACAATAATATTTTTAAATAAAACATAGTTATTTTATTGGTCTAAGTTGAAGGATGGAGTGTGTGCTTGTTTCAGCTGGGGTAGAGACTGGGGTTAAGCCACAACAGAGTGGAAGAGTTGGTCAGGAAATAACATTTCAGCAGTTTTTTGGAAGGTGTGAAAATCATCTAGAATTCAGACTAATTGGCATATCTCCAGTTACAGAATACCACTGAAATGAAAACATTCTTTGACACACTGTGTTACATCTTTATAAAGATTATTCATTCACAGCTTTACTGTGTTTCCATTTTGCTCCCATGTTTGGGTTAAAGGACCTCCTAAGCAATTGCTGATTGTTTTCCCTTCTGTGAAGGAAAACTAATTCTTACTGCATGATTTCGGGGACATGAAACATGATGCTTTATCTACACAGGAGTTCACTCACCTTACCAAACTAAACCATGGCTTCTAGTGGCAAGTGCACCATGTACCACAGTGGGCAATGCCCTATTTGGCATCTGGAATTCCCAGCCGGGGGCTGCAGTGGCCACACTGAGCAGCTCTGAGGTGCACACACAGGGAAACTTCTCATACATGTATTCTCCAGTTGTATAGGCTTCCAGCTCAGACAAACAATATGTGAGAGCTTCCAGTTTTGGACTATATGATGGCAATAAGTCTGCACCAGCATGAAAACGTAACTGAGCTGCACTTGCAGGTTATGCCTTCAGGAGAAGTTACGGCTTTCTTTGGCTTTGATGTGGCCTCGATCACATTCTTAAACAAACTAATGTCTCAGTATTAGCTAAAAACTCATGTTTAATTTCTTAAAGAAAATATTCTTCACCATGTTCAAGGATGCCCACAGGCTACCCTTTAAACTAGGGTTACCTCCTGGAGAATTTACGAATATTGTAGTCTATTTTTCTTTTGCCTGTTGTCTCCCTAGCTATGCCATGATCGGTACAATCTCCTGTTCATTGCTGTCCTGACATAAACTCTGTATACAGTTCAGTTGTCAGAGGTCCAAAGATCCTGCTGCTCTGCAAAAACCATATTTCTGATTATTTATTGATACTTCTGCCAACTTTGGTCCTAGAGGGCTGCATAACTGAGTCAAATTCAGTCTGGAACTGGAAAAGATCACATCAGTTTGCATATGGAACTGAAGTCAGGACCTGACCTTGTATAAATTGTTTTCTAGATCTAAAAAGACTCCTTACAGATCTTTTCAATGGAACCTCAAGTTTCTGAACATGCAGATATTCTCCCATAGTTGATCTCAACTGCATGTATAATAATAAATTGTAATGTTACACTGGAAAATGCTTAAAACACACCAGATGGCTATAAATCAGAAAGGCTGCTGTTGACTGCTGGCACTGAAAGTGAATATTTGACTTTAGGACAAGACTTTAACCTTTTAAATCCGAGTATTAAGTAGGAGTAAACTCATCCACACCATTGGGATTTTGGTAGGTTCAGAAACTCTTTACTGTCTACAAAGTACCTTTCAGATTTTGGCAAGAAAATATTGTAGAACTGTAGTGTATTATATTATTTTAATGATATCTTGAACATGTTCAGGTTCTTGAATACCTAAAATAGTTGATGAAGATGAATGAGCTGATTAAACAAAGGGAA
Organism: Cephalopterus ornatus; assembly: GCA_013396775.1. Classification (NCBI taxonomy): domain Eukaryota; kingdom Metazoa; phylum Chordata; class Aves; order Passeriformes; family Cotingidae; genus Cephalopterus; species Cephalopterus ornatus. The sequence goes on from VZRE01013987.1 coordinate 377,241, forward strand.
GCTTAATATAGTTCTGTAGTGAACATCACCAGCAATGGAAGAGGAAATGCGAAAAAGTTCATGACATTTTAATTGAATGTTAGAAAAATATACTTTTATTAAAAGGTTATTGTGCCTCAACATGCCAATGTTTTTTGTAATTTGCTATAGCTTTTGAATAGTTCTCTAACAAAGGGGTGTTATTGTGAAACTCTGTAAGAAAAGATGCATATTTTACTGTTTTTCTGTGGTCCCTACTGAAGACTATTCATCATTTTAGACAAATGGGAGGGGAAAAAACAGGCTGCAGAAAACATCAAGATAAAGAACTGGATATTCTGTATTTTTAAGTCCCAAAGACACTGTCCTGTATTCTGGGCATGTTAAAGAAAACAGTGAACTATCATTGGGCATCTATTTTCAGTAATTTTAGGTTACAGCTTAATTTTTCATTCCAGATGGATTGACAGAACTATTTGAAAAGATAATATTCTTAAAAACTAAATGTAAAAAAATCCAAACAAAAGAAGACAAAAGATTCTCTTCTGAGATGCTGTTACAGAGGCTGCAGCTGATTTTAAATTTCTGAATAAGGCCAGGAAGAAATAAAAAGAAACGCAGATAATGGAGCCTGGGATGATGTGCTCGGACAGGAGACGGAGACACAAGATGGAGCACAGGGAGAAAGAGCTTCAAGGGCAGAACAACTGGTTGTGGCAAAGACATCTGGCAGTCCCAGGAGGAGGGGCTGCTCTCCTTGACTTATGAGGAGCTTCTTGAGGTTTTCTTGATTTTGGAGTGAAAGCAGAGGTGTAGGAGAGAACTCTGGTCTGCAACAGTGAGCAGCATAGTTAATAACCCCTAAGAAACAACTTTCCTTAATTGCTATATTTTCCCTTAATTGCTATATTTTCCGTTCCTTTATATTCCCTTAATTGCTAGTATGAAGAGAGCAGTGCACTGCATATTGTGCATCTCATCTATGTAATTGACACGATAACCTTATCAGGGATAAAAACAGCAGGAAAAGTAGGAAGTTTTATCAAAATATTCTTTTTGATACTTAAAAATCCGTAGGTATCATGACCATATCCACAGCGTCTTTGTTTGGTATCAAAATCGTAGGATTTTGATACGAAGCTATTTGAATTGATGACCCCTGTTTTCCACTGAAATACTGAGTGAAAATGAAACAAACAAACTAATAAACATTGATCAAAATATCATCTCTGAAACAGAATGTTTTCTTATGATGTTTTCCTTTTCTATTGATTCAAGTCTGTTTTTCTGAGTTTTCAAAGATCTTCCCAACGAGAATTCCATCTCGCTAAACAGAAAACCCTGCTCTATATTTGGAAAATGTGGTTCCACTAAATATTTCAGATTTTCTAATTTTTTTATTGAGACTTGAACATTTTGCTGTCATGGTAATTTGTTGTGATAATGTTGTAATTAAAAATCCTGTATCTTCTAGGGAGGCTCACTCTGCCTTTCTTTTACACCTCTAATAAATTATTTTTTTTTTTAATTCTATTGAATTTAATTTTTTTTTTAATTCTATTGATGTAAACCAGAACACAATTTGACCTAATGGATTATTTTTATTCCTATTATAATTCCACTTAGTTCAGTATTTTAGCTTAAGGATGAATTTGTCCTTAAATATAATATTTGCTTTTCATATAGAGCTGAATTTTGAAAAGGTATTCCAGATAACAGCATTTCTTTTCATTACAGTAGACATTAGCTGAGATTTTCCTGACCATACCAGAAATAGCAACAATTTTGCTTGTTCTTGCTTCAATGCATTTCAACTTTAAAACAGCTTTACTGTTCTCAGAAGGCTTTTTGTAATCTGATTTACAGTGATTCCAGTCACTTGGCTGAAAGCAAAAGAGGGAGAGAGAAAGGAAGTGGTCTAAAGGGCAAAATCCACTAGGATTCAGCTCTTTTTATAAACAGAAACACCATAATATGATGCCCTCATTGGCAGTTGTCTCCATGCTGAAATGACATTATGACCAGTTACAAGGTCTGAAATTAATTATAAAACATTCAAAGGAAATTAGCTTTTACCAGTCCATTCGACTAGATCAATTACTGCAGCGTTTTATTTCTATGGGGTGATCTATACAGTAGCTTGTTTGCATAGAACCAGAGTGTTAATGACATTACGTATCATTTTTAACAAGGATGTGCCAAGATAAACTCTGCTGTATGTTACAAAATGAATAGGGAAACTAATAAAACACACTTGCTTGACATTCTTCGCTTTTAGTGTGCTGTGAAAAGAAAAAATTCTGAAGAAAGGAAATAGCAATTATACTATTCGAAGAAAAGGTCGTAGCTGCAACAATGCGTATTTTTCAGGTGTGACATTGTTAACACCCATTGGATCCTTAAAACACGCCCCACCATCTATGTTGTTATCCAGGCAACAATTCAAAAGGCCAGGAAAACACTAAAAAATACAGAAATATAAAAGCCTTCATAAGCTTCCTATGTAGCTGTCACAAAACCTCTAGAGCAACCTTCCAAAACCTACCTAGAAAATATCAGAGTATTCTTTTCTTAGAAAAAAATGATAGTGTATACAGTACAGATTTTCTAAGCTGAGCATATAATTAGTACATTCATAAATGTATGCACTGATGATTTTGCTATTATTACTACAATTAATATTCTGTTTTTAACCATTTCCAAACTGCAGGTAGAGCAGGGAAAATTTTCAAAGCAGCTTTTTACTTGCAAGAACACACCATCTTGCTATTGTCTGGTTTTCCCTCCTGAAAAGGGCAGACAGCAGTAAAAGCCAAAAAGGTAAAACGTCCACAACTCAGGGTGATATTTTCAAATGCTGTAGGTGCATGCGTGGCTAGTATCTTTTTTTTTTTTTTTGGTGATGTAACAGGACTATTTAGGGTACAATGTCTTGCTCTCTTTCTTTTTAGCAAAGACAATTAAAAGTACCTGAACACAGAACTTGCCCAATAACATCAAATAGATTTAATGTGTAGGACTCAGGTGCGAGTCCACATGGGGACTGGACACTCCCTTAGCAAGACTGAAAAAAAGGAAAATGCTGTTAGATGTGGAAACAAACATTTGCACCTTCTCCCCTTTTTTTTTTTTCACCTGAGATTTATAAGGCATGAACAGCTATAAGCTTGTTTCTAGGTATAGCCCACCATAAGGGAATTAGTAAGGGAAAAAAATACCCAACATACTAATTATTTTTCTAGGTCATGAAGTCCAGCAGCCCTTTGGACTAAATCCCTGGACCAAAGTGTGTGCCTGGGGAAAACAGGATGGAGTATGTTTCTCCCACTTCTCTCATGGAGAGAAGTCTTTAGGCTTCTATTAGGAAGATGTGGGCTTTGCATATTCAGAGCCCTCAGTGGAATTCTCTACCAAGAAGTTGCCTGTAGACCTGCATAAACTTTAAACACCTTTTGCTTCCAGAAACAAGGAGATCCACAGCTTATCTGCATTCCCTTGTATGAAGGACAGTCTCTCTGTTCACTAGGGACCTGCCTTCTTCTAGCACCACTAGCGGTCCACTTTCTCTTGTGCTGGAGCAGACAGCCAACAATGCAGTTCTCATCTCTTCCCTGACATTCTAGAGACCTCCATTATACTTGCCATCTCCAGACTGAAGAGGTTTAGTCCATTTAGTTCCTCCTCAGATGTAAAATGTACCATACCTGTGACCATTCTTTCTAATTTTATCTGAAGTCTGATGTTACTCTTATACCTTCCTGAAGATGGGAGAACCAACTGTAAGGGCCAAAGAAAAAACTTTCTTCATGCCATAACCATTATATGCACCAGACTTCATTGATACACAACATGACATTGTAGAAAGCTGAGACTGGACTGCCACCAGTGCAACCCCTTCCTCAGTGCTGTCCAGCTTTTGTGAGTGGCCATCACAAACAGAGTCAGGTATAACATATCCCAGCTGTTTAATCTGAAAGCAGCAAGCACACGTTTTGCTGTGATCAGGTCTTCATCTGGGGGAAAAAACTTACAAATATGAGATAAAGAAATTAATTTTTGCAAACTGATATGCAATTGAACAGAATGAATGTAAAGAACATTACATGCAATCAAAACCAGGTGATGGTGTTTCTTCTCTATTTTTCACAGGTTAAAATGACTGTAGATGAGGGAAAGTGGTAAAAAGAACGTGTCTGGAATTTCAGAAGATGAATTATAGGCCACAGGTTTTGGGTTGGGCCAATTTCTGTATAAATGCACTAGCAAGGCTGTTTTAGCTCTTGGAATAATTTTTCTGCATTTTTTTTCCCTGAGATTTCTCTTCAGACTTTGTGAAAGAAATTAGAAAGTGCTGTATGGAAGAAAAAAAAGGTACAAAAAAGTAGTGACAAGGGTGACAGAGAAGACTATAAAAACTTTCACCCAGTGACATATATCTTCTTGTGATTGTAATGGTCTAAATGTGAGAGTTGTTTGAATTTTCCAGTGATAAAAGTGGCTAAGCATGCACCGCATTGAAGATCCTTAGTTTCAAAACCAATGGAGTATGTTCTAAGTTCATTCCCAAGAAAACAACCAGAGAAATGCAGACAGCTGCCTAGCTGACTGCCTCACATATCAAATATATTGGCTTTGAAAATAGTGACACATATCGCATTCATGAACAAGTTGCTGAATAGGTTTGTGCTGTATGAATGTCACTAACAGACCACTTTCACAGCCATTCCAGCATTTAAAGTAATTTGTGGGAACTTCAACTGATAGAATAAATTTCAGTTGGCTGACATTTATGGAAAATACTGTACTTTCAGTATTTCATATTGATAGAAAGGAGCTAGAATTGCAATAAATACTCCAGATGAAGTAAGTACAGCTATGAAGGTGCTGGGCTGCTTTCCCTGTCTTTTAAAGACTCATGTCCTGAAAATGGATGCTCTATTCGAGAACACAGTTCTGGAAGAAGCAGCACATTTTCTATATGCTAAGACTTGAAATTTCTGTTTCCCCTTACAGTCCAAACATATGCAGGTTTTTTCCCTCTCCACGCCCAGCTTGCCACACACATTAAACATTTGTCTTCTTTATAGGACACGGCATAATTTTCTGGTTGCAGCATAACATAAAACAACTCCTTGATAGTCAGGCTGCAAATCACACATTCAGAAAACGAACACATCAACCTTTAGGGGTGAATTAATGCTTCTGGTGCTAGGTTCTTGAAGTGCAGTCAATCTAAGATCCCTAAACAAGTCTCTACAGGTCCCAGGTTTTTATCTATAATTCCTTCCAGTTTAATAGCCTAATTTTAAGTCTGATAGCAATCTAATGGGACAGAAGAGATGTTTTACTTGTGCGTTCAAAATTAGTTGCCCTGCTGGAGGATTATGGGGATAAAATGGACATCTGCCGCAGGGATGAAGAAGTCATGAATTTATTTCTAAATAAAAATGGAAAGACAATTTAGAATGCTGATGCCTACAGAGGCTGCACGATTTCCCTTCTTTCCTACTTCTACCTCCCTTAAGTTCTTTCTGGACACTTCTTCCTGTGAGTCCTTATGCCCTCCCTTCACCTATATCTGTACATAAGAAATAATTGATAAAAAATGGTAAGAAAATTAAGTAACTGTCTGAATGGAACAGAAGCTAAACAGGAATGTCATGAGTAAGTTTAGGTTAAACAGTTACTGTAGTGAAGCAGGGAAAGCTACAGCCATGACAGCTCAAAGCTAAAAAGAAGGGAGCCTTTTGAAAGAAATCAATAACTATGAAGCGAGGAGCTGAAGAAGTCATGGACAGAGAGGAGTATGAGGATACTTGTTATTAGGAGCTGTAGCTATAGGTACACTGGAAACAGCGACCATTCGTCAACAACTTGCTAATAGGATAGAGAAACAAGATTTTTTTAATGTGCAACGTGCTTCAGACAAAAGGCACTTTGGATTTCTCATTACAAAAAGTGACTTATATGATAGTAGAAATAATTTACACATGGTCAGAAAGTATCTAAGAATTAGGACTTTACGTTTCACTATGAAAAAACCATACCAGAATCTCTGGTAGGAGACACATCTGAGGCACTGCCAGTAGCTGATCTGGCGAAGGGGTATGTCCTTGAGAATCCTTTCTAAATCAGTTTTATATAAACCCTCCAAGTGCTGGGTAATAAACATTTGCCTCAGATGGACATCTCTTCAGGGCAGTAAAGAGTTCAGCTGAAACTGCCAAATACATCAAAACACGTTTATTATCCTGTAATGAATGGTACGTGTGAAGTGAATCAGGTGAGAAGAAAAGAATTACACAGCCAAATAGTCACTTACTGTACTATGAGCAGCTGTAGAGTTAGGGCAGCTTATATAAATTACAGTGTACTGAATTTCAGACAAGGGCACCAGATTTACCCAGCACAAAACTGATGAATTCAGAAGGAAATGAGAAATATTACTGCAGTGCAAAAAGCACTGTAATCCAACCTGCACAGACCTTCCCTTTGCACAGGGCTGATTGTGTTACTAGTTTAGTCAGGGAATTTCAAAGCAGTAAGCCTGCTGTCACACTGCCGTCGAAAGCACCTCCCTTTGACAATACAAACCTTAACAACTACTGTGGCTTTACTTAACAAAACCTGTTTTCCGCAGGTTTTTTTCCTGCTGAGTTCTAGTTGCACAGCCCTGATTTGATTGTATTACAGCATATGCTTTCATACCTGTTTTAATAGTTCATGGAAGGAAAAGCACTAATATTACACAAATGGAAGCTGCAGGTAGAATTCTTTCATTGCTAGTTTTTAATTGGTTTGTGTTTGGCCGGAACGGATTTAGTAACGGTCTGCATAGAACTTTCTTTTTTAATTCACAAGGCTTGATTTGGAGTTACAAGAAACTAGAGAAAGGGCTCTGGTCAGTCTTTTTTTTTTCTTTTTTAATATATATTAAAAATGAAGGTACTAAGTTTCATAGCCTGAAGAATTCAATAACTTAAATAAGATCAACAAAGTAACTAAGACAATTGTGAAAACTGCCCAAAACCTAAAGAAATTGCAAGAAAGCAATAGAGAAATGCTATGTCTCATTAAGTTTCTCTTTTTTTTAATGGACAGTTCAGAGCTATGACAATCTAAACAAATGGAGTATATTAAGGAAAGGATTAGTAGAATCAAACCTATTGTTGGGTTTGCATGTTCCTAACCTACTCATGCATGTTGCTTTATAGATGATCATAGATAGCATCAATGTTCACAGATGGAAGACATAGGTACTTACTTATTTTTACAGCAGACCTGTGTGCAAACTGGGAATTTTTCAGATTTTCTTTGAATTGGACATTTTTCTGAGACGTCTGAGCTCTATACAAGGCTTGGGTGCCAAAAGGGAATTTTTTAGATATCAGGAGTCTCCTCCAGCAGGGAAGCAGCTCAGTACAAGTGTGTTACATGGTCAATAAGCCATGAACAGAAGACACACATTCCTCTGAATCCTGAAGGCAGCTCTCTCATTTATCTGAGCCTAGGAAGCACCCAAGATAGAGACAGAAGAAGACCCAAGACAGAAGGGAAGACTCAAGATAGATAGCTACGCACAAAAACAAAGGCAAAAGGTGATTGCAGTTTTTCATACATTCGGAAGTGACAGAAGGTTGCAGGACGTGTCAACCTTCTTCGGTGAGCCAGCAAACACTGTGGTGCTCGACAGTACTGCTTGCTGCTTAAGGCTGAGGGTAAATCCCAAGGTGCACAGAGCCTGCCTGGCTTGGCTCTTGAGTGGCATATTCTGCAGTGCCAGTGGGCACTCAGCGCCGGCCTGCACTAGGAAATGCTCTGTGCCTTGCCACATATTCCCCCAGAGAGCAAGTCATCAAGTCTTGCATAAGTAATATATTTAGAGATTGCTTTTATAGAAGGAATCTGTTTTGATCAAACTGATTTTTTTGTTTCAGGTAGATACCATGCTTTGTGGCATTAATTTACAAAGGGATTCCATTTTTTTTCTCAAAACTTTTAGTTTTCGTACTTTGTGTTCTTCAAGGGTCACCACACAGAAATATTTTCGTACTCTGTTATAAATGACCTAACCTGCTTTTTCTCATTGCTTTAATGAAGCTGAATGAGAATTTCTCTTTACCTGTTCATGGCCACACAAAGTCGTCTATCCAGATATATTATGCAACTTATTTTGGCATGCAGAGTTTAAGTGGAAAGAAAGAGGTTCTTGCCTTTTTATCAGCTCTCCTAAATCACAAAACCAGTATTAAACTGTAAAAGGTTAATGAAGTCCAGACTTGTCTGTCAGATTCCAAAGTGGGAAAAATGTCAATTGCTGTTACTTAAAAATGTCATTAGCACATTTGTTTAATTATGTATGAGGGACACGGTTATCACAGAGTCTCCTGGCTGCTATAATGTGAGCAAAGGAAAATTTTTAGAAGCAAGGCTGAAAGTCCCTGACTAACCCCCCTGAACCCTCTTGCTGCCCCACCTCTGTGTGCACATATATGTAAATTATGATCTTTATTTGTGAGTCTGAGTTAGAAAGATATGAATGACAAAATGCGGGAAAAAAGGATTCTCAATGGAATAAGTAGAGAAACGAACTGAAGAGTGCTCTGATAAGAAAAAGGGAAAGAAGTTCAAGGGGGACCTATTCTTGAGAGCAAAGGTGAGGAGTGGAGATTGTTTATTTTCTTCTTTAGCTTCTGAGCTTCATCTGCCTAAAACTGGGACCCTTGCCCTGAGTGTGATTTGTAACTTTCTGACTTCCTTGAGGGCTACCTGGGTCAGCTCCCACGATTGCCAGATTACCTAATGCTCTGGAGGGACACAAGTGAATCATACAAATATGGCTGGTTGGTCATTTATGAAAAATGTCAGATTTGTTTGGAAAAGGGCTGTTCAAAGCTTGCGGCTTGGAATAGCAGGTCCTCACAATTGTGAACCTGCCTTCAGAACAGAATGTGGGGACTAAGGAGAAAAATACCTACCTTCTTGATCCATGTTCTTTCAGATTTATCCACCTCAATACACATGGGTGGTCAGTCCTGTTTTCCGTGCGAGACTGCTCATTGTGCATAGCAGCGTTAGGCTTGCAGCTAGTCATGAGTGTTCTGTTGGGGCTTGACTGCCTTACATTTGCCCGAAGCAGGAGGGCTATGTTTCTGACCGACATGACATTTTGCCATCAGACAGCTTTGCTTTTAAAAGTTTGATTTCCTTACCATAGGAAAACTAATGACTTCAGATAACAAGACAAGATCACAGAAAAGGATGTTAACCTTGCTTTGGAAAGAAATCTACTCATTCAACATTTTCAGGCTTCAGAACTTTCCAATGCTTTTTAAAGATAATCCTTTGCTATTTTTCAGCTTCTCACTACTATGCTGTTCTCACACTGTACCAAGAGGAATCTTAGAATATCCTGAGTTGAAATAGACCCATAATGATCATCAAAGTTCAACTTCTGGCCCTGTACAGGACAGCCCCAAGAATCCCACCATGCACCTGAGAGCATTGTCTAAATGCTTCTTGAAAGTCAGGCTTGGTGTTGTGACAACTTCCCTGCGGAGCCTGTTCCAGTGCCCAAACACTCTCTCGGTGAAGAACCTTTTCCTAATATCCAACCTAAACTTCTCCCGACATAGCTTCATACCATTCCCTTGAGTTCTGTCACTGGGCATCACAGAGAAGAAATCAGTGGCTGCCCCTCTGTTTCCCCTCATGAGGAAGCTGTAGACCCCTATGAGGTCTTCCCCCAGTCTCCTCTTCTCCAGGCTGAACAAGTCAAGGACCTCAGCCACTCCTCATATGGCTTCCCCTCGAGGCCCTTCACCATCTTCTGGTAGAAATTTCTTATTTTACTAGCAGTTTCTTGGTTTTGCTTTTTTTTTTTCTAGAAAAACAAGAAATCCAGTATATCCAGTGTTCCTGGATACTCCTGAAAGCATGGTTTTCCTCCTGTGCCTAAGTAAAGTCTGCAGACTTGTGGTGGGTTGACCTTGGCTGGACGCCAGGTGCCCATCAAGCTGCTCTATCACTTCCCTTCCCAGCAGTAAAGGGGAGAGAGAGTAAGATAGAAAACAACTTGTGGATTGGGACAAAGCAGTTTAATAAAGCAAAAGCAAAGCAAAAGCTTGTGCATGCAAAAGCGAAGCAAAAAATAACAACTTTACTCTCTGCTTCCCAACAACTTTACTCTCTGCTTCCCATCAGCAGTGATGGCTGGCCACTCCCCGGGAAGAAGGGCTTCAGCATGTGTAATGGTTTCTTAGCAGGCAGCCATTGGAAACAACAAATGGCCCCCTTCCTGCTCTTTTCCTTAGCTTTTATATCTGAGCTGATGTCGTATGGTATGGAATAACCCTTTGGCTAGTTTGCATTAGCTGACCTACTTGTGTCCCTACCCAGAAGGAATGTTACAGTGCTGATGCTGTGCTCAGCAGTAGCCAAAACACTGATGTGGTATCAACACCATTCTAACTACCAATGCAAAGCACAGCAGTGTGAGGGTAGTTTTGGGGGAAGTGAACTCCATCTCAGCCAGACCCAAAACAAGACTTTAAACTATATCTAAGTTAAAATGTAAGGAGCTGCCTGCAGAAGTCTTTCTTGTCATGTCAGATCCAGATCCAGACTCTGACTTCTATCCTGGCTCCAAGTGATGTTTCTCAGTATAACTCTGTTTTCAGTTGCTCTTACTTTTACCAAACTTGAAAGATGTGCAATGAATGCAGCTGAAAACACAAATCACCTTGCCCGGATGCTACTCAGCAGTGTGATAGTAATGGCAGGATTTTTTGGGTTGTGACATCTGTGTAGAGTCGTGGCTACCGCTTAGTGCTGTGGCTGCTGTCAGCTCCATGAGTCACTGTGATGCTGCAGTTCGTACAGGGGAGCTCCCTCACTGCAGCCCACTTCGTTTCATATAGTTTACACACATTCCAAATGTACTTTCTGGAATTGGCAACAGATGCAGACCTGCTGCAAAGATAGCCAATCTGTAGCTCTTGTGTGTGCAGCTGGGAAACATTTCCTGTGCAACTCTGGTGCTACAGCTGTGCCGCTCAGCTGTGCTTGTGTAAAGAGCCTTGCCTGTAGAGCACAGAACACCAGCCTGGCTGCAGGGGCGATGTAATCCCTCATCACCATCCCTCACCAGGGCATCCTCTGCGTCTGGTGTAGCTCCAGTCCAGATGTAGCCCACATTAGGGTGCCACATGCCCTGTAGGGTTAGGAAAGTTGGCTACAGCTGTGGGGTAGGGGGAGTAATGCACCCAGAGAGATATAATTTTCACTTAAGAAAGATAATCCTTTACGTTAGATTTTCACTTTTACTAGAATCCATTACAATCTTTTTTTACAGACTAAATACTGAAATAGCTCAAAAGGTAGTCTTCTTATGGAACAGGAGAGGGTTTTCTTCCAAAGGTTATTTCCTTTTACCCCACTGAAGAGCGAATACAGAAATCTACTTTTTCTAACCTTGCTGTTTAGAAAACCAGGGTGACATTAGGGCCAGGCTATTCTTCAGTGACAGCTGGCTTGCAGGATCACCATGTTATACTACCTAGCCCGTTTTGTGTTAGTAACTGGAAACTCTGGAGAAGGTAATTGGAGTTGGCCATCAGAACCTTTTCATTGTCACTGCAGAGAGTCATTACAGCTTCGCTATTGAATACACTTGTCTCATCTCACTGGGTATGCTATGAAAATACATATTGGCCTGGTTATTTTTTCTATCCCAAGTGCTAACTTTTCCCCTCTTTGGCTACGTTTTTCTAAAGAGAAATTTTATGGTATATGATACAGCACTGCAGTGTAGCATCATGTTGTTTTAATAACCTCTGGTTCCCAGCTTTTCCCACTCAGCATGTCTTTACCTTTTAATGGTAAAAAATACACTCATGCAAAATTAGTATTTTGTCCTCTGAAGCAAATTTAATGGTGTGTCTATAAGTGGATTTTGTCCTCAAGCAGAATGTTGTAATCTTCGAGGACTTGATTTCCGTGACTTTAATAAATCTTTGTTAAAATGGTTCTGCAGTCTGAAAGATCAATACAGGGAACAGATAAATGTCTTAGGCAAAAGGGGAAAGAATACCAGTTGCTTGAATACCAGATTTCAGCAAAAAGAACATGGGTAATAAGCACCAGATCTTCATTCCTCCCTCAGTAATACAGCATTATGTACTGCTCAATAGCAAATGTCTCAGACTTGCACAACAAACAGCATATACTTTGATGTGGTGATATATAAAATGAATTCTATGCCATTAGCTAAAACACTGGTTCAGGCTTTTAGTGTTTCAAGGTTTTATTTCTTGTCTTCTCTCAAAAAGTTCAATTGTTAATGGGATTGCACATTGAGAAGACAAATTACAACTTGTGTTATTCTCATAGCTCTGTTTGTTCTCACTACTTGTATTTTCTGAGAAATCTACATCACACACTAATGACAGCAGTTCCTTTTTCATAAGAAACAGTCCTTTTGAGAATTCACAGTCAAAGCATACAAAGGAGCAGTGAGTTGAGAGTTTTCTTTCCATCTTCAGTTACTATATTTGTCTTCTCAAGCCCTCTGGCTATCAACTAAGTAGAAGTAAAAAATTATAGAAATAGGCCTCTCACTTTATGAACTCAACCGGTGTATGATAACATGCATAGGTTGAGTGTGAGTCCTTTTCTTTCAGTGCTCCTGTTTGGGGAAGAAAATGTTCCTGCTTTGGGTAATAACTATTTTGAGCTCTGGCACAGAACTCAGATTCTTAAGAGATCATTTATATTACAAAGGCTCACTCTGTACTTCCTCAGTGCTTAGAGGCACATTTCAGCTTGCAAACCAAAATCTTTTTATGGTTTTTGAAACAAATTAGGGGTTTTACTTAAGCTTTTTAAAAAGGAAAAAAAAATATATGAAAGCAAAGTTAATATGCCAGTCTGTCTAAAACAGAGAGCAAGTTTTCCCCTCTTTCTCTGTTTTTCAAATTGTTCTCTGAAATATATTTGACCCTCACACAGTGTCTCTGTAAAAGGAATCATATTTCTTAAAGCCAAATGGGAAAGGGATTCATAACATCCCATTCAAGATGACAACTGGGTTGATAGTCTAGCTAACTACATATCTATTTCCAAAAGGACTAAATTTAAATGGATATAATCACATTATTAGTACATACGTGTTGTTGCATGATGGCTAGACAGATTAAATGCATTCTTGCCATAGAAGAGTCTAATGCATGAGGCAGTGTTTATTCACGCAGTTTAGACCACCTCATTCAACCGAGATGTTCAGTTCACTTGTAGGTCAGGGACTGTTCTCAATGAGTCCAATGAAAACTTTACTCAAAAAAAAGGTGCAACACAGTAAAGGCCTCATCATATTATGAACAGGCTTCCTGTTCTAATGTTTGAAAGCAGAATTTTGATCTTCAGTATTAATTTAGTAAATTTTCAAGTATTCTATTTGACCTTTCATAAAAGATGTTGTATTGCTCTGTTCGAGCTGATATGTTATCAAGGTGGAAAACCATTTGTCCTTCTTAAATAACCAAAGGAAAGAATGAACCTCCTGCAGATAAATATAGTTTAATGGGACAAAAATAGGAGGAAGAGGATCAGTTTAGAAGTATTTTAAGACATCTCTTTTTTTCCATTATTAGTCTTTGATTCCTGTTATTTTAATTGACTTAAATAATTGATGTGCATCCAGTTCGATGCTTTGATTCAAGTTTTTAAACTTTTGTCTTCATGCTTTTATGTGCTTTCAGTTTTTGAGAAAGGCACTTGACTCTGCTAGTGAGTACCCTGTTCCCAAATAACTGTGTGAGACATGTTTGCCATGAGAAACTGCCCCTCACTGAGCAGCAAGTCCTGCTGCTCTGCAAGATGTGACTGCAGATGCAAGAAGGGCAAAACAAAAACAGAATAAGAAAAGGATAAAAAAACCATCCAACAGCTATTACATATTACCCTGGAGAAAGGTGCTTAGGGAGGAAGCTGAGATGCTACAGGAGCTCTTTCAGGAGAAACAAATCAATGGGAGTGATGGATAACTTGTCTCCAACTTATATGTAGGGAAAGAGAAAGTGTACAGATGAACTTGGCAAAAAAATTTTTGATCAAATTCAGCCATTCTAATCAAGCTGAATAATCACTTCACAGGTTTGATTTTGCCCCCTGAAATTCTGTTTAATAGTTCCTTACTCCTCTCATGAGGTTCAGCATGACTGGATCCCTGCACGAACCCGGATGCCCCAAGGAAATGACATTTCATGTATAATTTTGCATTTGTGCATGGAAATAATCAGAATCTTTTTACCAACCAGGAGACAGCTAGTAGTAGAAATATCTAGATATTATGGAACAAATTTAAAATAACAAATAGCTTTTCTCTTTTTATGTATCGACATACACCTGAGGCCATTTCTCAGGAGTATTTTAAATAATACAAAACCTCTGTATTCTTCCAGTAAAATCTTTCCTACTGTTTTAATTTTCTACATCTATTGTCTGAGTAGCTTCTACCTACTGTTCTCATGCATCTATTAGGACTCTATGTGTGCAAGCCAGGTAGCTGCTGGGGTAAACCAGCACATGAGAGACATCTGCAGATCCCACTAGAAAAGGCTCTGTACTTTCAGTCAAAACAGGTTTAAAGGGGTGTGAGTTATGTTTCTAATTTTATTAGTTTATTGACTTCCACTTGGGAACTGTCTGTCAAAACCATACTGCCTGAAAGACAACAGGGGCTTTGTGCTGATCTGAGAACTCAAAGTGTCTGCCCAAGGAGGTGGAAAACTGAGACACTGTCAGGTAAAAAAAATTACTGCTGGTATACACAAGGACCTGTGCCTTAGAAATTTGTTACTGATTCAAAGTCATGGCAGGAGGGAAGTGACAGTAGTTGCTCAGGCTGTAGTGCTGAACTGTCATACATTGGTCCAGAAGAAAAACTCATCTGTCTCTTTCTGTCTTGGGCATCCTTGTGAGATTCTCTCCCACACACAGAGTCCTTGCTTGCAACTAAATACCATGCTGCCACTCACTCACTTTCCTGTGGTGGGGTAGGGGAGAGAATCTTAGACTGTTAAGGGGTTGGAAGGACCTTCAAGATCCTCTGGTCCCAACCCCTCTGCCATGGGCAGGGATATCTCCCATTAGACCAGGTTGCTCAAAGCCTTATCCAACCTCTGAACACTGCCAGGGTTGGGGCATCCACACCCTCCCTGGACAACTCATTCCAATGTCTCACCACTCTCACAGTAAAAAATTTTTTTCCTAATAATCTAACCTGATTTGAAGACTAAAAGTGGGAAAACTCATGGGTTGATAGAGAGACAGTATACTGATTGAAATGAAGTAAAAATTAGTAATAAAGTGAAAATAATAGCAATAATAAATATAATGACAAAGAGGAAGAGAGAGAGAGAGGAATAAAACCCAAGAAAGACAAGTGATGCACAATACAATTCTTCACCACCTGCTGAGTGATAGCCAGCCAGTTCCCAAGCAGCAATCTGTGGCTCCCAGACAACTACCCCAGCTTATACACTGAGCATGGTGTTCTATGGTATAGAATATCCCTTTGGCTGGTTCGGGTCATCTGTCCTGGCTGTACTCCCTCCCAACTTCTTGTGTACCTGTCAGAGCATGGGAACCTGAAAAATCCTTGACTACACAGCAACAACTAAAACATCAGAGTGTTATCAACATTATTCTCACATAAAAACCAAACTACATCACTGTACCAGCTACTAAGAAGAAAACTAACTCTATCCCAGCCAAAACCAGGACAGTGGGAAAGACAAATGGAGACACCTTTGTGTGAGAGCTGTAAATGTGTTACTGCTGAGCTATTTGCACATCACTCACAACTGCTTAAATTGGGGGAAGTTTGGAAAGAAAACTTTTCATACAATTAATAAATAAAAGGCTTTTCTTTTTTATGTTATTTGTCTCATTGCCTCACTCCTTTCTTGGGTGCTCTAGAGTTCTGCTTACGCTACATTTCAGGGACAAAATGTATTCTGAGAGAGTTTTCCCTTCTGAATACAGCAATTTTTGTGTGAAGTAAACTGAATTAAATAGTCCAATTTTTGTAAGGCTTCTGATATATGAGGGTTTTGCCTTCCAGTGTTAATTTAGAGGTAGCTTGAATTACTTCTGTCTCAGTTTTGGATCATTTTATGAAATTAATTAAATTTAAAAGGTCACCTGGATCACAAGGCTGTAATCTAGCATTTCAGATGTGTAAATTCTAAAAATATTTTAGAAATGTTTTTGGTGGTTTGGTTTTGGGGTTTTCTTTTGTTTTGTTGTTGCTGTTTGGTTGCTTGCACATTTGTCTTTTTTTTTCAGCACAGATGTAGTGCAGCTGGATACTTTGCAAATGTCTCTATGTGTCTATGGTATTTGGAAAGGTATCTAAACACTGGCCAGTGCAAATCCATTTTTTAAGATTACAGAGCATAGGATGCTGTTTAGCTCACAGTATATGGCTGTTAACTGTGGAAACTTATTTCTAAGTGGAAAGGAAAAGAGTATGGGGAAAAAATATTTTGCTGTTGCAGGTGTGCTCCAGAACTACTTACTGGAAAATATCTGGTTCTCATCTGAGTATTGATATCAGGCCAAGATGAGTATGTGGGACCATGACCTAAACCAATGTGACACTTCACACTGTTTCTCAAGTCTGAAAGACAGACCAGTGCTTACCTACATTTCTTATCTCCCACCATTGTCCACTTTGTTCTGCTGTTCAAATGGTCCATCTGTGATTCCCGCTCATGCACAGGCAACAGGGAAAATGTAACTGTACACCTGTGCATCAGGTGAACATGAACTCTTTTGTCACCTACACAAATAAAATACGGCATCTCCCATCTCAAGCTAGATATGTCCTTGAAACCTCAAGGTCAGTAGCAATTGCTTTGTGCTTCATGCAGGATCAGTGGAGAGGAACAATCACTGCAGTTGGTCACGCTGGTCTTCACGTCTGAATGCCCTGCAGAAATACTTGTCTCTCTTCCTTGCCATGCTCTCCATTGCCAGTAATTTAGGTACTCCTTTCAAGACATGTTGCTTCAAGCATTTGGAGGCTGACCTGATTACAGAACCTGAGGCGTTACTGCAAGTGGGAATACCAGTGAAATTTTTCTGAAATATTCAATATATTTTCAGTGGCTGAATTCTGATGTTGATTTCTAAATGGCAGAAAAAGACTCAAATGACTGCCCCTGTACTTCCAATAAGGTTGTTTTCTCTTCCCTTAAAAGGTTCTTTCACACTGTACTGTTTCTGAATTCACTGGAAATGATCATTTGAGGTACTTCAGTAGAGCAAAGAGAAAAATGAGGTGCTAACTGTAACACATTTAAGTGTAGATATGCTAGATACCTGCTTCCCTCAGTGATTCAATTAGAGCTGCATAAGAATACACAGGACACATTGGTTTCTTTGTACATCACTTTTATATTACACTATGTTTCCTAATGTGATAGATCTTTTGAATTAATGGAATTTTGTCTGAAGACCTGTTCTTGAACAATTAAAAGTAAGGTATTAACGGTTTCTTTGATACATTGCACTGTTTGCTGTGTGCTTCTCATGGTGCATGAGCTAGGGGGTTGCTGAACCTGGCAAACTGGCAGAAGTGAAGGCGCCACAGCTCCATGCAACCAGTAAGAGGGCTGCGCACATGTTCTCAGACAGCACAGAGAGTACAGAGAGCACACGTACACATCACATGTACACATATTTATACATGAACAGCCATAGAGAGAACACAGACAGAACTGTTTCTGTGTCCTCAAGACGAGGCCCTGCGTGCCCAGGATGGGTGGCAGAGCAGCATGTGACAGGGCTGAAGAAAGAGTTTCAATGATCTCAGTGCGAGCTGCAATGAGTCAAGTTTGATGGCACATTCTCACCTATGTAACCATCCATGTCCTTTAAATAATCAGCTGCTGGCCTCCTTTCAACTCCCATTTATTCAGTCATCATTCTGGCACTAATTTCAATATATGATGAGTTACATACACCACATTAAGCAGAACTGATAAATTAATGAAAAAATTACTTGGAGACTGTTCACTGAACAAGAATCTGATTAGCCTATACCTGCCCACTTATATATGCTTATATATGCTCCAACAACTGAAAATGTGGTGCATGTAAATATTTTAAGAAAACAAATTTCAGGCTTTTACTCATGACTACTAACATCAAGCAATTATTCTGTCATTCATCTTTTGTGGAAGCAGAAGTAAGTTGTTTTTTAACAACAGGTTTCTGTAACAATATGGACTGCTACAGATGCCGAAGCTCTACCCATATCAGAAGCTTTATCTTTTCTTTCAATTCTGGTGCATGAGATCCATCTAGAAAAGGGAAGCTGCTTTCCAGCATTGCCAGATGAAATACTTGCAGTCATACCTCTAGTGATAAGGCAACATCAAGTGACTTTTTAAGTGACTAACAACAAAACAGAAGTGCTTTGATTAAATCCAGCTTTGATTAAGCCCTTGAATAGTCGCTATGATCAATTTATGAATAATCCAGGGATCAAAGAGAATCATGAATATGATTGATCTAACACTTTTAAGTAACAAATATATCAGTATAAATCAGGGTCAGGAACAATTTGTGAACAGTGGAGTATTAAACCTGTCAGTTTTCTGGTCATAGTGAGTAACGTGACCAGCTCTGATAGCAGAGAAGACACAGCACTTTCAAAATAGAAAAATCCTCCTCTTTTAATGCAGGATCCAAAAGAAATCTGAGAGAGTTACATTAAAAAGCATAGTTGAAACAACCCCATGAAGAATATATCATTACTGCTGCAAAACTGGCAGCCTGTAGGAATTACTGAGCAGAAGTCAGAAAGATACAGCTGCAGGGCAGAGCTGCTAGGAAGTCTTCCTGAGCAGATCCATTTTGACTCTGGCAGGTCTTGGGACTGTCCCTGAGCCTGAGGGAGCACAAATGAGGCTTTTGGAGCTTCCCTGGTGTTCTCCTGGGCTTCATTCATCTTTATTCAGCATGGTCTTTCTTCCCCATGCTCTTGCTCCAGTCTCAGTTGGATTTCAGGAGTAATGACTGGTAATGAAACTAATACTTTAAGGGCTGAACTTCCTTCCATAAACACCCCAGACACTTCCATTGCCATGTGACAGTACAGGACACAGAGTGCAGAAAATAATGGACAGAGCGGTGTGTGTGGGACAGAGGCAGCAGTGAGGCATTTCTGACTTCCGAGTTGATTTTCAAATGGGTCAGTTCCTCTGGACTATCTACAAACTTTGTCAAAACTTTTTTTTCTTTTCTTTTTCTAAAAAACCCCAAAAACATTCTCACTCTAACAGGAAACATACAACCTACTCAAGAATGAAAATGAAAATGCAACACCAGCAACAATCAACAGATTTCCCCTAAGAAGTAACAAAAATCCCATCTCAAATCACCTTCAAAGTAAGTTTTACCCCAGAAAGGGAGGAGAGTCAGAAGGCCATTAGGACATAGTTTCTGGCATATGCAAGCATGCAAATAACAGCTCATGAGGTCTGAAATTGCCAGCAGGTATCTCTGGATGATATCAGACACGATTGAATGCTTAATACTTCCGGATGAAAGCATATAACTACAGAAGAAATATGTTCCAAGATAGATCCCTGGCAGGACTTTGAAATTACTTACCACTGGAAACGTAAGTATTTAGTTACTGAAACAAAAGCCTCAGCTCAGATGTCTAAAATGCTTTTGGGAAGTGCAACCATATGAGGTTAGGAAGCAAAAGTAAATCACTGGTCAGCAGATATAAACGGATCACTTTGGACCATGCCAGGGCAGTTTCATTGCTCTATTGCAAAGCTGGGATGAACTCTTGTTTTTATTGTAGCTTTTGTCTTTTCAAGGTCTAGGTTCAAAGTTTTCAACCATAGTTTTGTCAGAGACAAAAAGACTTATGGAAAAAATATAGGCAAAGTTCCTGCTTCCCAATATTGTGAAAATCAATTTCTGGTTTATTTCTGCAGCATTTTTTTTGAATCTCTGAACAGTTAGTCACACCTTCCAACCATGGCTAATTGTACCCTGACAAAGTTCTTGATTAAAGGGGAGCATTAATGGCTCCTTAGCCTTCTGCTTGTTCCCACAGCTGCAGTCAACCTGCTTTTCAGTTGGCTCTTTACAGATTTCCATTGATGTGTTTTGGCTACAATTGTACCTTTTCTCCAAATGAAATCTGCCTTCTTTTTGGGCCATGTGTTTACAAACATTCTCATTTTGCTTACTGCCTGTTCTTTCTGCTCCATGAAAATGTGTGAGACTGCTAAGTATGAAGCACTGCTGAATTTTTACTCCTTTTTAGCCATCCTTAGTAAAAGTAGAATGCAGAAGTTAGTAGAATTGATGTATTATTTCCTTCAATCCTTGAAAAAGAAGTTAGGATTGCTTTGATTCATGGGTATGTTGAAAATAATGAAGAGTGTGAGATGGTGTAGTTAAGAGCCTGCATATAGTTCTTGATGTGACAACGCAGCCCCTACAGGATGGGGGACCAGCAGCGGAAATGTAGTGTGGGGAGCTCTGCTCCTTCTGCAGGAAAACCTCCTGGAAGGAGGTCCAAGCATATGGACAAAATGAGGAGCAATTGCTCAAGAATTGCCCCGGAGTTAAATTTCTACACCAACAATACCACCAATATTATGGTGGTTTTGCAGTTCCTCCCTTCTCCTCTTGTTCACATTGTCGGGGTAGCTGCAGTCCCACCAGCAAACATAACCTATCCTGCACAAGAGAGGAAATCAATGATACTGGGGTGTAGTGCAGCCAGGATTGAACTGCCTGTTTGCTCTTTATTAGTAAAAGCATCACAGCTTTTACTCACACGATTCAAAACCTGAGAGTAGTTACAACCCGCTTTTTCAGTCAGAAAACTAGAAGGAAAAAAGTGAACAGGAAGTACCCCCCAGGCCTCAGTAGCCAGTACCCGACAGGAAGAAACAGGTATGACTGGGTTTGATATACTGGGACCTCGAAAGTCCCTTACAAACAAAAAACATTTTCTGTATGTGAGATTTCATTCACCTTCTTTTGCTTGCTCTGGGACCTTCTGTACCAGTGAACTCTAAAACTGTGCCTCCTTCCTCCGTTCCTAATCCCCCTTCTGTATAAACACCAAGAAGACCCTGAGGAACATGGGAACACAGCTATTTTTGTGTTCGTACAGACAAAGGTGAGGCAGAATTTAAACATGCTGACATATGCACATCACAACAACTGCTTTCTCTGCGTGATCCCAACACCTCTAATAGCAATTTTTGACCTTCAAAGGTTTAGGCACTTTTATCAGATTAAGAATTGCCCTCACCCAGTGAAGAATTTACACTAAGAAAGCTTTATTGGAGTACAGACATGCTTTCTGTGAGTTTGCCCTATGTTATGTTGCTGTGTCAGGCCAGGTCTAACAAGTTATTCATGTTTACTAATATCTGACTTTCACCTTCTATCTCTATTTGAACACAGAAATCTTCAAAATACATCTGCTTTTTTCAATTAAAAAATAAGTTGGTATGACAAAACATTAAAAACATACCTTAAAATTAAATGCAGATATAGTGTCTTTCAATAGGACTCACAATAACTTTCAGGAGCTGTGAACAGGATGCCCTGGAACCCATTTCAGATTCTGTGCCAATTGTTCTTGCAGCTCTTTGGTGACACTGTACCACCCACAACTTCCAAACTGAAAGGTTATTTTTGCAGTTGCCAACTCATAGCAAACAATAAACTTTAATTCCCCTCTTCAGAGCACAGCTGAAATGGGTCTTGATCCACTAACAAGAGCTCCTTCCTTTCAAAATTTGCAGCAAATTTCACTAGATTTTTACCTCTTGACATCTGCTTACAAACAAGATGATAACCTGATTGCAGAGGGTTTTCGACATCTGCTGATCAAGCCTCACTTTGCCTCTCTGCCTTTGTTTTGTAACACTTTGGTTAGAGTAACCAACCAACTAAATTATGAAATCAGGAGTGAGGGTTGTGCAGGAAAAGCACAGAGACACAGAAACTTTGGCCTAGCAGTATGCACAGCAATAAGTCTTATTACCAAATATAAATGAGTGTCGTGAGAGTAAACTGCATTATCTTTTTGCTGAGTTTTTTTTTTAGGTATTTCCTTAGTGAATCTATTTTACCTAGAGTCTGAGGATGCTGATGTCTGAACCTAGATAAATATCCTATCCAACTCATTTTTCTTCCTAATTAATCTGTATAAACAAGCTGGAGCCAAAGCAATCTCTATTAGCTTCTAACTGTACAATCCTGCGACATTGGCATTACCATCACTTCTAGCATCCACTATTTTACAGCTGTGTGAGAAGAGTTAGATGAATTTCTGAAAGAGGGAGACTGGAAATTAGGGGTTTTAAATTTTAATTAATCCAGTTGGAATATAGAGCCAAGCTGCAGAAAGAGCAAAACACATTCTTATTTCTGCAACATACATGGGAAAAATAAAAAAAAAAAAGGAGGGACAGAAACACTAATTTAGGTAGGGCATTACATTTGGAAAGAAAATGGAAACTATTGATCCTCTAATAATATTTTTGCCTTAGGAATGTTTTGAGCATAGAGTGCAATTACATAGCTAGTATTTGAGCTTAGTACCATCTTCTTCACTAATATGAATGTATCTAAATGAAATGAAAGAACAGCAGTAACAAATATAAGATTTGTTCACGATGTCTGAGTGCTATATTTACTACAGACACTACAACTCTGAGAAAGTCGAACCATGACTTAGTTGGTGGCATCTTAGATGAAAGATAGTAATAGTCAAAATAAAGACATCCAAACCCCACTGTGCACTGCATACCCGTAGCAGCATGACTGCTATGTTATGTACCTGGAATGTTCTGCCTGCTTTACTGAAATGGGCTGAAGTTCCTTGCTAATGTGGGTGCTAGCAACATGAAAAACGTTTTATTTATTTATTTAGTGATAAAATATAAAACAAAATATGTGAGCTGCTTTGGCAAATTAAAAAAAAAAAGCCACCATGAGAAAATAATAATTGTTTAACAGATAGCTTGAAAGATGGAGACATTTGCAAAATGCAGTCTGTTCTGTGGTTAAAGAAGTTTGAAAATATGCACAGTTAGAATGATATCAGCAAGAAGGAAAGTGGAGGTAGATTCAAATGTATCTAAACTGGCCTAATATATTTAACAGAAATGTATTTGATTCTTTATTACCTTGCACTTTTTTATTATTTATCTCTTCATATGAGCTAACCATGACACTCAGCATTTTCAATGTGCTGAGTGTCACATCATCCAACAACACACCTTATGACAGAAAAATAGCATCAGAAAAATAGCATTGCCTTTATGTGGGACAATCCTCCAGGCTCAAACACAAGATGGACTTAATTTGGTTTACAGAACTATCACATGTCAGCTCTTGTAGCTGACTACATCTAAGCTCTTAACTTCCAGTACAAGCTTAAAGCTCATTGTGGGGAAGAGACACTCCATGTTCAGTGGAGAAGAAAAGTTCCTCATATACTAACTTGCACAGTTGAAAGACCGAATGTAGTAAAAGTTTCAAAATTTGTATCCTCCAGGAATATTTCCAACATTCCTGGAAATGCTTGCCCAACATGTTCAATTCCCATAAAAATGCTAGCTAGTGAAAGATCAGTCTGATGTCTAAGGTGAATTTGCTAGGCTCTGCCAGACATCAGTGGTGGCAGCCTTTTGCCTGACACCAGCCTTCTGTCCATGGGAGCTCTCACTGGGACACAGGAAGCTTCAGTTCTTAGACAGTGACAATGTGGAGACAAAAGTAGAGCATTTATGAAATTATTGTTGCATCTTGGAACTCGGATGTTGGACATCTAGAAGTGGCAGAGCCATAGAGGTGAAATGGAAAGAAATTTCTTTACAGATTAGATCAGGAAGGTTAATAGGGTTTCAGTCCCTTCTGTCTCGGGGGAATTTGTAATTTGTAATGGTAAACATACTCTATTATCTTTTATTTGATTCCTTATACTGCCTTCATCAACACTATGTCTGAGCAGCAAAAGCACATCATCTGGTATAGCCACTGATGATTACATGCACTTCCTCTCTTCTCAGCTGGTTCCTAAGGAAGAACTTTTTGCTGTATTGTATTTTCTTCTATAGCACTTTTCCTTCAAACATGCATATATCTAAGTTCATAGACTGGACCCTTTATAAATGGTTATGTCTCTCTTAAATAGCTTGGTGTATACCAAAATCATAGGATAAATATCAACTATAAAAGTGCTGTCACTCGAAAAGTTAGCACATTTGATATGCACTGATGTCTACCAGACAGGCTGATACTAACAGCTGCCACTCTCTAAAGGATGGCAGAATGAATAACAAGGAGCTGAACTGGTCCTTGCATAAGGTTTTGGACTGGTTCATACCAGTTGCCTCTAGGAGCATCAGAGGCAACCCAGGAGTTACACAAGTGTTGGCACTCCAGCTCTGCTGCTGTCTGATCCCAAGAGATTACTATTTTTTTGAAAGTGGCGAATGACAGCCTCAGAGGTTCAATTACTGAAATGAAACAGATTATCTTTGTCTCACATACTTACGCAAGAAAAGTTTGTGGTTCCCCAGTCTCGTATTTACAGTACTTCTCTAGATAATTTCTAACTCAGTGCCTATAATTTGCAGATATCTCATTACATGAGCAATAATCATTGTCAAATCTCTATTATTTTTAGCCTGTTTCAACTGGTGATGATTGAATCAGATGCCATTAGATTAGTTAATGAAACACTAAAACTAACGTATGTAATAATAAGTTATCTGAAGAGGCTTTCATATGAATTTAGAAGTCATAAAGAGGCTCTGGCTTCAAGGTTGATTTACATGATGGGGAGAAGGAGCTGCAAAAGGAAAGCAGTAGCAATAAGGAAGGTCAGTGGGGTTGGTAAAAGGCAGTGAAACTAAGTTTCAGAGGGAATCATTCAGGCAGTGAAATAATCAGTACACACTGGGACAGAAACCATGGTCTCTTTGCCAAAGCATATATAAAGGCACTATCTAGTTTTCAGCCCAAGGACAAGTTTAAACTGATACCAGCTGCAGAGGCAGAAGCGAGGGGTTGTAAAAAGACTTCCTGCCTATATTCAGGGGGGATGTCTGCAGGCTGACATAGTCCTTCATATAACATAGGGCAGCTGTAATATTTAAATGGTCACTGTACAGATGCAGACACTGAAGGCTGCACAGCACCTATACCTTTAGGACCTCCTCAGACTTTTAATGTGCACCAAAACCCACATGGTCAACTCAGCCAATGTTCCACTCCAGTGAGATTTCCAGAGTATTAATGTTAAGATGTTCTCGAGCCTTCTTATATCAAAGGCGCAATTTATAAAAAAAAAAAAGGCAGATTAAAAAATTGAATGAAAACTACCATTATGTTTCTAAAGAAATCAGAAATGTGGTAAGCACTGTTGCGCTATGGAGAAAGGGTGTACAAGTATGCTTGCATAGCAGAAGATGTAGCTACCAGGGGTTACTGAGTATATGAAGCCTGCCGCCTGGCAGAGAAACAGAACTGCGGTTTAAAAGGATAAATAGTTCTTGTGAAAAAAACCCCATGTTTCAAATTGAGCAAGTCACCTGTCTTCCTCTTAAGTCTTACCATTTTTAGCTAACCTTGGTTGTCATTAGTTCCATAATAAATTCATCTATAAACATTGCTAAATCTGCATTTGATATGGATTGTATCTATATAGGGCTCAAGAAGAGATATACTTTTCCCCCTCATGATGTATGTGTACTTCACCAATTCAGAGATTCCTCTAATGTGTTTTGGGTATAGATTTGAAATGAGAGAGAAGTGGAAGGTGCTTGTGGTTTTTTTCAAGGAATACGGCACCTTTCTATTTGGTTTCTCATGCCCAGAGAGGTAATAAATTAGATAGACTCTCTCATTTGTATTTTTCTCTCCATTTCTCTGGGCTAAGTGCTGCTATCAGACCTTCATGCCACAGTCCCTTGGCAGTCCTAGCTAATCCGGGAAACAGTAGCTGGTTTCAGACTGCCATGTGCAGAGCAGACCAAAGGTGGGTGTGTTAATCTGTGATTCTCCTTGCAGTGCACTGTCAGCTACCAAGCAGTTCCCATCCTCCTCCTGTTGTGGCTGCCGTGTTGTGCATGTGTCCTCCAGCTGTTGTGACTGGAAAACAAACTGAGCTTCTAACGCATTTCTCCCATTTGTATAGAAAGCTAACCTCTTGTGAGGTGTACCATTTTACATCTCCGCAGGAGGAGGCTTTGAAGTAGCTTTTTCTGATAATTATTCTTTTTTATCCGTCTTTGTATCTGAGTTGAAATAGTAATCCAAGAAATATGGTAACATCAATAAAAGACAAAGCCTTGTCATTCAGACTTTTTAAAGTACTTGTATGTTAGTTTAAATGTTTTAAATTGTTTGAACAGGTAGACCTTGATATACATAAACCAGAAACTCCTTTAGTATCTGAATTGCTTTGTTGCCATCAAGTGGTTTAATGAGGCATTTCACTGCAACATGTTTTGATAAACCAGAGGAACTGAAGTTGTACTGTCAACCAAAATTAAGAAACGTTGGTTTAAAATGCAAGCAAAACTTGTGTGGTAGTTTTAATTTTGAATGATATTGAGTGATTTTGGTGAAAGTGAACATCTTGCACTCCAGCCGTAGTGACTATAAATAACTGCTATTGTAAGATAAAATGCCTTTTCTTTATCCTGGCTTTCACTTTCTAGGCCAAGCACAAGACTTGGGGTAGCTGACTGACAAGAAGCTCAAAATGAGCAGGCAATGTGCACTTGCAGCCCAGAAAGCCAACTATGTCCTGGGCTGCATCAAAAGCACTGTGACTAGCAGGTCCAGGGATGTAACTCTCCACCTCTATTCCTCCCTCATGAGGCCCAACCTGGAGTACTGTGCCCAGCTCTCAGGTCCCCAGCATTAGAAGGATGTGGACGTACTGGAGTGAGTCCAGAGGAGACCACCAAGAGGATCAGAGGGCTGGAGCACCTCTCCTATGAAGAGAGGCTGAGAGACTTGGGGCTGTACAGACTGGAGAAGAAAAGTCTATGGGGAGACCTTCTAACAGCCTTCCAGCACCTGAAGGGGCCTACAGGAAAGGGGGAGAGGGACTTCGTATGATGGCATGTAGTGACAGGACAAAGGGTAATGGCTTTAAACTGAGCAAGAAGAGGTTTGTTTTAGATATTAGAAGAAATTCTTCACCATGAGGATGGTGACACACTGATACAGGATGCCCAGAGAAGTTGAGGATGACCCATCCCTGGAAGTGCTCAAGCTAAGCTGGAAAGGGCTTTGAGCAACCTGGTCTAGTGGAAGGTGTCCCTGCCTATGGCAGTGGGGGTTGGAACTAGATGATCTTTGAGGTTACATTCTATGTTTCTGTGATCTTTGCAGGTGAATGGTATAGATAAATGTTACACAGCACTACAGCTAAGTCAATGAATTATCACAATATCTATTTCAGCATCTAAATTCGGTTAAGTCAATGCTGATGCTATTTATGTTTTTGAAGAGTTTCTGGGTTTTTTTTCCTGCAGGTACTTGTTTCTTAAAATTAATCTTATCCTTATTTCCAATCTCCTGTCACTCTCATTATGTTGACAAGAAATGTTTCTTAAAGCACCAAATCCTCAGCTTTTGTTTGTACTGCCTTATGTAATTATAAGAACAGAAGAATTTTACTCACTATAGAGATGATAAGATTCACATTCCCAAACTGTAAAAGCCCTTTTGAAAAGCAACAGAAAGGCCTTTCTATTTGTCAGTTTTGTTGATTGTTTTCCAGCTCACCAGTGAAATTTCTGGTAGAGTATATTAATACCATTCATTGGTAAGACATCTCTTCCATTATTTCCACATTTTTCCCCAAATACAGTACAATGACAACTGCTGGAATTTTGTCACAGATGGAACTCAAAGCAGTCAAACTTACAGTAGAAAAGACTTAGAGGAAAAAATAAAGTTCTTAGTATAATCCAACTTTAGACTTTATGTAAGCACCACACAGACTCAACTTAAAATTTCGTATTTTTATGTAGTCTGAAAAAGGACAATGTAAAGAAAACCAAAAGAAAATTATGTACCTCTGATTCTAATGAAGTTATTTTCCTAGTGATACAAGGATGACTTTAAAATGTGTTGGTTGAAGGCTGTTAATTAATTCATACAGTAACATTTTATTTCACACTTAGCCATTTTTGTGTTCATAAATTAAGCTCTAATAGATTCAATGTGCAAAAAAAAAATAGATCCTTAGGAAATTAACTGCATTGATTTGTAGAGTTCTGGAAAATAGTTATTTGTGAGTATTTGGTATATGATGTGTATTGTCTGGTTTGAAGAAGAAAAGAGTGTTTCTAGTTGTAGTTTCTGATATCTGTCACATTGACTAAGTTTGATTCTTAGAAACAGATTTCCAACCTGTGGAAGTCAATTTACAAGGCCTAATGACTTCCCAAGAACAGGCAGTAATAATTGCCTAAAATGTCTTTCGTGGTTTTTTTTTTTCCTGCAGGCAGCTCCCAAAGTCATCCTGCTCTGTTTGCTGGCAAATGAAATTAAGTGGTCCAGATGGAGGTGTAGCTCCATCTAATTTTGTATCTAAGCAAATTTTAGCAAAAACTATTTTGTTTCTGTAAACTCAGATTTACTCTGCTGTTAGCACAAGAATTACCTTGAGCAGTACTGGTTGGATTAGCAGGGCTGTATATAAGTGACTCTGTATTGTCATGCCCTGAGACCATATGAATGTTGCCTTCCAAGCATGGACTCTATAGAAAAACCAAGATACAAGAGAATACTCATCATACTGTTCCAGAAGAGCACATTGTTTACTCAGCAGTACATCTGGTGGATTAAATACTGGAAGAGTGAGGTGCATGCTTAAAATCCTGAAGCTAAATAGGCTAATATGTTTCAGGACTCAAGTTTTTACGGAAGTTTTATTCCTGAGAGTAAGGCACATATGTACCCGTAACACCTGAAGAATTTAGACTATCCACCAGTGATCACCACCATCTTGGCCCACCTGTTCAGACAGTTTTCA
>VZRE01013991.1:0-27132 GCA_013396775.1 Cephalopterus ornatus
CGGGAAATGGCCCATTGTGACAGCAGCGGTGCATTGCCGGGCCCTTTGTGATGCAGTATTGTTTCTTCAACTAAGGTATTGTTCATGAGCAGCATGAATAGAAAATTGTTGTTTGAGTTACTGAGAAAGATGAATGTTATGCTGCTAACAAATTTCACTTTTTTAGTGTAATGTTAGGAGTTTAGACATCCTTGTATTTTGAGAAATAAATCACCACCTAATCATACAAAGAATATGTGGGTTTTTTTATTAGGACAAATATTTGGCAGTAGTTCTACTTTATATTCATAACATTATTCCTCAGATAACAAAATATTAATTCTTCCTTATTAATTTTTCATTATTTATATTTTTTCTTTTATTTCATTTTTAAATGTTTCAATCATTTTGTGAGATGACTTCAATAAGCAGTTTTGCATCACAAGTACAAGAGAATAGATTGTAAAATGAAAAACCCAAAGGATCTGTTTAAATCAGCAGACATCTGAAGTACTAGCTTGCACTGGAAAATATCTGCCCTACCTAAAGTTTGGTTTCCATGGGGACTTCCAAAGAAAGATGTTTTTTAATGTGTCTTTCTTAAACCACATTAAATTGATGTAAACACTTGTTTTGGGAAGTGAAGATCATTCAGTTCCATACACTTTCATTATTTGGGGAGTTACCAGGAACAAAATTGAATTACAGCCATCTTAAGTCAAAGTACTCTGTCTTGTTAAGCGCTTGAAACTTCTCGAGTAACCGACTTTAAAATACGAATAAGTATTATCCCTTGTGCCTTGTGAAGACTCCTCAATGCTTTCCATATCTGCTTAGTCCTTACTTCTTTAATGATCGGGCAAATACAAGTGTTGGCAAAGTTTGAATTCAATAGAAATATACCCATATATATGCAGTGTAAACTTTAAAGAGAATGAAAAGAAAAGTCCAAGTAAAAATATTACAGGTTTCTGGAGGTTAAGATTCCTTACAGATAAAGATATACAGCTGTCAGCCTGTGAGTCTTCACTGAAAGCACTTAATTCCTCATACGGCATTTGCTTGTAGTGAAAATGTAAATATAAAGAGGGAAATTATAGATAATATTTTGTTAAGAAAAATTTACATTCCTTTTCTGTATGAAAAAAAAATGGTAACTTTCTGAGAAATAATGGTATCTGTTACTTCGTGTTATCCATTTCATGGAGACTGAACCTTGAATTTGCAAAATGGATTTTTCTCTGAGCACCTCACAGCCTTATTGTCACTGTAATACAGCACAAATGAGCCAAGTAATTCTGTGTGCATGGGTATCATGTCTAGATATGAGAGTAAAGTGTGCATACAGACTGGGACTTGCACAGTTGATCTTGCAAAATGACGGCATTTGGATAACATGATTCATATTTCATTAATTTCCATAACTTTGTACCAAAATATTTCTGTAATCAAAAGTAGTGTACCACAGGGCCATAACTTTTAAACCTTTAATGAACAGACTAATAATTGTTAAACTTTATCATAAATATGTGTTTCTTCTCAGCTTGATATTAAAAAAAAAAAAAGGAGAAAAAAGAGACTGTAAGGATGAAACAAAATTTAAACTCTGGAAGAGCAGATTTACACATTTCATAAAAAAGCAAGTGAAAAATGTCTCATAAACACACATGGTACTTTTGGGAAATTGCACAGCCAAAGACAAAATCCACAGATTTTGACCAAGCAAAAGAGAGTATCTAACACATGCCTTCCTGGCATGCCTGCTTCATGCCATCTGGTTCCCACATCCAACCAGGAGCAGCCTATCTATTTCTCTCTACTGAATATGTAGAAAGCAAAAGTCAGCTTGAGTCTGGACTTCAACACTGCAGTTAAGTACGTAGAGCTGAGCAGTTTTAATCCATACGCTGTTTCTTTACCTGTGGTGTTCAAAAGGGTATCACTAACCTTAAGTAATTTTTGCCCTCCATGGCGCTGAAAATGAAAGGTGCAAGTCTTAATCCTCAGTTCAGTCCTAGGCGAAGGGTTAAAAATTGTAAGCATGGCAGAAAACAATGAAATAGAGTAAACAAGAAGTTAAGATCTTTAAAGAGGGAACACAGACTTCACGTTTTGCAGGAAAAGATTCATCCAAATAAATATATAGAATTTATCTCTTAGGAAAAAAAACACATATTTAGAGATCTTTTAGTGTTGTATTCTGAAATATTGACCTATCTGCAGGCAGTCACGCTATTTTTTTCCATTTCTGTTACAGATTCCACTCCAATTACAGAGTCATCCTCAATAATGCTGAGATTGAATCCTCAGCACAGCTAAGCTATATTCAAATTCAGTGCAGTATCTTCTTCACGTGCACTAGGCATTCCAAAGATCAGCAGCTCACAGGAATATCAAAAAATAATTCATGTATTGGTATCCATTCTGATAATTTCAGAAATGGACTCATATCTTGAAGAAGAATATATGTGCCTTCAGTACATGTTTTATTGAAAACTCAGGTTGAATTAAAGAGAATTTTTTAATACATTACATCTTTCCAGAAACACTACCTTGAGACTAATTTCCTCTTTAGGACAACATTCCTCTCGAGCTATCCAGCTTTGTAAAACATGCATGTGGCACATGTGATCAAGAGCATGTACACATATACATAAAAAGAAGTGTGCCTGGTAAACAGATATTTATATTGAAAGATATTAAAAAAAAATCACTTTAAATATCTTTCATTTCAGCACAGCACACTAAAAAAAAAAAAAAAAATGTGCGTGTTTGGTTTGGTTTATGAGGTTCTGCCTTGACCTGGCACTGTGCTAACACACAGCCACTACGGTGTGGCTTTCAGAGCTGTTAGATTGTCAGCAGCATCTGTAGTTCACGCTGCTCTTGCCCTCTGCCAGCAGGAGTTGTGGTGACGGGTTCAACGTCCACCGTAAAGTGGAAAGTGGGATATCTTGGCCTACAGGAAAAATGGCAATAAAACAAGCTCAGGTTGAATAAATACAGATGAACCGTGAACTGACTTGGATAGGGCCTAATTAACTTGACAGATCAACTTTTTTTCCATTATAGTTCTACTTGCACACTAAGGAAAAATAATACTATAACTCAGGAGTTTTCCTATAAAAAATTCCAAGTTTCTAAAGTTTTTTTCAGGTATTTTTTTACTGCCCAAAGGAACCTAATTGCCTCTGTGGTTTTGTTCTTTTGTTTGGATTTTATTTTTATACATTTTAAGACTCCTGGCATCACTCCCAAATAAATATTTAGAGATCATTATCATGGCAACTCAACTTTTCTAAAACTGCAGCTTTGTGTTACTAACTTTTTTAATTAAGAGGTTTTTTGCAGAAACTGTAGAACAGCTGTACTACCACCACATAGCCTGGGGCAAAAGACTGTTATCCTCTGAAGTCCCTGAAATCTACAGTAAATCAATGGACACAGCACCGTAACTAAAATTACCAGATACCTGTTCCATAGTACAGGGGAGAAAAATGCACATCAGTGCAAAAACTAAGCTAAATGGGGAGCATGAATATTTTCAATTGTGTCTCCAATGAATTGTACCTCTACTTGAGCCATGTGCAAATATGTTTGTCATGAACCATGCTTCTCCTTAGTGACTGTATTAAGCTTAAAGACAACATCCTAAACCAATTCCTAGAGGAACAATTTCTGCATAATATGGGAAGTGCATTTGACATTTATATCAGATATCTTCACTTCTTATTACAGTGCAGCTTCCCAGATGCTAATAGGTAGAAGTCTGCTCTGTGAGTAGATCTTTCCAAAATTATAGGTAGGTAAATTAGAAAATAAATTGTAACAACGAGATAATATAAATTAAACAATGTGATTTTCTCACATGCTTTGTGGAGGAAAGTTTTTTGGCATTATGTATTTGCATAGGTGTATTTGTACACATGTAGGTGTATCTAAGTCCGTGTGCTTGTGCATATGCAACATGGGCTATTTCCTGTAGATCTTCTAATCCTAAAAGTGTGTTAAATCTTAGCATTCTTTTTATTGTTCATGGTCAGAATTATGCAACAAGACGTTGCAAATGGTTTTCAAGGTTTTCAGTGGTGGAAAACGCACATTTTATTACAAAGAGAGTTAGTAGTGTCACTCCCAAATTTTTTAAGGAAGGATTTCCCAGGTTTTGTGCTCTTTCCCCACAGCACAGTCCCACTCCATTCCATTTTGTGACTTACTAAAGACATACTATCTGTGATGTAGTGCCTGAAAGACAGGTGTTTAGATGCTTTATTTATCAGAGAGCAGAGGCATAAGCACGAGGGTGAGAGGTGCAAGATGGGACATTTGAAAGGTCCATTCCTTTTGGAGTAGCAACTTGAAGGAAGTTTGGGTTACTAGAAGGTATCTGAAATGCCATTACATTTCTACGCCTCTGTACCAAACCATTTTGTTTATGCTCAAGTCAAAGTATCATAAAAACTAAAGTAAGATTGTTTATGTTCTTACTGTCAGTCAAATTGTAAAAACTGTAGTGATTTGGGCACCTCATCTGGATGCCACACAGTCAACAGTCCTCATGTCTCTGCTTAAAACCTCGGCACAGCAGTCATTCACTCCAATGTGAGCTCAACACAAACATGATTTACTAAAATTGGAGTCTGTTTCTGTTCCTGGATACAAGTATGTACAAGCATGGATGTGGCAGAGACGGAATAGGCTTTCTTCATGGCAACCCATAGGGTGTTGTGTGTCAGATCTCTGAAACAGTCTCAGTAAAGCACTAGTGTGTAACACAGCAGTGCCTGCAGAGCATCGCAGCTGTGGGAAGATACCTGGGGGTAAAAACTAGAGGAAACTGAGAAGTTACAGTCACAACCTAACAGAACTTATGATGCTTCGTAAATTGTAGGGTAAAATGCAGCTGCTACTCCCTGGATGGAACACGGTGGGCAGCTCCATGATGATTCCCCACACTTGCTAAAGGGAATGGAACAGAGGGTGGGACAAAATGGCAACACCGTGGACAGGCTTCATAGAAATCCTTGCAGGGAGAGAAACTAGATAGTACTTTGCAGCTGATAAACCACACAGCGCCAGTCAACCAAGGAAGATAGGAGAACATGTCTCGCTGCTGAGCCAAGAATGATGGCGAAATTGGGCAAAATCATTCTCCTTAAACCAAGTTAATAAACTTGTAATATTAACACACGCCTCCATCCCAAAGTTACCCACCTCCAGGGTATGACCTCTCCCCACCTCATATTCCTTTGGCTATATCTTTAAAAACAAAGTGAGAGAATTTTATACCACTCAGCAGCAAAGATATTTATTACTAAAATAATTGAATGATTTTAATAGACATAACTAAAAATAAAGAAATAGTATGAAAATAAGAATGAGGGAAGACTCCATTGTAACTGCTGGGATCAATCAACAAGCTGAACTCATCTTCTCCTCCACAAGGATGCCTATTCTGTAAGAACCATACTCTATACACTGAATCCTTTTGTTGGGAATAGAGCTTGTCTGTGTATTGCTTTGAGTATATTTTTGCAGTCAGATGCTGTCACTGTCAATCCTTGCCTTAATGTGTCACAATTTTATATTAATAAAGAGTGGTATTCCATAAACTGCTAGTGGTGATCCTTACCATTTGCTGGCAGCAGGGAACACACTCAAAGTGGGAAGACCTGCTGAGGGGACTCCCTTACACTGATGGAGTAGTTCCCTGAAAAGGGCAGTCAAATCACCCTCTGATCCAGCAGGACTGTTCCCTGAAGTGTCCCCACAACATGATGCTGACAGGCTGGCTGAGCACAAGGATCACAGCTTTCCTGGGGCACTGAAAGAGAAATCAAACACTAAGGGTCGAGAAAATCTCCCCTTTACAGGCTATCTCTGTTTCTTACTCAGCACACCCCCTCTCGGCCACCCCAGAAATAGTCTAGGAGTGAGCAAGAGCCCGGGAGGAAACAGCGATGGGACAGCTGAGCCCAACTGACCAAAGGGAGATTCCATACCATATAACATCATTCTCATCAACAAACCTGAGGAGAACTCGGCCCCATGTAGCCACTGCTCAGAGACTGAGCATCAGTCTGCTGGTGGGAGATGGTCAGTCATTGCCTTTCCGTCACTTGTTTGTTTGCTTTTCTCTTTCTTTCACTTATTAAACAGTTTTTGTCTTGACACATGGATTTTTCTCACTTTTGCCCTTCTGATTCTCCCCTCCACCCGGACAGTGGTGGGGAGTGAGTGGGCAGCTGGTCACCATTGGCTGAGGTAACTCACCAAAAATATTACTTTTTAATGCAACTTATCCCTAAAGAAAGGCAGGGTCATAGCAGCTTAACAAAGAAATCCACTACGTGATGCACCCAACATGAGTATGAGATTGCTGATGAGATTGGCAGCAACTACTGTACTGTCAACATACTATTCCAAGTAATTCTTCAATTTTTGTTTTCTTAAAGTACTGTCAGCTTTGTTGTTTTCGTAAAATATCCTATGTTCTGAATAATTGCCTTTCTGTTAGCTTCACAATTTCAGCATTTAGATTTTTCTGCTTCATGAAAATTAATAGAGTTTGGTCTCTAGGCAACCCCTAAATCTGAGAGTTCCTATATCATTCACTCCTAATTATTACTTTTTTCTCATCACAATACCACAATACTCCTTAATGTTGTCTGAACAGATTTTATTTTTACCAATTTCTAATTTATGCTACTAGGTTAGAAGATCTCATTGTTTACCATATTTTTCTCTTTCTTCAGAAATATTGGTGTTCTCCTAATTATTATTAGAACAGCATGTAGAAATCAGCTTTTTGTTATTAGTTTTCCTGCTGCCAGCTGGCTTGTAAATTGCTTTTTGTGTTTTAAAATGTGGTTCATGAATTGCAACAAAAAGAATACCACCCATTGTGCTCAGTGAAGAGTTTATGAAAACAATTTTGTTTGATGGACATTTAAGCATATGGACATCTGCTTTTAGTCTCAAAGTGTTAGGTAGTGTCTTGTAAAGTGTGTCAATACTAGTAAGGTGATGGATGTGTTTGCTAATGTCAGGATATACATCTACCCACTGTTGAAAATTGGGGTTAGACAGAAGGCTTGAGTGATGAAACACAAAGGAAAATTTCAGTTATTCATTAACTGTAATTATTACATGGTGACAGTGTTGAATGGGAAACAAAATACAGAAAGAGCAGATATTCTGTATTTGTATCATCAACACATCAGCTCATTAACAAACCATAAATTAGAGTAGATACAGTATCTGTCACCTCAATGAACACTCCTCTCAGATCTTACATGCCATTTGTATTTCTCTAAATATGCACAGTCAGAAAAAAACTTTGCAGAAAACATTCTAGAACAACAAGTAAAAATATATTTCTAGGTACCTTAATGGAGGAATCTTCAACAGTCAGATTACAAGTGCTTTGTTCTTACACATATTAAGGGCAAATCAGAAAGTTGAAGCACTCTTTCTTGCACAACAAATCTGTTGCCAAATCCCCATTCACTTTATATTCCAGACATCTATAGATTTAAGTAAGTCTCAAATTTGCAGTCAGAAGGAAGAGAGAGTATGTTCTTTACTTGCCTGACCAGAAAATGCCTTGCTTACTGAAGAAGGAGACTGTACAGTTTCTGCACAGTGTATACTGTATAAATAGCTAAGTTGAAATACATGAAAATTAAATAAAATTTAATAGAAAGTAATGCTTATGGCAATATTCTTCCAAACAGCCTCATCCTATGTCTCTTAATGCCTACAGCAAATAAGTAAAAGACAAACAGAAAAGGCTATTTATTAATAACTTCTAAACACTATCAATTAGATTATTTGATCTGTGAAAGAGCAGTATATGTTCAGATATGAAATTAGACCTATAATTAGAGAAATAATATATTGTTCTGTATTATTTATATTGCTTAGAATTATGTTGTACAGTATAAGTAGATACTGCTCTCATGGAGTTTAGCTCTATAGCTTTTATAGTTTCTTCACAGAAGTAAAGTCTTATAAAAATTAGATTTTTTTTGTCAGACTGTGAAAAGTCATAGAATCACAAAATCATAGGATATCTCAAACTGGAAGGGACACACAAGGATCCAGCTTCAGACTCATCACAAAACAGACTAAATGGGGCTGCTCTCCAGCCTCTTATCCCCCAATGTGTATTTATAAGCAGAATTACCCCATTCTGGGTGGAGAATCTGGCACTTGTTCTTGTTAAATTGCATACAGTCAGTGATTGTCCAGCTCTCTAGTATTAGTCCAGATCTCTCTGTAAGGCTTCTCTGCTCTCAAGGGTTTTCACAGCTCCTCCTCCTTCACTATCATTTCCTAACTCACTTAAGGCATATTCCATTTCTGTGTCCAGATCATTTATAAAAACTCTGAAGAGCACTGGCCCTAAAACTGAGCTCAGGGGAACCCCACTGATGACTGGCCACCAGCCTGGTGTAACACCCTTTACTACAACCCTTTGGACCAGACCCATCCACCAGTTGTTCACCCATCACGCTGTGCACTTGTCTGTCTGTGTGCTGGACATTTTATCCAGAAGGACACTGTGAGAGACGGTACCAAAAGCTTTGCTAAAATCCCAAACCACCACATCCACCAGCTTCTCTTGGCCATCTAGATGGGTGGCTTAGCCATGAAAGGAAGTTAGGCAAGCAAGATTTTACCATCCTGAACCCAAGCTGGCTGTGACTAGCAATGACTGCACTGCATTTGTCAGTAACTCCCAGAATTGTAGCAACCTGAGACAGCAGTTTTGGTTTTATGCTCTGGAAAGTTTTTATTTAAATAATGTTAAACCACACTTTTGTCC
Organism: Cephalopterus ornatus; assembly: GCA_013396775.1. Classification (NCBI taxonomy): domain Eukaryota; kingdom Metazoa; phylum Chordata; class Aves; order Passeriformes; family Cotingidae; genus Cephalopterus; species Cephalopterus ornatus. Next base: position 8,810 of record VZRE01013991.1, read on the forward strand.
TGACAACCAAACCCACCTTTTATTGACCCTGACTAATTCAATACAAAATGATGTCTTTTCATCTGAAATTTAGACAATAATGTTTGCAAACCTTTGTGCGAAAACTGATGGACTCATAATGTTATCCATGTTTGTAGTTAATAAAGTGCTTTCAGTGCAGGCATACACGGTATGAGTAATAATTCTACCTCATTATTCTCAACAGTTTTAGAAAAATATGCATTTGACAGGCATGCTAATGCCTTCTGAAAAGCAGGTTTAGATAATATACACTACTTAGCAACAAAAAACAACTTCTCCAATTTTCTTTCTAAACCAAAACCAGAATGAAAACAAATAGGCATTTGCATATCACAGCAACCAATTTTCATCAGAAGTGTACAGGAGGAAGCAGCTCAGATATACTGACCACCAAATTAACATTTTTGCTTGTTTCCTTTTCACAATCTGAAGAGAAAATAAAATTAGGGCTGTTAAGTTGCTGAACAATTTACTTTGAAAATCTCTTATAGGCAGAAGTTAATTTTAACAGGTTACTGAGAGGACTTACTTATTAATGTGCAGGTCAGGACAGATCAAAACATGTAAAATAAGAAACACTGTAATGGGCAGAAATCATGGCAAGAGACACAACGTAAGAATTAAACAGAAAGATATGGAACAGTTTCTAGCATATAGTTTAGGTGTCTAAAACACCAACTGGGAGGTTAAAACAAGGCTTTATGTGTTTTATCTAGATCTCTGTGTTTCTTCAGTAATTAATATTGAAAACTTAAAGACAGAATATGTGTCTAGGGACAAAAGAGATAGCCTTGAGTATAGAAGTGTCAGGAAAATCAATAAGTCTTCCAGCTTCAGAGAAAGGTTTAAAATTGTAAGCTTATTTGTTTGGTTTTTTTTTTTTCATATTATAGCAAAGATCAATAATGATTACAGGCTATGGAAATGATAGACATTGCCATTTCCGTGAAAGGGTGAGTGGAGCAAATAAACATCTTACTCTAGTTGAAAAAAATGTCACATCCCTCAGTCCTTCCTTTTTACCTTGATATTATATGGAAAATCAAACTTTAACAAAACAATTATTATTTCTGTCAGGAAAAGCAAGACAGAAATCACAGAGTGCTCTGTGAGCATACTTTACAGATAATTTCCCAAAGGAATCAGTGTTTCTCCATAGCTTGGGAAGGACTCAATAATCTCTGAGAGGACTGACTCTGAAACGGGTTCACTGTATTCAGGGGCCTGAAGGAGTCACTTTTTCAATATTCCTTTTCATTAATTGTTCCATTTTAATTGACTATGAGCAGAATGTCTCTTTGAAGAAATATAATGCAAAGGAAAAAGAATTAAGGATCACAAGCAAGTTCCATGTATGAGACATTTTCTTTTTCTTTTTGGCCTGTATTTATCTTGCAGTTTATAAGTTAAATTTTCCTTTACTTCCCTCCCCCACCTTCATGAAATTACTACCCCATGATAATGGTGTATTGGTTCTGCTCTTACATTCTTAATAACCCTTATAATTGTTTTACCCAAAAAAATTCTGTCTTTTTCCCAATTTTCCTGAAGACCCTCTGTATTTTTCCTTCCTTGCTACAGCTTACTTTGTTCACCTACAAACTTTATATGTATTCACATGTAAAAAAAAGTAAGTACTGTAATGTAAATTTTAAAAAAGTAAATTTTAAAAAAGTAAATATGTATTGCTCTAAACTAGATATATCTTGGCAAGATCACCTTAAAAAGAGAATAGATGAGGAAAACAATCAAAGAAGTTACTGCTTAGTATTTTGAAAGTAGATGAATCTTGGACAGTGTTAAGAAAATCAGAAAACCAAAATTATAAAGAATTTAAGAATGATGACAAACCTATTAATTAAAAAAAAAAAAGATGATGGTTTAGAAGAGCAAATTTGAGGAACAGGGGTTAGTTAACTCTTAATCCTCCTTGGGTGAGGAGGAAATTTATCAGTAAATAATTCTTCTTGAGGGTTTTCCGCATATTTACACTGTATAGTTAGAACTGTCTTAGCAAATAGATAGAGGGTAAAACAATGAACCTCCACTGCATTTACTTGAGGAAAGACTACACAGTTCTGTTCACCTGGAATGTGACTTAAGAGGTTAAATCTACCCAGCAATGCCGAGTGAAAATGCACACCCAATTGAAGTGTGCACAGCTCCACCAAAGGCACGTTGTTAGGGCATCCAATTCTGCTGAAACTGGTCTTAAAAGAATGCCACAAAAAGCAGCTGAAAGCGTGTTTGGCAATGCTGAGCTCCAGGAGAGAGCTCAGGAGCTTCCAGCAGTGAGGTGTTGGCAGAGATCAGTGAAGTGCCCTTTGCAGAGATCAGGAGAGTGGGCCTGTTCCCCGTACCCTCAACAGGACCATTCCCACAGTGCAGACTGCAGACACAGGGGAGATGCCCACACTTCATTCTTCTGCTGATCTTGTCATGGGGCCTTTCAGGTATTTAGGTATACGTGTGTACTTTTCCACCCATAGAGACAGAGGTCAACATGTGTGATGTTCTCACTTATGAAACTTGGTAGAAAAAAGCATAGATGTGTCATTCTGCAGGACAAGCATAACAGCAAGAAACACAATTCCTGACACTTTCAGCAGGACCAAGCACAGTGCTGAAAGGGCCAAAGAGATCAGGAGAGCTGTTGCAGAGGTGTCATGTACGTCCCTTCTGCTGCCTACAGAGACTCTTGAGGAAAAACAAAAAAAAACAAACCCAAACCCAAAGGAGTAAAGCAAAAGAGTCTCACTCTCAGCGTGGTTGACAGACGAAGAAACGTTGCAATCTGGGTGGCACGGAAGTAATTGCAAAAATATATTTGCAACAGAAGTGAAATAAAATAACCCAAATATGATAAGGGAAGCAGATACCTTCTTTAGTTAAGACTCAGGTAATTCTTCTCATTTCATTTATTCAGCAATTGATGAGCTGTCCTTTTCACCTACAGATATGCTGAGTATGCAGTGGTTTGGCAACAGACTTACAGTCAATAATATCGATAGCTCCTGTTTACCTGAATTGGAGTCTTAGTAGCTATTGGACCACTTTCTCTCCTCTTGCCACTCCTGAACTGTAAGGTTAATAAAGGCAATAACTAAATGTGTTCTGCTGTTTAATCCAACCAGAGGGCATAGGGGAAATCAAAGAATGAAACATAGAACTAAACTCTAGTTTAGAAACACAGAACTAAACTGATCTAAATATATCAAAATACAGCTATCACACATGGTTAAGAAATTCACTCACCCGTAGACCTGCAGCTAATATATCACTATAATGATTTAAATGTTCCTGAGATGACTCCTTCAAACTTCATCCTGAGATGACACAAAAAGATTTACAACACAAAATGCAGCCTAGAATTTGGCATTTCAGTTCTGGAATGAAATCAGGATACTGAGAGAATGAGGTACTTAAATGCTTTGCGGTTTTGGAATATTTCCATTTAATCTCATTAAGCAAAACCAAAATGCTTCCTAACGGGGAGAAAGATTTAACAACATTGGACTTCCAGAAGAAACAAGGACACATGTACAAATTTAAAATTGTTTCCAATTTCTACACAAATATTGAATGAAACATTTATTAATCACTTTTGAATGCTCAAAGACTAGATATAAATGTAATAATGTGATGAATCCATTCTTCAAACCTACACAAATAATTTTACTTTATTTTAGAACCCTTATGAATATTTTCAGGACAAATCTTTGGCAAATCCTCAGCCAGAGTTAATTGTTTTACCCACTTACAGTTAAGCTTTGCTCTAGCTTTACATGATGTATCTTCCTCCTAAGATTCAGTCACTACAAATGTGTACATTTTTAACTGGATTTATCACTGATTTTTAATTCTTTTTTTTTTAAATTATTTTTTAAAAGAAAAAGATCTGTAATATTGAGGGGAAAAATCACAGTCATATACTAAGTCCAACATTTCCAGGTTTTTTAAGGCTTCTTGTATAATTTTCTAAGTTGCATACAACACTTTTAATTTTTGATGAGAGGTAAAAAATACATTTGAAAAAAAAGCAGCTGTAATGAAGATGCAAAAAACCTTTTATTTCTGGGGTTTTCCCCCCCACACTTTCTGTAAAAAATAGGATTCTGAATTCAAATAGAAGCAAGCAAAATTTTTCAGTAATTCAACAGCAGATTATTGATTATAAACTGTCCAAAATCAAAGTGCTCTGCCACTCAGTACTTCTTTTAAATTATAGTAGAACTGAGACATTTGGGGCATAATGTCACTGGTGGAAACATAGGCTTTAAAAGTCCTTCCAATAATAACAATACTCACCCAAGTTGTGTAAAAGTGTCATGTTATCAGAGAGAAAATAGACAGAATAGCACAAAATCTAAAAAAAGAGAAAAAACTTTAAACTGTGTTTATATTCAAATGGCTGCCACTAATTTTTCTGTTAGTTAGGATAGTAAATACTATGAGAAAAATGTACTAGACAATTTTCCTTTTCTGGTTCTGTATAGGTAGACTTCTTTATTGTTTCAGCCATGACTACTGGATATCAGTGGGTCTGTAAGAAGACGTGCTGTAGCAGAAGTAAAGGACATTTGTGTTTTGTGATGTGACTGGGTATTTTCTAGTTGGCATTTCAAAATAGGCAAATAAGCCCCAGAGCAGTCAGATGAGGAAGAAAGATGAGTTTATAGGTTGACCCAGCCTCCTCACATACATCCTACACCGGCAGTGCTTAAACAGGGTTCTACAAAACCCTTATCCTTCTGAGAAAAGACACACCTGACCAAAGTCTAGGAATGCTTGATGAGGCTGTGGATCATCAGTACCACAGAAGGAACATGGTAGGTGTACTTGGTATACCAAAATTCCAGTTTAACAAAAAGTTTTCTTCCCCAAAAGACGTATAAAGGGAAACCAGCACTGAATGACCCCTCAATATGTCCTTGTTTCCTTTCACCAGATTTGTGGATTGACGCGCCCTAGCTGACAAGTTTGCCTTCCTCATGAAAATGAAGGTTTGGAGGCTGTTCACAAAGGCAGCAGCTCTGCTTTATCACTGCCTTTTGAGGAATAAAGAAGGAAATTTTCCCATTACACCAACTATAAGAGAATAGTGACTATTTTCCCACTTTCATGAATTCTGGGGTTGTAGTGTTTTTTTAAAGGACAGAAACGTAGATTTGAATTCTAGTGCTTTTGGAGCACCTTAGATCATTATGGTCTGTGGCTGTTTGTGACTCAGAGGCCTGAGTCTGAAGAAGAAAATCAACCTGCACTTCCTCCTGTAGTCACTGTCTCAGTCACTATCAGGCAGAAGGAAAAATTTTAGCATCCGAATGCTGGGCCCACAGAAACTGATGGACACATTAAGCTGATAAAGCCAAATCCTTGCCTGTGTTTGCTTTTAGATGTCCTGCGTCCAAACCAAAGATGAGAGTGGTTATTTGGAGTCTATCACAGATCTCTAATGGTGGCTAGCTGCACAAGAGCTCACACATGATGGGCTATCAGCATATAGCTACATATTTTCTAAGAGACACGCTCTTGTAGAGATGGCAGCTTCATTATACAGTTTGCATAAAAGGCAGCGTTTTCCAGAAAATAATTCTAAGGCACTTGTGTAATGTGAAAAGCAGAAAGCAATTCTGTGTGTTCTGCAAAACAGTTTAGATTATTTCTTCCTGTTTGCCAAGTAAAGGAAATAGATTATCAAGCTGAATAGTTGGCTAATTTCTTTATGTTGTAATAGTACTCAGGAAACCAATTTGCTTTGTCTTCAAAATCAATAGCATTGTGTTCTGCGTTCCATAAAATCAAAAGACAATCACTGTAATGTATTTAATAGGACTTTTTTTGTTTGTTTCAGGACATTTTTTCCTTTAGAGTTCATTGTTGCAACAGTTGGGCAAAATGCTCATAAAGTTAGTTGGAAAAATTACATGGAGTAAAAGATATACCTGAAAATTTCAAATTAAAAATTAAAATCATTTAAACAACCATAATGTGGTTATTTCACAAACATTAAAGAACTGTGCCATAAAATTATTAATAGGAATGCATCACCCAGTACCGAGAAGTTAGGAGCTGTAGAACTAAGGTGTTGAGACAGTCTTTAATTGCCCACCTTGTGTGTGCGTAGTAACAGAGTTTTTAATTACATGACCATGCACTGTTTTTTTTCCCTGAGAATAACTGTCCCACTTTGTGCACAGAATGGACAATGCTTACTTAATGACCAGCTATTCAGAATCTTTTTCTTTATAGCATTTAGTGAATGACCCCATGGTGTATTTACAACACGTAATTCAAGAGCAACTCCGCTAAGGAAATGACTACCTCTCTTATCAGCTTTCCTGGAATTAAGGTTAATATAGTATCTGAAATAAGAAATAAATGCCTTTTGGAAAAAGACATTACACCTTAATGATCTCTGCATTGTTAATTTCGACAGCTTCTGGTAAATGAGCTAGGTAGTTTCTAGCTAGTTTCTATATAAATTAATTTCTCTGATTTCAGCGTGGATATATTTCAGTTTTAATTATTGTTTGATTCTGAGCAATGGATTTATTTTATGATATTCTCTAGAGTTTTGCTATATATAAAACACTTTTTAAAGTAAAAATATGGATTCCAAATCTTCATTTCATGATTTGTGCAGATCTTACTATGTAGTTCCATTAGGCAGACAAACTGCAAGTGCCTGCAAGGTACTGTTACACAGGATTTGAAGGGGGAAGACATATAACTAAGTTTTCCAATAACATAACCAAGAAATCATCATTCCTCATCATGGAATCTTGGAGGAAGAGGGAATAAGAGAAAATATTACTATTGCGATAAATCACAGCAGGTGTATTCTGAAAGTCTCTGAATTTAAACATCAAAAGAAGCCCACAACTATCGACTTCATTTTTCAGTGTGTAAAGAGAGAAATACCATGCATCAAGCTAGCATTTCCTAATATTTTTATTTTATGAGAGGTTCATGTGTAGTTTGACAAATAGACAGGCAAACTTCATAACTCATTAATCTCAGAAGAGAGATTTTGGATCTCTGATAAGCCTTATTTTTATCTCTACTCTGATAAAATATATTCTGGTTAACAAAAATATGTTTGACCTTGAGGCTAAGGATATTTGTCTAATACATAGAAAGTTGATCAAGCTGCTTAGATAATCAAGAATTGTTCCATTAGAAATACAGAATGACTATTACTCTATAGGTAACTTTTGTATATATGTTTTTGTCTCATATATGAACAACACATCAAAAGGCTATGACTAGGGCAGAACATATAGTGATTAATTCAGAACATGCATTTCAGAGTCTGGGCCAACTAACAACCATCTTTTACATGAAATTAATATATCACATATAAGAAGATTTTTTTTTTTAATATAAACACCTGCACTGTTTTCTTTTCTGTCAGACTTACCTTTCCCTGTACAAGCAACAAGAAAACACATGCATCATCACCACCACCACCCCCACCACCCATTTAAAAATACAAAAAACTATCAAAGAAAGGAAAATAAAAAATAATTCCCAGTTTCATGACAAAACGGAAAGTTATTTAATGCCCTTTCAAAAGGCCTGGTTCTGTATCTTACATAATCGTGGGTTATAAGACATAGTGTTGTAGTGCCTTTGTCCCAGAATGATCTCATGTCAAGCAAAAGCACCTTTGAGGGAAACTGCTCTCTCAGTATTACTGGTTAATTGTGTCTCTGTGAGCTATAGATTGTTCTCAGCTCACTGCTGACCAGAGAGCAAATTTCTTTTATGTGATAGGCTAAGCCCACTTCATTCCTTGGTGATGCCAGGTAAATAAAACCTGTTAGTTCTTTGGGTTGATTTGACCAAGGTGGCCTTCAGAAAACCCAAGATCACAGTCAGTCACAAATTTCCATACATCTGATGGCTCCTTTTTCAAAATTGTCCTTTTGTTCCTCGCAAGAACTCAATCAGAAGGTTCAAACAACCATAGCAAGCAATTCTTTCAAGGTTTATTATTATAGCAGACAATTTTCAGTTTCACTATAAGGGCAGACTGAAACATCCACTGAATGCCCAGAATATTCACTTTTTGCAAATCTTCATTATATTGGGTCTGATGAAACCATCTGCAGAGGTCAAGTGATTTGAAGAAGGGGATGAATTGGATATTACATTTTCATATAGGGAACAAAAAAAAAAATCCCAACACCTTATTTAAAGGGAGATAAATTTCTCCTGATGAAATTTTTAAATGCAAAAGAAGATCCCTCTGAATACAAATCTGAATATGGCCAATTTGTGTGGTATTATCCTTCAGGACACTTGCTTAAAGTAGCATAGAAATTGCAACTGAGAGAAAATTATTCCAGTGCTATGATCATTCCAAAATTTTCCTATTTGAGAAAAGGAGTCACTAAATTGGTAGATAATGGTTTCTTTGCTGCTTTACGGTTTTCTAATACTATATGAAAAAGTGCAAATGTAAATTCATGAGAACTCAGTGAGAATCCATAAGCTAAAAGTTCCTATGAAAAAACAGAACATGGGAAAATATTAAAGAAATTAAAACAACTAATTTCAAACCTTTAATGTTTGAACAACGTTTTTCCCCTGTAATCATATAAGCTTAAAAAGTAAATAAAGTAATTCACCTTCCTCGTATATCCTTTCTTCTAAAGAAAAATCAGATTTGAAGTGACATTCTGTGTTTTTTTAAATTTGGTCAGATTGAATGAACTCTTTATTTGTCTACCATTAATATACAGACCATTTCTCTCTTTCACCCTCTTTCCATAATCACAAGTAACATGAATCACTGCACAGAAATGAGTAGAGATAGAACCATGGACAAAATTAAGTCTTTCATTGTCTTTACTCGTAAAGTAATCACTGTGCAATCTTTGTGCATAATAATGCAAGATTAAGAAATGCTGTCTTCTGCTCCAAATGGCTACATCATAGAAAGCTTTGGATTAAATGTGATTCATTAAATATTTTTTGCTCCTTTCTTTAGAATATTATGTTTTACACTTGTAATTCAATCTCTCCATGAATTTTGAGGAACTATTTCAATTCCATTGATTAAAAATATTCTATTAATTGAAAAGATATATTTTAAACAAAATATATGAATTTACATGAAAGCAATGCACGGCCAAAACCTGTATCATATATATGCATTTAATTACAATCATACATGCACACATGCCCTTAGATATTAACTTTCACAAAAGTATACATAATGGGTAATTCCATTCTCTTCTGTCCACTTCAATCTCAATTCTAGTAATGGAGGGAGATCTCAAACATTTAGTGTGGGACTTCTTTTACTCAACAATCATGGACTATGACTTACCTACCCAGTACAAAAAATGAATTGACATACAGTGACAAGTCACGTGCGGGACCACAAAGGCAATTACAGTCCTCAAGCATGTGGTGTATGAGAAAAGCCTAAGAAAAACTGGTTTATTCAGCCTTAAGAGAAGGTTAAGGAAGGATCTTATTGCTGTATCCGTGTACTAAATGGAACACAGACAGGAAACAAACCCAAGCAGTTCTGAAGTGTACAGCAAAAAGGGAAGAGGCAACAGACACGAGTTATTGAGGAAGAAATTCTGATCAGATGTTAGAAAACAAATTTTCATCATGAGGATAATTAACAGTGGAGTGGATGCTCAGAGGACTGTCATCCTGGAAGATGCTAAAACCTGATGGAAAACAACCCTGTACAACTTTTACAATATTTGGTCCTTATTTCAGCAGGGCATTTTACCCTCATGGGTCACTCACAACATAAATTATTCAATGACTCTCTAACTAAGTTTATAAGAGGAAACACCATTACTAATACTTCCAAGGATAAAATGTCTTCCCCATTCTTAATTATTATAGTGATATTTTTTATTGGTCTTTTTTTTGTTTTAATTTTTATCAAGCCTAAATTAATTTAAGAATCTAACTTCCTGTCTTGTTTCTGGCGTTATTTATACATTGTTTTAAAATGTCATTTAGCTTGTAAAGACTCCACGACTTTGTGAATAGCATGTAAAAACACTATCTTTAAAGCAGTAAACAAGGAATTTCCTGTCTGACAGCATTATTAACAGCATTGGTGAGCATAATTCCTCGTGCACTGATTTGACAATTTAGCTTATAAAGTCAGATGATGCTCATTTTACCTTCTGACTGTTACACTTTGTATGAATCATGTAAGAATAAAAATTCAGCAAAATCAAAAGTGATGTCAGCACATTAGAAAGAGTATGGAAGGTACTTTTGGAGGTGGTTTAGTTACCCGACTTGGAACACTACCTGCACTGCATTTAGTGCTCCCTGACACATCTGACAGTGCTGGCTGGCCTCCAGCAGACGACTGAGAAAGTAAAGGCTCTCCTGCAAATCCTGCCCCTTACGCCAGTCCTGTGAGGTTTGCATTGAAAACTTACGTGTAGACAGCAGACTGCGCACTTCGGCTGAGAGAACTGATCTATTTCTTGAATTACTGCATTAAAGTCTTTCAGATCTTATTGCAAGGGGTGAATTTCGCTATTAGATCAGATATGACTGGAGTCCAGACACGAAGTTACTTCTAGCAGATTAGATTTCTATTACAATTCTGATCAGTGACTGTCATAAGGTGTATGACTCCTACTACTGAAACTTCAGACCCACAGGGATGTAAAGACTATCATTGTTGGCCATATTAAGCTATTTATTTATTCATTTTTAACCAAAGATCAATTGTTATTTTAACCGCTCTCTCGCTGGCTCCAAATGCCATTTTAGCAGTGCTTTTGTCTCTATGAAAATTCCGGAGTTATAGAAGCCAAAAATCAACACTTGTGCATACATTGAGGTTCCACTTCAGAGAAAAGAGATGACTGTCAATTAACTTACTACTTTTTGTGCTGTTTATTGTAATACTTTTTTTAGTGGTTAAAGGAATCAGTCACATGATAGCGCATATGAAAAGAAAATCAAAGTACTGTTTTGCTCATACTAATGAAGACGAACCATATTCCCTTAATATAAGATTTTTTCCTTCTCCTTATATTAATTAGCATAGTCCTGGTTCAAACACTAGGGTCATCAGCAACAGTCGTTTAACATCAGTTAGTGAGCATTAAGTGATTAATAACCGTTAATAATTTCTACTGATCTGCAGATAAATATTTTCAATCAGAAAAATTGGCACAAAAATACTCACGTCTGACTCAGTTATAGCAATTCATGAATCCTTTACAACCTGAGGTTGATATGCTCAAAACTCCTTTGTAAATTAAAAGCATTTTTTTTGACATTCTAAAACTGTTGATTTATTTTGAAACAACGTCCATAATATGGGAAAGTTTAAAAAGGTGTCAGTGAGATTTTGACCCAAAAAGTGGAAAAAAAGAACTAGTGTCTCTCTTTTTTTTTTTTTTTTTACACTTGGAACAATTATATTTCCAGCTGTACAATTAGACCAGAAAACCAAAAAAGATCAGTATTTGCCTTACACAAAATATATGCACAGCAGAACCATAATATTCTGCATCATTGCCTAACTTTTCCGGATCTTTTAGGTGCACTCCCCATGAGACACAACATTTGTTATCCTATCCTATATTGAGTAAAGAGACTCATCATTTTTTCAAGGCTTTTTGCAGACACTTTGAAATATCAGAACCATATTCTGTCTAGAAAGAAAGTAGTTGAGTAAAATTACAGCCAATGCAGTTACAGGTATCTTTTCTATTTCTTCTGTATAAAGGTTTTACAGAACAGTCCCTTATCTGATATTATAGTTAGTTCAAGGTTTCATTGCAGATTTTCCAATTAACTTTTTATTGCTTAAAAGTTAGCAACAAGGTTTGTGAGATGTTATGTTTCTTACTGCTAATAATTGTGCTAAATAATAATTTAAAAAATCCCTTTCATAAGGCTGTGAATAGAAAGGATATTAATTTAGAAAAATTAGACCTTCAGTTAGTATTAAAGAAGATAAAACACGACCTTAATTTCCAAAGCTATGCAAAAACAGGGCACCCATGCCCACAAGATTTGCATTTACACAAGTTCAGCAATCAATACCCAGAAAGAAGAGAAAAAAAAACTAAGTTCTACCAAAGAAGGGATTTCAGTTGTTTGTATGTATTTTTTCCTGGGAAAGGACTGATTTCAAACTGTTAGGACTCTTACAAGAGCTTAAGTGACAGAAGTGTAACATCTCTGTAACGAATTTCCCTGCTGTAATACTTAAATAACGCAGAAATATTGCTGAACAATTTCTCTTATTATTCACTGTAACAGGTGCCTTCCAGGCGAAGAATACTTACATCTAAATGCATTGAGAATACTGGAGAATACCTATGTGCATAAGAAGGAATGAATAAAAACTGAGATGCGAGGGGTGAAAGTGGGTCCACAGCTTTTGAAGTGAAGCGTTTCCTGCTGGAATCTGACATTATAAATATGGGGATATTATCAGAGACATTTAAATTAACTACAGCACTGAAAATCTTCCACCACTCAGTCATCCTGGAGGATTTTGGTCCCGATCCAAGTTTCTTTGTTTAGAGCACCACAGATAGTATTTTTGTGTGCCGGCAGTGGGGCTGCCAACGTGTAAGCTGATCTCACATAAAAACCAGCACAACCAATCCCTGCACTCAATCCTGAACCCAGCAGTGAGAAAACTTTAGTTCCTCAGGCATTCCTAAGGAAAACAGAGTTTGCTGTTTGGGTCACAAACAGCATCGTGGGTGCGGAGTTTGCACTGAATGATTAGTGTCAATAAAATAATGAGATATTTTACTGAACCGTTTATCTGTGGCTTTTGTCTTTGAGGCAGATAGAGAATGTCTGCCTCCACTGGCACGAGGCAAATATCTTTAAGCACGACTAAATTATGAGAATCAATGTTAATTACTCTAAAAATACATCTCTACTTCCTAAAAAAGCTAGTTCATCTATTATTATTTGCAACTACCATAATACCCAGAAATCCCATTCAGTTTATGGTGTCAGTAGCCCTCAAGAGTGGAAAGGCTATTATCCTGTCACCAAAGAGTCTAAGGAGTGACAAAGAGTGGCAGGATAATGAAAAGCACGTGATAAGATATGGACCGTATAGGCTCAGTGATTACGTGGCAGTGGAGTGTATAAAGTGTGTAGGCACACTTTTAGGATATTTCTTTAATCCTAAAAACTGAAGCCAAATAAAGTGTGTTATTAAAACCTTCATAGTAGTCCATATATGATAATGAGAACTGGTGGTTATTAGCCTATCAAAGAATTGAATGCATACCTATTTGTCATTTGTGTGCCATCTATAATCGTGTGATAATGTGCAGATCTGTCTGATTTTTTTCACTTCATGGATATACAACTTCTTCTTCACTCTCATGAACTTCATCCAGTACCATTTGCAGTATGGTACAGGTATAAAAAATTTCAAATAGTATGCCATTACAAGTGGAATAATGTAAGAAATGAGTAGGATCAATATATTAAAATACCACTCAGATATTTGTGAAGGTATTTTTTGTCTGTGAAGTTCAAAGTACAGCATGCTGCTTTTACTCTCAGCGTTTTCAGGGAGGTACATTATTTAGTTTAGACATTTGAAGTAAAATGTGTATCATCTCAAACTTGCAATTAAATCTTAAGATATCAATATGTGTTGCTTCATGCTTGAATAAGATGAAAAACTGCATATGGCATTAAACATTGGGTTTTAATTACATCTTGGATAAAAAATATCAAGTCTGGCTTCAAAACCAAACCATCAAAACAAACAAAATAACAAACAAATGGAACCCACTAATCTTCCTCAAATATTTGTATGGTTAAAGAGGAACTTACTTTTCCTGAAAACTATGTTAATTGCATCTAATTGCCTAATGTCAGAAGGAAAAGCAGTGAAATTACACTTACACTAAAATTCAACATTAGCTCACTGTTCTATTGAATTATACAATATTTCCGTCTTTGATAAAAAATATTAATATTTTAATTTCATGGAGCAGTGATCATTTTGTCACTGCAGAAACTGTATCTTCGCCAGGGCTTGTTAATTATTTGTTTCAAGTCCATCAAGGTCGTTGATCATTATTCAAGTTTGCTTCTGTGCTATAATCCAAGCGATTTGAGAAGTGGTTTTTAAAGTACACAAAATTCCACTTGCAGAAGGTGTCATGTCCCACCTTCAAGGGAAAGGGAGTTCCCAAGATTCATAGATGCTCATGGTTGAAAGGAACAGCAGAAGTCAGAGGGTCCACAAAAGCTTACAAAGTTATATTAGTAAATTATACACCTGGCATGGAAATAATTATGTTAGTGCCTGATTTCCCGGTACAAAGGCAGGGAAGAAAGAGAAAAAGAAGGGAGTAAAGGAAAGAAGAAAGGAAAGGGAGGAAAGGAGGAAGGGAGGAAAGGAAGGAAGAAAGGAAGGAAGGAAGGAGGGAAGACTTCTTGGGGACACCTTTTTATAGATAAGTTTTCCTTGCCCTGGAGATAAGTTTCTCACTTTCTATGCATATTTTTTATGATATGCAGTCCATTCTTCTTGACCTCTCTGGAAATGGGTTGGAGGACTTCAGGGGTCTTTAATGGTCTTGATCCTTGCCTACAGTCCATGTCTCTTGTGGCCTCATTCCTGCACTTGTGCTGTACTCTGTTAGTCTTATCTTGGCCTGGAAAACTGCTGCCCTATTTCTGTACGGATCCCTTCTCCAGGCTCATCCTGTAATTTCTCATAGTGTTTTATTATTAACAATCCTTGGCTGTTATTAACAACAATCCTTAACTGGTTCCATAGACTTTCAGCTATTGGTCTTACATTAGCACCCTTGTCTTCCAGGCTTCTACAGAAGGCAAGTCAAAATCCTGGAATTCAGTGAGAATTTGGGGAGGAAGGAACAGGAAGGTGATAACTCTCGCCATGTTGCTGGTGTTAATCCTTTTGCATTTCTTAGAGACATTTTCGTGATTAACAGCACAACTGAGGTCATGCAAGAAGTCAACAAGACAGAAGATTAATTTGGATTTGTACAATGTTCTTCTATAGAGTTCTCCTATCTTGATGGCAGATTTCCAAAGGAATATCAAAGGCCAGAAATCATTAGATTTCCATAAAGAGAGCATAAAAGGTGGCCTATCCTTTCTACAGGGAAGATTCCTTGTTTGATTTTATTACTGTTAAGAAGGGTCTAAAAGTTCTACAATCAAGGGGGCAGCCTAGAGTCCTACAGTCCCCACAGCTGCTTTGTGAATACTGGAGAAGTTATTAATTATACAGCTGCTACCGCAGCTACATAAGTGTTTCTGAAGGGACAAAAGTAAGAAAGAGAAAGGTAAGTAGACAGTTATTTAGTTATAAAAACAATATATATTTCTGGAAAAAAAAAAAACACTTGTGGCTGTAACATCTGTTGCATTCCTGAAGTCAATGCTAAAAGTACCATCAGAAGCAGCATTACAAGTGTTCAGAGGGCTTTTTCCTCAGCTCTGATCATTACCCCTCTCCAGAGAACCCAACACACCTTCAAGTGCACTTAAAAGGTAAAAGAGAGAGTGATTTATTCTGTACGCACCTATTTAACGCGAGCCTTTGGTTTTTAGTTTGAAACAATCATCTCAGAGGCCATAGCTTTCTTTCATGTTCTTCCTTTTGTGCTGCAGTGTTTACAGTTTTCCCAGCTGCGGCTCAGAGGTTGCCCAGTGAAACTTTCTTCCCCTCCCTGACAAAGGTTGAACATTTTGCTGTTGTATCTCTGCGGTTTGCCACCGTGGTTGTGGCTTCGTGATTTGTCCTCCCTCCTGTCTTGTATTTTGACGTGTCATTCAGAGCTCATGTGTGGCGGCTCTTTCCTGTAACCGTGTCGCGTCATTTATCGTTTCTTCATTTGAAGACGTAATGTTGAATTTTTCTGCTCAAAGAAATACTCTTTCATTTAGCTTCAGAAACTTCTATCATCTCCTTCAGGATAATATACAGTAGATCCGCTTCTTATATCATTTGTCTTAGAACCATCTATTTCATCCTTGTTTCGCTTCCTTTCACCTTCCTTTCACCTTCTTTTATTCTTCCCGAAGACAAAAATATCTTTTTCTTTCCCCTTTGCACTTATCCAGTTGACTTTTCCTTGCATCGAGCTCTAAATGAAATTCATATTTCTCAGTATATTTTGTCCAAATCTCTTACAGATTTGTTTTGTTTTGTTTGTGCTACTGTTGTTGTTTTTGGGGGGTTTTTTTGAGAGTCTATCATTTTCATCTATTGTCAAACATTTCAGTTAACACTGGTAGAAATTAGAATGATCTTTCATTTGGTGCACTGTATTAAGGGAAGAATGTGAGAACTGACCTTTTAACCCTCACTAGAATATTTACTGGCTCTGTCCTCTAAACCTCAAGTCTCTTAAACATCTCATAGCTATTTATTTAGAATTTCATAATATGCATTTACTTATACATATATGATTGTGTGCGTGCAAACATATATGTGTATATCTATTTGTACGCACAGATTAGTGTGGGGAGAGATGGAGAAGTATTAACATCTGATAAGATTTTCAATTATGTCTCTCAAGTTCTTTGAACCTTTTCCTAAACTGAAAAGCTGACAGAGTCATTTAATCCAGTGTTGACCAAACGTTACCCATTTCTCAGAAGCAGAAAAATCTGTGTTTAGTACTATACAGGAAATTACCTTTTTTGTTTGTTTGTTTGTTTTGTTATAACCATGTTTACTGTAGGCTTTCAGGGAAAAAAATGTTATCTAGTATTGTTCGAAATAAAAGAATAATTAACTGTAAGACAAATTTTTTTCCTTTAGTAAAAATTCTGATTATCCCTAGGTGTTTAAATATTTAAGAAATTTAATTTGAAATTCCTGCACATTTCTAAAAAAGGTCTAATTCGCATCATAATGCCTTATACAGGATTTTTAGAAATATTATAATATGTTTATATATAACACTGTTAGTAATGTAATATGTGCAGTATTTGCTATATCTATATATGTGTATGTGTGTGTATATTCTATATATTATCTATGCAAGGTAAGATATGTGTGTGTATATATATATATGTAGATATATAAACCACAAAAACTAAGTCACAGAACACATATATAAATATTATTTATATATATATACATATATTATTTAAAAATATATATATATCCTTTGCTAATACTTATAATGTCTGTCCTGCCTGTAAACCAAACCTTATGATTTAGAAGTAATGGACATGTGTATGTGTTCCCATTATAGAGGCCACCATTAGTGCTGCCTCTGATTCTCCATCACCTGCTTGCCCTATTCAGACAGCTCCTGTGTCTCCTAAATCCCTTGACTGTGCAGCTCCTCTCATTGTGGCAGTTATCCTCTGATCTTTTACAATGTTAGTATAGTTAAAGAACTGAAGCTTGGTTGAGGTGTTTTTTAAAATACATAGGTATTCGCCTAACAATTTGAGTGAATTCCCTAGAAAACAAACAAAGAACACATCTGTGACTGCAAGCAGGAACAAACACAACCTTCTTGTAGTCATTCTCTTTAAATTTCACACAAATTTACAAAAAAATATAAAAATATTCTTAAATGTTAAAGTATTTTAAATAAAGTAAGGCGAAACAAATTTAAAAGGCACATTTATTTTCATTTATGCAGATTCTGATAATGCAAAAAAGACATCTTTAAAATTACCTGAGGAGGAGGAATCAAATAAAACTCCAGCACTTTTATGTGGTTTTTTATGTGTTTATGCGGATATCACACGCATCATATTAATGATCACATTCCTACACACCCTTAAAAATATATTACGTGCAGGAAGACACGTAAAGAGGGAAGCTGAGATATTTCAATTACTTCATGTATATGTCAAATTAATGGTCAAATGTTTGTATGCAAGTGTAGCAATGCAAATAATGCAACTTCTTGGTCTGCAGACTTTGAACACACGGGTAGGCAAAATATAGCTTCTTTTATTTACAGGTCTACCAAATGTATAAGCCATTTAAAACATGAATACATTTCTAATACACAAAAAAACTCGGAACAAAGTGGGGACAAAAATTGTATTAATCATGGTAAACTTCTTCCACTGCAATCCAAAAGTATTACTGGAGAACCCTGAGTAACAGAAACACACTTACCGTCCTTTTAAAATAGTTACATTCAAAGTGTGACATGCTCTGTCAAAAAAATTGCTGTGTTGAAATCCATGCCACCTTGAAGTCAGTGATGAAATCAGGTTTGTGAATCTATAAACCACATCTTTCATGAGCAAAATTTAAAAAAAAAAAACTTAAAAAAAAAAAAAAA
>VZRE01013991.1:27392-64626 GCA_013396775.1 Cephalopterus ornatus
AAATATTTGTCCTCATTAAATTGTTGGGTCATTTTTATGTTTTATACAATTAAATATAAATAAATGTTTTTGATTATAATTGAAAACTGTAGACTGATGGAGACAATCAGAGCTGAGGAAACAGAAATTACACAACTCACAAATATCCAAGCATTTTCATGGTTGAAAACCATACCCAAAGTTGTTGTTTCCTTGTTTCTCAGTTCGTTAATTGTTTAACTGCACAGCATTCAAGGCAAGTCCACAGCCTGTTAGCACCACTTGTTGTACAGTGGGATAACCTGGCACCAGAACCTGAAGTTGACAGCCAAAATCTGGTGCTTCAAGGTGTTCCTCTGCCTCCAGAGCATCAGCCGGAACAGAGGAGCAGCTCACAGAGGGCTGTGGACAAGTTCTTCTGTGGGCACCAAAGGACTGTGCTGGGAACTCCCTCTTTCCCGTCCGCCCATGAAGGACATCCCCAGAGCCTACAGAGACAGATCTGTCAGTTTGTTCTCATCTCAGAGAGTTAGAGGTAAGTGGGGAGAAATTGATCCGACACATCAACTGCCAAAGAACTGAGCAACTCACTGCAGTAGGACAGATGGCTCTATTCCTCCATCACCATACTGAGTTTCCTATTTAATTAGGAAATTTCTATTTGAGCAATTCCATGGGGAGCTCTCAGAAACTTTCGGCTAAAGCTGTGCAGGTGTGCACCAGCTTTGACAGGCCTGGAGCTTAAATCAAATGTTGTGATGAGATGAGACAATCTGGGGAGAGGGAGCAGTAGGAGAAAGATAAGGAGTGTGATACTGCATGGCCCTCTGTAAAATGTTATTTCTCAATATTTAAAAGTTTAAATACATATTTAATAATTATAATTATAAATTAAGCCAGAACTATGTTTAAACTAGCTTTTGAAAAAATAAGTTCACACTGTTTGAACTTGATAGGAATAGATAATTAGAGTACTTACAAATCTAGTGTGAACAGGTGGCACTTAACTAGAAACTATAATAACTTTTAATACAAAGACAAAATGTCTCATCCTCTGATTTAAAGATCACAATGAGATTTATCTCTGTGATGATAGAATTAATATTAGATTAAAATGGTCTCATTATTTCCGCTCATGTAATGAAAACTTTTCTTTATTACAAAACTATTAAATGTAATTTCATTTAATTTGCCTCACTGGTAATCCTTTCCCACAGGACACTCTAAACAAAGGTTAGGAAACAAAATCAGTTTTGCGCTAGCTTATAGTGAGTAATCCCTTTACACATAGAGATACAATGAATTTATGGATAAAAATGTCAGAATTTAAGCACAATATTTACAAACTCAAAGCCACACAGTCCTTTACAAATGCAGAAGCAGCTCTCAAGATATCAGAGCATCTCAAATTAAGCTCCAGAAATGATAGGGCCACTTCATAAAAAAGTGAGAGAGCAGAATTCGTAGCCTGCAGTCTGACTCAGCATTCTCCAAATCTGCTTTTAGACAGTTTTCATGCCTGATCAGTGTGAAGAAACAACCTCATCAAAATAGCCAGCCTCTTCCTAACGGCCAAATTAAAGAGTACAAATTACAGAATCATTCCGAAATGTTATCACTTCACTGTTTTTTTAGGAGCCAACACGTCAGGCAGTGATGCACCATAGAAATGCAAGGTGGTGTAAATCTGCAGCTGTATCCGACTGTGTGTTTTGACAGCTCTGGACATCTGTTCATTTCTCAGAACTAAACAAGAGAGGGCAGGACAAAATGACTGACTGCAGTTCAGAAATCAAAGACACCAACCTACTCTCTGACACTCCGAAGAAAATATATGAAAAGTAGACTCATTAAGACTGGGTTCTAACTACAAAAAAGAGGGACCCAGAGTGATGGAAGTCGCATCACACCCGTACAGTAAACTATAAGATTTTTTTAAGAGTTAAGGTAGTATTTTTATTTATGGAGAGAATGCAATTTTGCTAAGGGATAACATTTTGTTATGTTAATTCGTGGGGATTTATTAGTATAAGTGCCATGAATTTAATTTTAACTCATACTGATTAATGGAGTCTTAAATGCTTTTCAGCGTGACAAAACTCAAAAGAGTGGAAGAAAAATACAATGTAATCTATTTGGGGGTTTTTTTCCATGTGAATTAAATGAAAATGTGTCAAAGTGATGTTTGTACAATAATTAAATGAAAATATTTACAATTTAAAGATTGACTCTTTAAGATATTTTTATATAAAATAAGAAATAAGCTTCACAAGGTTTTCCGTAACTCATCTTTGCAATTATTTACATTATGTTAACTAGTCTAATAAAAATTCCTAATACACAAAGCGGTAGTATGAATGCCACAGGAAAAAAAAAATCTTATTTGTCTTCAGTTTCTGAATTCTATTCAGAGAAAACTATGTTTTAAAAAGATCATCCCACCTTACCTTAAGAATATATTCCTTTGAGAAGGCTTTGAGCACTGCGGTTACTGTTGAATTGCATGCTTGGAATTTGTCTTAAAAACCCCTCCTTTTTCCACTGAAATATTTATTTCTACCACGTACTATATTATTATAAGTGCAGGATATTTCCATCATATGAAGTCCTGTACAGAGACCGGGAATGAAAGTTTGTTTACAGCCTGCAGGAGTCCAGCAAGTGTTTGAGGAGGAGAATTAATGTTCCTTCTGGCACAAGAACATCACAGTGTTTTGCAGCAGGTACAATATGTTTAGCTAATAACCAAATGGTGCTTTCTGGAGTAGGAATTTCTAAACGGAAATGGATACACAGTTCTTAGCTAAGGTCTATCTCGTCTTCTTTCTAAGATACTTAGGATTGATTTGTTTTGAATATTCTTCGTAAAGGGAAGATTCTGCGATAAATTTATAAGATAGACTCGCATGCATGACTTCTTTTGGAGGTTGTCCCAGCTACTGTGTTAAAATGCACGGTAGAATGAATATTTGACAGAAAAAATATGTTTACCATTACAGAAAAATACAAGCAGGAAGCTTCTTGACACTCTACAGAGAGACCATCAAGCTTTTATTTCCTGTCTTCTACTTTTTCAAATTTTAAAAATTATATGTAAATGCCTTGAGCAGTTGTTTTCCTCTCCCAACCTGGAAGACTACTGCTTTCTTATATTTCTCTAATTATTTTTTTTTAATTAATCCAGATGGTTTCAATTTTGTAACTTGGGAGCTGGTTTGCTAACAACAGTCTTTCCTTAAGACTAATATTTTACTGTTTAAAATAATTGCACCAATAATCTATGTAACACTGATTGCAATGTTTGAGTATGTTTTCCCCTAAGTCTGTGAACAAGAGACAGCAGAAAGATGTTTCAGGGCAGGAATAAGACTCTGTTATCAGAAATAGAGTTACTTGGTTGTTGATCTTAAACACAAGATTCAGATTTCTCTGTATTTCTTTTGGGCCTGCAGTAGAAAGGAGATTTTGAGAAGGATGGTTTGCTTGTTGGCTTTGTTTCCATTGCTTCAAATATTTATTGGTTTGTTACATTATCCAAAATATTTAAGTCCTTATGGAGATTTGGAATTGAACTAACACGGTTGAAGTGTTTGGTTTGGTTTGGTTTTATTTTTAAATGAGAGAAATTCTCCTTTCCAGTAAGAAAATATTTCAAAACTTGCGAAACAGTGTACATTGTGCTATGAAAAGTTGCTAAAATAATTCTCATTACTTGAAATCACAGTAATTAACTACCAATGGAAAAATGAAATTAGCCCATAACACATAAACTGAAATTGTAAAGACATAGCTAACATTATTTACAAAAATCTCTTCGTTTTTTCCTTATTTTTTGATGACAAAGTATTAACCTTTCAAAATCTGAAAGAAAGTACTGAGTATACAAGGTACATAATTGAAATTCAGAATTGTCCTAATAGTTTTCTCTCTGCTTGGAACCTCAATAAATTTATACAGGTGGGTAGCAGGACCATAACTTACTGTAATACTGAATCTAAAAACTACACAAGGTAACATGAATCATGTCCTAAGAAAAGACTGAATGTCTTTTTCAGCATCGACAAGGAATGTGGAAAATTATTAGACATAATAATTCTACTTGCTCTAGGTTAGAATATTTTTAAAAATGAATTAATGCCATTTTTATTTCCTCCTAACATTTCTTGATATATGTCTGGTAAAATAGTCAAATTTTCTTTTTTTTTTTTTTTTAAATGTACTTATTTAAATCTCTTTAAAGCAGAGTTGTTATCCCTAAGACTAATGTTTCTTCCATGACGTCCTTTAAAATTCTGAGATCTTTGCACCTTAAAACTTTCCTAACTGTAAATTTATTCTTTGGAAGAGGTTTTATCGTGTCATGTGCTTACTACAAATTTGATTCATCCTGTTTTAAGCTATCAGTGGTAATAACATTTGTTGAAAAAATTTAAAAAATATCCTAAAAATAAAAACACAGATAGTGACAGAGCAAGCATATCCCCAAAATAGTCTTTTGACAACCCTTGTACAGAGTGCTTTACACTATTTCCCTGTTCATTATTTTCATTCCCAATAATCAAAATTTAGGTCGTCATAAGATATTTGCCTGAGGATAAATTAATTTCTTTCCTGTCTCTTGTGAAGAAGACCTTTTATTCAGCTTTTTCAAACTCCAGAAATCTGAATGAAGCATCCATTTTCCCCAGCATCCTATGAACTGCATTTATCTTTAACAGAACTCGAAATAAGAGATTTGGGCTCCAGGCTGCTTGTTCCAAACAGAAGCTGAGATCCTGCTAACACTTAAAAACAATTGCATACAGCAGAGACCTAGAAAAAAATTAGTACTAAAACAAAAAAAAAAAATTCTCATTTGGAAATCTAACTTTAGGTAGTAAATGTTTAAAAATCAAAAAGCTTCTAGCCTATACTCTTCCAATAGAGAAAAATAGAATAACCTTAACTAAAAAAAAAAAAAAAAATAAAAACAACACAGATGCTATTATGTTCAGTCTGGCCATCATAATACATTTCACAGTATTACAGACCACCACTTTTGTTCATACGTGGGGTAAATATTGGTATAAAAATACAGAAAATTTGACTAATTTTAATTATTTGAAATCAGAATCAATAGAGGCTGTGCAATTAGACAGTTCCTGTCCATCTTCCCACTCCCAAGCTCCATATTTGTTAACACTATAACTTTTTAGAATTTTCCTCTCGTAGTAAGCACAGACTTTTCTGCAAAACACCTCAAAACTAGTTATGAGTAGGTCCTGGTAAAGTCTGTCATACAGTTGCAGCCTGTGCTAAGCTACATAGAATCATAAAATTATAGAATAGTTTGGGTTGGAAGCGACCTTTAAAGGTCATCTGGTCCAACATTCCTGCCGAGGGACATCTTCACCTAGATCAGGTTGCTCAGAGCCTGTTCCAGCCCGACCTGGAATGTTTGCAGCGATGGATCATCCACCTCCCTGGGCAACCCGTGCCAGCATTTCACCACCCTCCATAACAGAAGCTTTTTCTTCATATCTAGCCTGAATCTACCGTCTTTTAGCTTAAAACCATTGCACCCATCTCTACATGCCCCAGCTGAAAGTTTGCCTTCCTTAAAGCCCCCTTTAGCTACTTGGAAAGCTGCTCTGAGGTCTCCCCAGAGCCTTCTCTTCCTCAGGCTGAACAACCAAACACTCTCAAGCCGTCTGCACAGGAGAGGTGCTCCAGCCCTCGGATCACTGCTGTGGTCCTCCCCTGGACTCCCACAGGTCCACGTCCCCTACCAACACAAACACACACAGATTCTGCAAAACCTCCAATACTCTTTTTTGAGCTCTGTCCACGACGCTGCAAAGCTGAAGTCGATGAGAAATGAGGCTAAGCATTTCCGAGATCCAAGCTCCATTCATCTCTTCTTGGAAACAAAAAATGTTCTCTCCTGGATTAAGTACTTGAGGCTATTTTGGGCTTTAATGTCAGGTGGTTAAGTAACTCCAAAACTGAAAGACAGTAGGTTTAGTTTAGATATTAGGAAGAAATTCTTTACTGTGGGGGTTGTGAGGCACTGAGACTGGTAGCCCAGAGAAGTTGTGGATGCCCCACCCATGGAACTGTTCAAGGCCAGACTGGATGGAGCTCCAAGAAACCTGCCTGGTGGAAGGTGTCCCTGCCCATGGCAGGGGGCTTGGAACTAGATATCTTTAAGGTCCCTCCCTACCCAAACCATTCTATGATTTTGTTATTCTATTATTGTTTTGAGGCTATAGTGAAGATCAGGTGGGTGAGAAAATAAACCAATATTTTTTTGATTGCTTTTTGTCCGCTGCTTAAGCTGGTTTTGTTCTTAGATGTTCAAAACCACATAATTTTTATTTCTGTAGGAATTCGTGATCAGCATATATAAAAATGTGAACATGTATGAAACCTTTAAAAGATGCTCTGAACTTTTGGGCAGGATGAAAAATAAGAATCACAATGTTACCCTCTTTTTTGGGGAGCAAATCCTTTTTCCACTGTACATTTTATGGGAAAAAGCTTTCGGAATAATACTTTTCTAGAATAATTACATCCTATAAAAATGAGATCAATACATTCTTTTTTTACATGATAACTTAAATTTCTCTTTTTTAAAGGCAAAGGTTCAATGCCTGTCTTAGGCAAGGTAATGGGAAACTCAAGAGAGCTCTTAGGTCATCCTTCCCTTGAAAGAAAAATTACATCTTCTAGAAAACTCCTGGTTGCCTTCCTAGATTTTTTTATTACTTGCTTTGAAGTGATCAAACTGCTGGAAGTACATTTCAAAGGCAGTTCTATGGTTTTAGAAGTGCTAAGAAAAGTTTCTTACTAACCAGGTTAAGGTTTGGGGGTTTTTTTCTCTGTATCAATTTCCTATTTTTATTCTGTTGCTGCTACTGTCGCCCTAAACAGCTCTTTAATTTTGTGGTCATAGAACAATTAGCTAAGAGGACGAGGGACTGCATGTAAAGGAAAAAGATACATATGATATAATTTAAATAGTTTTAAAGGCTTTTTCAAGAAGGCACATACTACAGTTGTAATGGAACAGTTCAGATTCAGTAGCAGCAGAGACGAACACAATTCTAAATGCACACAAGGATGTGTTCAGCAACATTTAACACCATGGTTTAAGAGCTCTTGGTGAGCTGCATGATGCCCACAAAAAGCTTATTTTATAACAGTTTTAAGGTCAGACTCAGCACTGTTTAAATGCAACCTTTTGCCCAGGCTACTTCAGCAGACTTAGTTGTCTGCCAGGCTCAAACAATTCACTGACTCAGGTCGTTGTTCTTAAGGCACCTGAGTGGAAGACTCCAAGGGATTTGTGGCTTGGCATTGAGTGATGGCAACTGAAAGAATGGAGCGCAGTGCAAGACTGAACAGCCTGCTATCGTTCTGTGAAACATTCTATTCCAAGGGCACTTTAGGAGAAAACAGGAAAACAGCTTTCCCTTCCATATAAATGCACTGGAGTCAAAAAGTTGTTTGATAACTATGGGGGGCTTGATAATTAAATATATATATATATATATATTTAAAAGGACTCCCAAATTACAGTATTTGGCCTGCATTGTGGCTTCTATTCCTAGTGAACTCAGTGAGCAACAGAAAAAATACGTTAATTGCTGAGGGAGTTCAGAGAAAGGACAACCTGAACTGCAAAACCCATGAGAAATGTCAGCTCACACATTCTTGAGGCCAGAAGCCCTTAACAGGACATAAATACTTGTATTTATTTCTTCTTTTTAAAAATGTGACTGCACAATGTGTCTGGGGCAGAGATCAGACTGCAAGACAATGTGGTAAACCCAAGAATTTGCAAACGCTGATGTTTTCATCAGATTATGAATTAAAACTTTCAAGCACATCTCTATGGAAATTTGACGCCCTTATGAATAATTTGCAGACCTAAGACCAGTTGTTTTCAGCAACAACAGATTTAGCCCCAAAGGAAAAATGCTTTAACTTGTCTTGTTAGTGGAACTTGAATCCACACTTTGTCACCAAAATCTGATGTGTTTTTTTGAGACCCTTGGAAATGGACCATACTGTATTAGACAGTCACAATAACTCAAGTTTAAACCTTTAGGGACCCAAATATAAAATATGAATTTTGCAAAAAATATTTTCATTTGTACAGGGTGCTTAAAGTTAAGTGAAATCTAAATGCATGAATAAATTCCTACTGGCTTGCTATATTACATGACAGTTGGTCATTTGAATCTGTCTACTCTAGAGGGTTAAAAACGAACAAAAATTACTTTTATGTTGCACGTTTAAAAATTATTCTTTCACTAGATGGCCCACAATGTTTCCCAGTAGTATAACTGGTATGAAAGATATACAGCTCAGTATATATACAGTACTCCCATACTTTCACGAAAAAGAAAGTAGCAGAAAGAATAAGATAGATCGATTTCTTTGCACAGAAGCTGGAGGGACACTAAAACAGGCAAGCTCAAGGTAAAACATATAAGCTGAAGTGAATACATCACAGAGATAAGTATTGACAGGAGAATCTAACAGGGTGAAGATTGGCTGCAGCATTTATGAAGAAAAAAAAAGATCAAGAATAAGACTCTAGCAATGGTTAAAAAAAATGTCAGAAAAGACTTTACTTGCAGAAACACACTGTGCCAACATATTGGTCATGCACACTTCTCTTTTCAGCAGTAGTGACTGCTGAGACTGAAAAGTGGCAAATTACAGATATTAGCAAGAAAAGCTGCTGCAAGGTAAGAAGAAACAAATGAGGGAGATGTTTTTGTATGTGTCTGTCCCGTGCCAAGATGAACTGCGCCTCTTTCCTGACCTGGTATGCTGGATTTCAGAAGGGTTGAAATAGAATGGGACAGAATGAAATAGAATAGAAAATTGAGTAGAAAATGGATTGGAAAGGAACAGAGTAGAATAGAATAGAGCAGAATAGAGCAGAACAGAACAGAATACTTCCTTCAGAGGGACATGATACTCAAGTCCTACTGCCTGACCAACTCAGGGCTGACCAGAATTTGAAGTATATGGTGAAGGGCACTGTCCAAATGCCTCCTTTCGAGGCACTGACAGGCATGGGCCATTGACCACCTCTCTATGAAGCCTGTGCCAGTATCTGACCACTCTCTCGTGATTCCTTGAGAGAGTCAACAGCACCTTCCAATTTAGTGTCATCAGCATTTTTACTAATGATAAATTCAACTAACACAAAGAGATCATTTAAAAACCTTTTGAACAGAACTGGTCTAATAATTGAGCCCTGAATATGTACTGGGAACATAAGAAAAAATACAAATTGGTATTATTCAACCACGGAGAATATAAGCTGAAAATACATTAAACAAAAAAGGATGTCTTAAAGGAAGTATAGTCTGTTTTGCTACAAGGAAAGTATAAGGAGGTGTAAGAAAGGGCAAGGAAACTCTAGAGAACAAACTTCAGCAGAAGAAGTCAGAAAACCTGCTCTTTGTAGCAGCATGTTTCAGTTTCCACTCACTCCATTGACCCTCACAACAGGAGGAAAGAACGTAAAGGAGCCCATGGACAAATGGGAATACGCCATATGTAGTACAAGAGGAGCTCAGAAAGGCATTTGATACAGGGCCTGAGGAAATCTGGCTTCAAAGAATAAGTTGGAGTCATCTGGATGTGAACCAGTCTTCTCTGAAATGAAAATTGCCTGAAGGGCAAAGCAGAAGAGTAAAAAAAAATAAAAGTGTCTGTGTTACCTGGTGTGTGAAATAAGTGTGTTACCTGAAGTCTCTTATGCTATTAAGCTAGGAATGACAATTATAGGAAGAGAAATAACACCAGTGAAAGGAGAAGTAGAGGTCCAAAATGTCAAACACTGAAGAAAACCACACAAAAATATTTCTGATGTGCGTCTGCGCTTAGAGCAGTGATTAATAATGATCATTGCACACAAGTGTATGGAGATTTGCTTTCAGCAGTGTCAAAAATATTAATTCAGCATCATGTCCAAGACTAGTGATTTTTTTTCTTTTTTATCTACATATAAATGATCAAGGCAAAGAAATTGGTTATTTACCACATCTCTCATCCAAATTAAGTAAGTATTGAGCACAGTCTCTAAGGAATGATAGAGAGGACATGAGAATATAAATGAAAAACAGTTAATCTCCACTATGTTCAAAAGTAGTGTGTCGAGGTTCGTGGGAAGTCAAAAAGAAACAAGGGATGAGGGAATGGCAGACAGCCATCACCTCCCATGGCACATTCTGTTTGATTTAAAGGCACAAAATTTGACCAAAAGGATGTGTTGAAAGAAAATTGCGAAGAGAATGTGTGTTCTGTCTCCCCAGAAACAGCAAATCAGAGTAACGTATGCTCAGTCAGTCCTGTCAGATATGTTCCCAAATCAGTGGAATACTCGCAGATTTTTACAATGTTCTGTGAGGAGTCACTGCCAATCCTGGTATCTGCATAACGAAACTACTTTATTTTATTACATTACATTTGGGCCTAACCAACTCACAGAATTGCCCCAGATTAAAGTTGTGATTTTACATTGATTTGACTAAACCAATGTAAAATTGACAGAAATTATGTTTAATGTTTTGTGCAGGATTTACTTCTTCAAAAAGTTTACAGGCACAAGTGAAATAAATGCAACCAATTTAAACTATGAGAAAACCCATTCGTTTCCTGCATTCTCCTGCTACCCAAGCTAGTTATATTCAATCTTTTTCAAAGTGAATTTTACAGTTATTTTCAAGGCAACAGAACTGTGCCTGTATTAGATATAATTTTAGGAGTTAAAGCTCTTCTCCACTAAAATCAACATTTGTCAAATACTACTCTAAAAATGTTTTTTTAGTTATGGATTCATTAATGTCTCCTGATCAGATGTCATCTGATAAAATTCTCATTCTCTTTATTTAATATGCTTAACACATACTGAAGAACAACATTTTAAACACTTTGATAGAAATTTATGTTCTTAGAGACTTATTTGTGGTTTGGAACATTTCTTTCCATGTAAGAGTCTAAATGCATTTCTCCTCTAATAACTTTGTTCATTTGGGCAAAATTCTTTACTATTATAACTCTGGTTGACTGTTCCTCAAGTGCCACCCCGCACTGAAACGAGAGGTACAAATGCATAACACACCTGAGATGAAATTATAGTCTTTTTCCAGAGAATTAAATCAGTGGAAAACTTCCCCTGTTGAGAAAAGGGGTTAAATAAGTGCCAGCGCACAGGAGCAGGTATGGGAACACAGACCTGCAAACCGTACAAGACTGACTACAGAAATTCGCAGGCATTTAGTCAGTATTATAACACAGTCCTTCATTTTTTACATGTTAACGATTCAACTGGGTTAACTCCTGAGCTCAGAAGTTTTCCAGTGTGTTGCTAGGACACGCAAGATGATTCATTTGCACCTGCCCCGAGCCCCGGAGTTTTGTGCAGGTTTAAACTCTCCTGCTGCTGTTTAAACTCTCCATTACTTATTGCCTTATGCTCACATTCCACAGAGCAACCAGAAGTGGATTTGGTGGCACCACCAGCTGATGAACCCATGTCTGACTGACACTTGAAAGTTCCTGCTCTAAAACTCGTGCATCTCCCTCTTATACTGTTATGGCTTTAACCCTGCTGCAGATAGGCATCACACAGTCACTCGCTTACTGCCCTCCCCCAGTAGCATGGGGGAAGACGAAAGGAAGAATAAAACCAAGAAAAATTGGGGGTCGAGATAAAACGAAAAAATCAAACAGACAACATTTAGTAAGTGAATCGTAAGTGGAAGAAGAAGGAACAAAAATTAAACAAGAGATGCAAAAGCGATCGCTCACAACCTCTACTGGTCAGAGAAATGTCCAATCAGTTCCCCAAAAGAATGTGGCTAAGTATCTTTTTTTTTTCCTTTTAATGTTAAGCATGGTATTATGTATTATGAAATATCTCTTTGGGGTTTTTTTTCAGGTAATCTGCCCTGTTGTGTCTCCATCCTGCACACCCTCTCCACTCCCAATCTATTCACTGCAGGGGCAAAGTGAGATGTCCAGGAAGCCCTGATGCTGTGTAAACACTGTTTTGATAGAAAATCTAAAAAATGCAGCATGATACAAGCTGCTATGAGGTAAATTACCCTACCCAGGCCTAATACATATACCTAAATGAACCCTACGTTTTAAAGTAGACAACGTTGCCTCATTTGCTCAAGTAAATAAAAAGATGTGACATCATAACATAAAAATAAAATACGTTACCTATACAATAATTTGTAAATGCTCTTCACTTTGTGACTATTTATATAAAATTACCTTTTCCCTTCGTTGTAGTACAGATCTTTTTTGACGGGTGTGATCAGATCATGTTACCAGCTGATTATACTACAGAATCTAGGTAAATGCTTTGTATCTGTAACCTGTGCATGTGAATGGACAGTCTTATCACAGCTGAAATTCCTCCAAGCAACAGCTCCTGGTGTTTCCCTTTGATGCAGTGGTATATCTTTTGCTTGTTTTCTTAAGCAGGCCTTTCAGAGAATGTTCTTGGGATTAAGTTGGAAATGCATTTTCAGCACGTGCTATCCTTTTCACACACTGCAAGCTAAACCACAATTAAACTTCGGTCTTCCCCTACACACCTGATTTATAACTAAGTGATATTCTACAATCTTTCTTTTGAGCAAGTTTCACTTTTATGCCTAGGCTTAAAAAAAGTCAGTGCAAACAATGCCTATAATATTTGACTGCATGAGCTTGCTGCTCCCAGCCACAAAACTGCAGGGCAGACTGAGTAAATCCTGCCTGCTTTTCTTTAAACCACTAAGCAGCTTTGTAATAATCTTTGCTTTTAACAACCTGCCTTCACCAGGTTTTATTTTAATTGCTTCATTAAAATATTTCAAAGTCCATCGGAGAATCTCATCTGTTCACCCTTAAAACTTCTTTCAGAGAAAACTGATTCACTTCCCTTCTGATTTCTTGTCACGAGAGTGAATTATGTAAATGGGATGAAAAAATAATTGATTGCAGAACCACAGGCTAGTGGGAATTTGTGGAGAACACAGGCTGGGAACATCCGAGGGACATGAAATAATAGTGACTGCAGGGATAAACAGAGACAAGGAATAAAGACAGGGTTCAATTTCCATTAGCGGGTTAATCTTCAACATGTACTCTGCATTTATACACCTCTATGTTTAGGAAGAAGGGACACAATTCAGTGAACTTTAATCAGGACCACAAAAATAAATGATTTTCTACTTGATTGAAAAAAAATACAATATCTAATTTTTCAGATTTATTTACCTTTCTGAAAACAACTTCTAATCATTAACTGCAGTAAATACTGAAGTTATTTATAATCTCTTCAAATACAGCAGATTTAGCTGATTTGATAAAATAGGAAACAAATAAAAAGTTGTCCTAATGCACTGGGAAAGGTCTGTTTTTGAAAGATGGTTAAGGACTGTGTGTTCACAAAGCATTCAGAACCAGCTATTACTATATATTTACCAGTAGTAACCAGCAATCAGTGAAGAATTTGTGACAGTAGCTGGTACCCAGACAACATGAAATGAATATTCTGAAATTCCATTCACTCGAAACTTGATTTTGATCAGAAAACTCATTCACATTTTGGATGGTGGAACTGTAACTGTACTAGCAAAGAATTTTAGTCATAAGAATTATTTCATTCTTGTTTGCAAATAAAATGGTGTCATACAAATTTGGTATGCCGCATTTCCTTTCTTTCCTATTAATGCAAGTGAAACTTAAAGCACTAATTCACCATGCCTTATTGTTTAATCCACATCTAATGTGAATATAAATTTTATATAGACAATGGTTTTATACAACTGCTGTTTCCTCTTCCTGTCTACATTTTTCTTCTTTTCATTCCCATTGACTTCACAACAACTGAAAATGTCAGTGTTGCTCATAAAGGATTTTTTTTTTATTATGTGGAGAGAAACTTTTGCAAAAATTTGAGATTTACAGTACTCCCTGAGAATGGTTTGGCATAGACTTTGTTTCATCTGGTTATTAGAGAAGTTCCAGACAAAAGTTTCCCACTGAGAATGTTCTGCCTAAAGGAATTTGCTGCAGAAATAACTTTAAGTCATCCACATACTAGTATTAGTTTGGTTTTGTTGTTTTGGTTTGGGGTTTTTTTAAATAAACATAAAACTGAGATCTACTGCTCCTTATTGATTGTGCTGTAGCCTCTGGATCAGCTTTGAGAGATTATTCACAAAGTGGTTTGCTATCTGGTCACCTAACTCATGTATATAGTTACAAATGAACACTGTATTTTTAGTCCTGTCTCTTAACTGAGCTCATGACCAGTTTTCTGTTGTGACACCAATATGACAATGATTTTTTCTAAAAATTAGCTAATTCAGGTTGACCCAGTGAATTCAGTAGGAGTCTTTATAATAAAGAGCTAGTTAAGGAAAAGGAAAAAAACCCAAACAACAAAAAACCCGTCAACCAATCAACCAAATCTTTCACTGTGAGATTCCAACCCTGTTTTTGTGTTTTAGCAATTTATTCTTTAACAGCTAAAAATCCGTGGGCATAACAACCCTTACAAAGGCTTAACTGAGATATTCAATTATGTTATTTCTTGCTTATTCTTTCGCTGGCCCTACAGGATTTGTATCACTTGTGGTACCATTGCATGAAATTAACAGACAGGTTGTTTATAGCCTGGTAATTAAAAATGCATTTTGTTACATGCATGGGGACAGGAATGTTATGTCCACCCGACCTTTTCAGCAGTTACCGCGTGTGACACCTGTGTGTGTCCTGCATGTGCCCACCCCTGTACGAGCACAAGGCATAAAGGCCCCTTGCTTTGTGTGTTCTGGTGGAGACAGGAACGAGGATGGTTCCAAGGGACTTTATGGACCTGGCCTGGAGAGAGACGAAAAGAGAACTTCAGATTATTCAAAGCTTACATGACCAAAATTCGGGTCTCGGTCATCTAAATGACAAGTTTTGGCATTTATCTCACTTACTGTGGCAGGTAAGTGCCACATAATTTTAACTTCATGTGTCTTAGGGTGGAAAAGTCATCTATGCTATTCAGTTTATGTTACATCGCATGATTTTTTTTGTTCAATAGGAAATAAAAAACTGAATTCAAGCAAGCGGACAAATAAGTTTTTAATTTCCGTCTTTGGCCATGTTTTAACTTTAATTCTAATACTATCAGTAAATTTGCTATATAACACGCATTCCTCGGTGCTTTTCTCTCCAAAGCATCAGACATTTGCCTATAAATATCCTTCCCCATCTAAAGTTAGGAGCTCTCATTATAACATCTATGTCTTTGATGAGAAAAGATCTTTTTAACCGAGTGCTAATTATGATTAATGTATTCATTGACGCTACTATCATTTATATCCAATGCACCTGTTAAAATGGCAATAATTTTCCAAGATCCTCATTTTCTGCCATATTTCATCAGTAAAAGTATCTCCTGAGAACACGTGTGCAGCGTTCTCTCTTTGTGCTATTCCAAGGTATCAAAGAACCGAAGGCTCTGCAAAAGTTTGGTGGGAAAACTTTCAGAGCATTGTATATTTTTAAGTGTAAAACTCCTGTTTGAGCTTGTCATTCCATGGCTGATGTCTTACACAAGCTGGGAGAAATTATAAGTTCTTCCTTTTTGAAACCCAAATGATGATGTTTTTTAACTACGGGAAACTTTGGGAAGTATCCATTAATGCAATCTGAAATCACTCACCCACAATACAACCCCAAAAGAGAAACTAATCTGAAAAGCTTTCTGCTCTTCACATTGCATTTCACCACACCTCTCAGATTCCACAGTATGTAAGAGTTCTCCACAAGCACCTTGGAAATAAATCATCACATTTTCTGCAGAGCTGTTTGAAATTTGGCCCCAAATGTGCTGTAGCAGTGATCTTACCATAATAAAATTTTCTGAATTTATATTTGTAGTCATATCTTGGATCTTCACAGAAGGTCATCATGAAAAATAACATAATGAATACTTAATGAACTACAGCAGCTCTTTGACACGTTTTAAGGCAATCATCATTAACACAAGTCAGGAGCAATTCATGTCAGGTATTCACAATGAATCCCTGGCCAGTAGACTTTCATGCAAATAATACTTGTGCGTACACAGGCAGCCAAAAAATTAACCTGTTCATTCGCCAAAATATAGCAGCGTGTGGATGAAGCAACCTAAACATTCAAACAAGGCTAAACAATTTTCAGGTGCATCTGCATTTTTTTATTAACAGCCAAAAAAGTACTAACGTATGAAATCCACTGGAACTACCAAAGTGTCTAAACAATACACCATCTCCCTTGTCATGATTATAGAGCTTTATGAGAATCAAGTTCCCTAAGTATTGAAAATATGAAAAGTAAATTCCACTCTCCTTAGGACGTCTCATTTCTACCATTGTCATTCACAGGGTTATTGTTGGTTTTCTACTGTATGAAGACAGGACAGTACAAAAGAGTGTTTGAAAGGAGCTTCTAAGTATATAAATTAAACTTTTTTACACAGTAATAACCCAGCAAATGCTAACAATGGATTTTACTAAAGTTTTCCAGCTCAAACACTGAAAATTCTTGTAAATTTTCTGTATCAAATTTTCTGGTGTGAAGGATGCCAGAATAAGATAGAAGACACTCAAAGACACAATAGAAGCTTATTGTAGCAATAACAAACACAGAAGTTATTCCTCTATTATTTACCAGCACACATCTGTGTAAAAGCCCTTGAATTTCAAGAACAGGGATTGAAGAACAGCAGGGAGGCAATTCTCCATCCTGCTCCTCTGGAGAAGGCTTTTTGGTATTTAGTTTTTCATTTAAAGGAAGTAAATTAGAAACTTTGTACGATTTCCAGACAGCATTAAAGCAGCTGGTCACAGGGATGTCACTGGTTGTGGAAATGCTCCTATAGTCAAGGAGTAACAAATTAACTTTTGAAGTGATTTTGAAGCCTCCTGAAGTCACAGGCCAAAAAAAAAAAAAAAAAAAAGAGAGAGACCAAAAAATATTATAAAACTGAGTTAAAATACTTTCGCTCAGTGCTCTTAAATCACGTGAACGTGAAACAGCAAGCCTCAGCATATGCACATAAATATGCATGAACTGGGCAGCAAAATTTTCACAAGCCCGCACAAAAGCATGTATGCACGCACACACACACACACACACAAGACCCATCCTGAGTTTATGAATAAAAATCACTTATTTACCTTACTAAGCAATTTAAGCAGTAGTGAGTTTTGAAGAACAACAATTTTTGCAATGGGTAATTAAACAAATAAATCCTTTTCAAACACAAAATAGAACTGGAAGGTGTCCATTTTATCTTAACAGTAAAAATAATCATAATGTTCCTTCTTCCAGTATTTTTCTCCAAGGCATGGCAAGTAATGAGACTGTTGATTTTTATTTCAGAGATGTGGGATATTCGAATTTTTTTTTATTTATTTAACTTTTTTTGAATATATTAAAATTATTGTATGCAATGTCTTCCTGCTACCTAAAACTTCTGCAAAAATATCCATTAACTGATACTTTGTCATAGGTTTTAAACACACTTCTTGAAATGCTTCAAGAAAGAATAGTGGCTCAAACCAGCTGTATTCTGAGATCGATATTGGGATGGTCTGTAAGAATGGATGGCAGAATTTTGCTGCCAGAACTGGTAGAAGTATTAGAATATTTAAAACAAACAAACAAACAAACAAACGAAAAAACCCAACCAAAAAACAAAACAACCCAACAGAAAAAAAACGAACCAAAACATTTTCCTGTGCCTTTTTATTCATCTTGACAAACCAGACGAAAGAAAGAAAAAGTAGTCAGGTTTGTTAAGGCTAGGAAAAAATCAATTACTGCTTCTCATTGTGTAGAACCACTGTGGAGCAAAGTTCAAACAAAAAGCTGTACTGTAAGATGTAGGACCTTTCAGAACAATTTCCACTGCAAGGAAATGTGGCTTCTTTCCTCTGCCAACAGACACAAAACACACCTTCAGACATTAATTAAGAGAAAAGAATCCAAAATGAATGAACAGAAACACTACATACTCACTGCAACATAACACATAATAAACAGTCCAGTGGAACATTCACACTGGGAAAAAGAAAAAAGGACAAAAGTAATCTGAAATGGAATGTTTCATTTTTAAACAATTTTTGATTAAAATGGTCCAGTTTTCTACACTATTCTGCACCAAAAAAAAAAAAAATGCTTCGCTTAGACACACCCTCTTTTCTTCACCAAAATTTTTCATCCAAGTCTTCTTACTCAGACATCTTCGTAAAAGTAACCCAAGAGTAACACCTGGAAGCCAAACACAGACTAAACGAGCGAAGATTTGCTTTACTACTGAGGTTCATGTAGGTACTCAATACATTTCCAAGAACAAGGGAGTAAGTGCTAACATCGCCATCCTTCCCTGAGATGCTGAAAACACCAGATGAAATTAATACAAAATGACACTTCACGCTTTTAAAACGTCAACAACTCTTCATCAGATTAGGAGAAAGGGGAGGGTGATGTGACATTTCACTTATAGAAGCAAAGTATTCCTACCTTCGATCTGTACCCTTTCATTCTGGAATATCTGAACTGTTGCAGTAAGACAATAAGCATACAGTATCTTTTCCTGAAAAATTCAAGGGGGGATTAGAAATCCAGAATACATTAAAGTTTGATCAGAAATTACTTTGGAGGAGTTTTATATTTTTCGAAAAAATATATGCTGCTGGAAGTAGGATCACTTCTTCCCCGGGAAGCATTTTCTTAGTGCTTACCACAGGAGGGGAGGAAGAGCAGGAAAAAAAATTAAACAAAACCACTACTTAATCAGCCTTTGTTCTCTGACAGGAGAAAGCAGTCCACAAACACAAGACCTTCAGGACCCCCTTTTATACCACTGCATTTTTACAACCAGTGGGTAACACTGCCCAGTTTTATCTCTTGATGCTATGAATTCCACCAAATCTTGCAACGGCATCATGTGACTGACATGACATTACGTTTTGTGAAGGTGCACGTGTACCTCAGACGACAAACCTGAGTCTTTGCCCATGGCAATCAATACTTCCGAACATTTAACACTCCTGAAAATATACAACTAGGCAATTTTTGTGTACCTTAGATGAGCAATTGCTGGTTGTTTAAAGACACTAA
Source organism: Cephalopterus ornatus (assembly GCA_013396775.1). NCBI lineage: Eukaryota > Metazoa > Chordata > Aves > Passeriformes > Cotingidae > Cephalopterus > Cephalopterus ornatus. The sequence goes on from VZRE01013991.1 coordinate 46,545, forward strand.
TTCCAAATCAAATGGTCTTGATATGTAATCTTTTCAGTCTGTTACACTTGTTTTTCCAGTTAAAGCTTTTACGTGGGTTTTGGTTTGGGGTTTTTTTGCTTGTTGTTTTTTTTTTTTTTATTTTATTTTGGTTTTGGTTTTTTTTTCATGGTACCAGCTCTGCTGTTAAAAAATTAGAGTTTTTCTTCCTTTTGTTAGTCTGGTTTTAGTTAGATGATTATGAGAAACATTTAAATTTCATTTTCAAAGTTTCAGTACCTGGGAAAAGAATTTTGAAAATGCAGAAATGCAGCCGTAGTGTAAGCTTAGGCTCAAAAAAAAAACAAAAGGCACTTAGATGCTTTGTTAGTGGCACATTTTTTATCCAACTAATGGATTACCATTTGATTTTTTGTTTTGCTTTAACATTTTTCACTTGTTTTTCATTTTTCTTGGCTTAGGAAGGATGAGCTTACCTGGTGAACTCTGAACTCTTGAAGTTGGTCCTGTGGATACTCTTATTTTTATGTTCTTCTTTTTTAAGTCTGTTTAAAATCTCACCAAAGTAAGTGGAGACACGGAACAAGAATTGAATACCATGATGACCTAAATTTCGGTAACCTTCTCCAAATCCTGATCCTTCACAGAGCTCTGCAGTTGCGCTTAAGCAACTTTGTGCAGGCAGAGGATGTAAAAAGTACAGAGCATATCCAATATTTGCAGGAGTGTGTAACCACTGTACCCTCAAACACATATCAGTACTGACTGCATTGTTTAAGCAGCTCTGACATCGGCACCTATAAACTTAGCCTTACTTTTGTCGGTAGTTTTTCATGCATTTTCATTTTGTTCTCTGCTTTCCATCAGCCTCGGTCTCACTTTCCAGCCCATTATCACAGGCTGCTGGGCTGGAACAAAGCTCTGTGTGATGCATAACAAAAGAAGAGGAAATCACATAGGGAAATTTGGCTGCATCTACTGTGATAGGCCTCAATCCTCGAAGCAGTGCAAGTTCTGGAACATCAGCCAGGTTACTCAGAGAGACAAGATTAAAGAACTGAGGTTATACTGATACTTTTTCTGCTCTCATGTCGGAGAACAAAGGGTCACTGGCAAAGGGCCAGGCGCAGGCATCCTTTCTAAAGAGCAGCTTGGTGTCAACAGTAGACACGACCTTTCATTCAGAAAAGCAGAAATACCACTAAAAGTCTTTCCCCTTTCCAAAAGAAACCTTTCTGATTACTGCAGGAATTGGAAAAAGTTATCTTCCCTGATTTGAGCAAAGTTAGAATGGTGATGCCTGTTATTTTTCTTTTTTTGTTCCAGTTGAAACTCTGCATTTGACTGCAGAGACAGGTAAGGAAATAAAAAATGTAAGAGAGCCGAGAGGGAGAATAAATAAAGCGTCAGCTATGTTTGGGATACTCATTTTCTATGCCACAGAGCGTCTTCCCACTCAGTCACAAAATGAGCCGCATCAAACTATCATGCATCATATCAAGCCATTACAACGTATCTTAAAATTACACACACCATAAAACCATTAACAAAACCAAAGAAGGTTGAAGAGGTAACGCACAAATATCAGTTTATATAAGCGATGTATATCAGGTCAAAAGACAGCTATGGAGTCCAGAAAGCAGAATAACAACTAGACTAGAGATATTCTAGGTGTGTGATAACTGTGCTGAATACTCAGCAGGCAGAAAAGGGGGTTTTCACACTGCTGGGAGCATCAGGAAGAATGACTAACAAAATAATCTTATCAACTGTAGCACACACTAAGTTATTTTATGCATGTTCATAGTACTGAAGGAGTAGGAAGCTTCCTGAAGGGAGGGAAGATCAACTGATCAATAAGTATGTCTCAGACTGATCGCAGAGTGGGTCTGACAGACTGATTAAAAACACCGCTACCCAGACACTGCTGCCCAGAAGGACAGTAGCTTGAATATAAACCTTTGAAGATGGGATAAAAAGGCTGTGGAAGTGTAAGCAGAAGGGATTATCCAGAAGGGGGGAAAAAAACCCATATCTGCTTGCAATGCTGATTAAACTCACAGTAATACGTGTGACTCCAAGTCCATGAAAAAGGCAAGAAAGCAAGAGTACATGAATGAATAATATAACATGCACAATTGACATAAAAGTTCATTGTTACCCTACTATCAAAGAAGTGGACTGTGAAGCTACCTCTTCATGCTGCACAGTGGGTATTGTTTTGGAACCACTATCAGGGGCAGCAGATTCAAGGATCATTGCTTTAACGCATCACAAATTGTGTACAACTTGCAAACGAAAATAGATTCCTTCTTGGCTTCTTCTGTATTCCACAATAGACTGAGAAAGGGAGAACCAGAGAATGTCTAACGAATATTAAGCATGTCCCAACAGAACACTTCTAAGATATTGCAGACTGTGTACACACCTCACCAACAGCTGTTCCACAATTACCATGTGTTTCCAGTCAACCTCGGTTTCTACTCATGTCCTAGTCAGCATTTACAATCAAGGAAAGATGAGGAAAGATTTGAAATTTCCATTTTTTTTCTACTACTGTGGATGATATAATCAACTGATAATTCTCCATACGGTAGTTAAAAACAAAAATGAAATTAAACCTGTATTTCGTATCTTATACCAAAGTTCTCAATTACAGGCAGTAGAGAGGACTTGTTAGGGATCTTTCAATGCAAACAGGTTATATTTTGTTTGAGTCATACTGCATAAAAATCAGTTGGAAATATAAATATTCAGCCCCTTGCCTTTTCCTATAGTTCCTGTTCCCCACACATAGGATATAGTCTCATATATACCGTGTTAAAATACATATGCTACTCGTTAAATAAACCCTGTAAGTTGTGCCTTCACTTACGTCAAATGTTCATCAGGTAACACGAGCTGCAATGAAAATTAGTGTTACTAGAGTAACTACAGTTACTACTAACATTTATTCATGTTCTACAAACATTTTTTTCATCTTAAGATAGAGAAGGATATGAAAAAAAAAACCACTAAGTTTAAAACAAAAAACCAATATTTTTGCATTTAAACTTTCCAAAGTTTTACACATTTTTTCCTGTTTATTCTTTTTTCAAAATTGCAGCAATAAATTAGTGTATAAGTTAAGAAAAAAACAAAACCAAGCCAGAAGTAAGATTCCACCAAAAAACAGAAAATATCTCTAAACAAAATTCCTTTTAGATTCACTCTAATAATAAGGCATTTTTTCTGGTCAGTTCTCTACTGTAGATCCTAGATGGAGCTATTTATACCTTTATTAGCCTCAAAAACCTTTGAAAATCATGTCCTTTTGAAAAGGGAAGATTCCAGACATAGCTAGTCTGGGAAAGGCACATGGTACAGGGTTATTTAGTAAGAAACACTTCTGGCACTGAAGCAAGATCAGCACAGCTGTGTCAAAGTGGGACTATATCCCACTCATAAATTTCATCGGCATGAAAGCTGACTGTGTGTCTGCGCTGATTTCCTCCTCTGAGCCAGTATGTCTAAACATGGCCTTCTACTTCAGGTGCTACTTAGAGACCTCCACCACCAAACTCTTTGGGTAATACAGGTGTAATTCAGGCAATTCCCAGCCAGGAACCTGAGAGGAAATTTTTCTAGAGCAGCTTTACAAAAACTTTAATGGGTTTCAGACTTCTGTCTATTTTTGAGGCCCAGTGAAGGATAACATCCTCTGAAAAAGTCATGCCAGAGCTAACAGCAATGTATTCATACTCTAATGCTTGAAATTATTAGGACTTGATAAACTACTTTGTAACAAGACTATGGTAGATATACCCATACAAGGGCTCAGATTAACCCATAAAAAGGACAGGAAAAATACTTTAATATCTGGATTAGAAGTACTGTACAAGGAATAAATATTAGTATTAGAAATACACATCACTGTCAATTAAAACCATTGAAAAATTAACTCCCATAATATAATAAACAAAGTCCTTGCAGAAAAGGAATGCTTCCTAAGACAGCAGTCCAAAGGAATGGTTATTGTTTCCTTTCCAAAGGAAGGAAGACTTACTATAAAAGATATAAAAAATTTTCTAGTACTCACACACAAAAAAATCAGGCTTATTTATGGCTCCTGACAGAACTTTATCTCAGCTGCAAAAAAATCCTTGCATCATCAATAGCTCTTAATATTGAAGTTGAAGCAGTCTGAAGAGAGACATATTGCAAAAGGCAAGTTGTCTATAAGGTTGTGAGAAACTCAGAGAGATTCGGTATATAGAGGACTGAACAAGTAAAACATAAAATGGGGAGTAAATTAATATTTAATTATGTGCATGATGTATTGCTATGTTAAGAATAAATTCTACAACAGATATATTGTATTATTTTGTGAGATTAATGAAACTCTGTGTATCTCAATAGTATCTAAGGAACACTTTATTAATTTTGATTCTACTGAGGAATTCAGTTGATTTTATGCCCATTATTTTTTTATATCTATCTATCTATCTATCTATATATATATCTGTGACACTCTTTTTATCATTCACAGTTAAACCAAACCTGGTCAAATTTAGCTATAAACTAGAGCACTGTAGATTAGCCATAGCTAGAAACATTTGAACTTGTTTCTTTCACACTTGAGCAAGCCACTCATAGCCAATGGATGGGAAGTGCTCATATCCAGTCCTGATGATCATTCAAAGTGATCTGCATAACGATGGCCTTATCCTTTCACAGTAAACCTCTGATGTAACACAAAATCTTCAATTTAAATTCTCTGAGATGGGGGAGGAAGTCTGTGCTCAAATATTAATTAAGAAGGTGCCATTAAGAAAAAATTCTTATCTTTTCTGTTTTAAATATAAATGCATGTCGGTGGGGGCTTTGTTTGTTTGTTTGTTTCTTTTCCCTATATGCAGTTATTGTGCTAGCTTTAGCTACACACAGAGACAAAGACACACACAAAGACAGAAACACACACTGGGATGGGGACTGAAACAGGAAAAAGCACAATGAGAACATCCATCAAGATAAGGCCAGGAAGATTACTTGCCAATTACTGTTGGAGCTTAAAAACAACTCAACCTGGAGAAAAACGCCATCAGTTGAAATAGATCTGGTAGCCGAAAGCAAAAAGACAGGCGTTTCCTCTCTCCTTTCCCAGGCTCCCTGTCATTCAGCCACTCCAAACACTCCTGCCTCCCCACCACTGTGACACTACATCCCTCACGCTCTTCCTCTGCTCCAGTGAGGGCTTGCTGTGGCCTGAAGTTCTTTCAGGCACATCCCCCTTGGAGCAGCATGGGCATTCTGCAGGCTGCAGTGTGGAGATCTTCTCCAGCGTGAAACACCTCTTGTTCTGACGTTAGTGCTCCTTCTCTTTGTTCCCTCCTCTTCTTTCCACGCAGTGTTTTCTGTCCTTTCTAAAACATGTTTTCATAGAGGCATCACTAGCTTAGCTGATGGGCTCAGCTTTGGCTTCCAGGAATCTGTTGTGCCCAACCCTTGGCAGCCCATGCCTCCTTCCCTGCAGCTGCCCCCAGCTGCACTACTGACACCTTGCCATGAACACCAGGGACAGATATAATCAGTGGCTTTTACCAGAATTTTGCAAACTATTGTTTCTCTGGAAGGATAAATCTTGTAGGAAATGTCTTCCATTTTAGCAGCTAACACAACCACCCTCAACGAGTCAGAGTTGGAAACTAGATTTTCTGAAACTTTGGCAAGATAAAGGCACAAGTATTATTTCAATAAAGGCTGAGGAGAAACATAAACTAGTTTTACATCTGGATTTCTGCAGATGAAATAAAACTACTTTTGTGCTACACACATGTATTGAGATGTTAACGATTCTGTCACTGATGTCCTTAAACACTAAGTTTAAAAAGTTTTTCAATAATTTATTTTATAAAAGCTACAACCTTCTTAAAAGTAAGGTGAACGTTTAACTGTCCAGTGGTTGAATCTGGAGTTACAGGAAAATGAGCAACCTGGTAATTACCCTGGAAAGATTTTTGTTAACTGACATAGTGTTAAAATCAACAATAAAAGTGCTTATATAGAAAGTTTTCTATAAAGGTCTCTCCTCTAGTTTTTCCAAGATTTTAGTCTGGAGGTACAGCCATTCTAGAAGATAGTGCATGATCTCCTCTCCTGTAGGCAGGATTGTGTGGTAATGGACTTTGACTGACATTGACATGTTAAGGATCAGCAGCCCTATCATTTTAGGATTCTGGTTCCAGTGCAATATTTAATCTAATTTATTTAATGAGAGCATTGCCTTATGCTTTGTGGTTACAGTGCGGCACAGAGTTAATGTTAGGTGGGACAACAGGAGAGTAAAGAAATGATGCTGGAGTTGGAAATCTCCTTTTGTGCTGAATTGCTGAAATAATTTTGAAAGCATATAACTAGTGTTTTTGTTCACAGCTGGGACCAATAAAAGCCCGTGAAGAATTTCTCTAAATTACACTATGCTGTGGGGGGCCAAGGAAATGTTGTTTCTCATTTAAAATAAATAGTACCCCCTACTAACTTATCCCTAATCAGGCAAACAACAAAGGAATTAAGTAGGCCATTTCCATACATATGACTGTTTCTTTTATGAAATGTAGTTCACCAGAAATTCAGAGCCACTTGATTTAGAGGAGTTCATGTTTGTGCATTTTTTCAGCATTGTAACAAATTCCAATGCTTCTGTTTTAAGCAATTCCATTTCTTATTGCAGCATTTAAAAATTACAATATCGAGTGCTCAATGTGTGTTCTGTTTGCATTGCAAAGCCATGAATTTTGCCTATAAAAGAAGACAAAGTGTTTTGTCAGATCCACAGTTAGTAGCACATATGCCAATGACATTGTTCATGGCATAGAAGCAATGTCACAATTTTCCGCAGAACCAGTTGTTTTTTTCCTCTACTTTAAAATTTGCATGAGTAGTTGCGAGTCCAGAATATTTGCTTTTAATCTAGTAAATGCCACCAGAAGTTAGAAAGAGGATTTTAAAGTTGCTTCAAACTTTTGGTTGTGAGAAGATCATGTGATTGTTGATGATTTTTTCATCGCATCCAAATTAAATCATTCAAGTGTTCTAAAAATGTGCCCAGGGCAAAGCTTTTGTAGTTTGGATCCCAATATCTAGAAGTTAACCACCTCTCTTAGAAACTCATTATTTCCCCTGCCAGCTGAGGACATCTGACAATGTCTTGACTAAATTACATCTGCATATCCAACCACTGAAATACTGAGAAAACTCAAAATAATAATACAAAAAAAAAAAAAACCAAACAAAGAAACCACAAAACCAAGCAAAAAAAAAACCAAACCAAAACAAATAAACCAAACAAAAACAAAACAAAAAACCCTGTTCATTTTTAGATTTGATAATCCTGTTAAGGTTCAAAAATGTGTAAACCACCATAGAAACTCTTCCCTTTCCATTACATAATAATTTCTCAAGAAAACCAAGGTGAAAGCCTATGAGATTTTCATAGACTAATCCTTTTTTATCAGGGTATTTATGACATGTATTAGATGGGATCAAGACTGCATTGATCAGCTCATTCAATAATGGTAATGCTTGCAATTAAAATGAGTCCTTACCACTCACACTTATTCAAATTATGTCACAGACTCCAGCAGTGCATCTCAGAGCTTTAAATAGTACAGAAAACCTTTATAAGTTGGCGTTAAAAATGTTTTACAAATTTCAGCAATTTCACTGGTGTGAAGGCAAGTTATGAATAGCATATACACGGTTCTGTAACTCCTCATCTTAAAGCAGTCGTTTTGCAAAGCTTAAACTAAGCTGCAGGGATTTCTAATTGGATGAGGCTGAGCTGCAGGTATTGTGATGCTTCACCAGCTGCTTCATTCAAAGCTAACTGACACCAGCATTCATTGTATTGAAGAGCAGTATTGAAGAAGCAGTAGCCCTTCTTAAAAATAATTTCATATTTTGTGAAACACTAGAAACAGGTACTGGCCACATGTCACATAACTAGAGCAACAATCAAATGCAGGATAAGGAAAAACACTGATTACGTATTTACAATATTTTGTCCTCACTTCAGGTTTCATTTCTGTCTCTTTATTCCTCCCTCCATAGTGGCTATGTAAGTATGTGAGTTTCTCTATCATACGAAAAGTAAAATCCAGGCAAATTCAATCAGTTTTGTGCTAGACAGGCTCTCAGGCGGACTTCTGTCTGATCCTGTTCACTGTGTAAACAGATAAATAAATCTGGCATCTTTATACAGGTACTGGGACAAGAACTCTCCAAACAAGTTTAACTGCAACTGTTGTTTAACACATGACTGTAACATTCATTATGTAAAGGTACATATTCAATAAAAGTCTTTAGCAAGATCTTTGCAGAGATAAACAGGTCTTTTTCTGAGATGACTTAGTTCATTTCATAGTCTCTAACATGTACCATTCAACTCAATGCTTTCCTTTGTCTGTGCATTATCTTTCACTTACCACAGATGAATTATTTCCCTGGCAGCCTTAAATAGAAATGAAATCAAGTAATTTATGAAAGAGAAATCACAAACATGAGTGTGGTTCTACAATGCTAATTCAAATAGACTGTACACAGCATCTTAAACATCTGTTTTACAGACGGCGTGCAGGTTAACAGCAGAATTTATCCTTATTCACCTAAACTTAGACAACAGTGTTTTGAATCCAGTTCTATCTAGGAGATACTTGAATGATAAAATACAGGAAATTGCACCAGAAATTATAAATGAGGAAAAATTCCCTCAGTTCCTTCGACTACAAAGGCGTTACAGGGTATTGTGTAACATTGTTCATTCTTTGAAGGGATATTATTCCTAGTGAGGATTTTTGGTTTGGGGATTGTTTGTTTGTTTGTTCGTTCATGATTTAAAGGAAAAAAAAAACCAAGATGTGAAAGGAACGAAATTTTGAAGAATCCCAGCAGACGTTGCAGAGAACCGAACAGCAAGGGAAGACACATAAAAGCAACATTATAGGGAAATTAACAGAAAAAAGGAAAACAGGGCAAAGCCAAAGGCGGGAAAAAAGAAGAAAAAAAGGTAAAAACAGTTGAGTGAGAAGGGCTGAAAGACATCTTACAATAGCGGGAAGGAATATGGTGGGGCGACGACACACTAAAGGCCAAGGAAGGTCACTTGGTTGGCAGATTGCTCATGAACTGCCACTTTTTCATCCTGTTCTTCCACTGTAAGTTTCTTATAGAAAGAATCATACTACTGTAACTTCTCGTTCTCAGAAACAAACAAACAAATGGAAAAGGCACGTGAACAAAAAAAACCCACCGCCAACAAAAAAGTGCTAAATGGCATCAGAAAAATCTTCTGAAGTCTAATGAAGGGACGTAATTTGTTCAATATACTCCCTTATTTGCACAATATTTCAGTTCCTGTTTCATCTAACAGCCAAAGAATTCAGCTGTGCAGCTTGAAATTCACAGGGTCAGAGCTGAGCAACGGGTTTTATTCAGCATACCATCAGTGCAAATGTCAGGAGTGCTGAGAGAAAGGGGAGGGGAAAAAACAGAAATAAGAAAAAAAAAAAAAGAGAGATGCTAAGATATATTAAAACCAATGAGAAGCACAAGGAAGAAAAGAATAAAGAGGAGAAAACAGATGGAGTTTTTTTAATCTGTTCCTTCTCTCCTTCTTCTGTCTCAAATTAACAATAAATCGGTAAAAAAGAATGAATTAAAAGAAAAATATATTTGAAGAGACATGAGAAGAAAATAAATGAAGAAAACAAAAATGCAATGAATGAACAAAAATGGGAAGAAAATAAAGGAATAACAAATAATTGAAGAATTGAATGAGATACTAAAATAATGAGTAAAAAACAAAGCAATAAAAGCAGTATTGTTTGAAAGAGGATTTTATTGCCTAAAAGTCCATTCATATCTTCAAAGAGAATGCCACTGAAGAGATAGAACTAAACTTTGGAGAACAATAAGAATGTATATTGCTTACCTGGAAAAAAAAATTGTTTACCAAAAAAAAAAAAGAAAATTGCTGGAATATATTTATGTGCATTTTCATCAGCCATCATCATCCTATCACTGTAGCATTGCCACTGACCTTTCCAAGGATGGAGTTTGTAATTGGGAGCACATATTATTCCCTGGGTTTTCTGTATCTGATCTTCTAGCTGTTGGGTTTTGAACATGTTAGACAAGATTCTATATCTACTTTCAATTCAGACAACTGCTTCTATCTCTAGTGTCTCTTCTAATTCTATTTCCGTAAAAATGTCAATATATACATTTTTTGGCTTATAAATAAAAGCTGGGGTTTTTTTTTCCTCTTTAAATAATGCTTTCAGGAAATTGCTTTCCACCAGTCTTAATATTTGCTTTTTTTGTGTGTATAGAAATTGAGTTTTCAGTTGACCTTTCTCTGACAGCAAAGCCCCTTAAAAGACTCCCTCCTCTTTTTTTCCCCTTCCCTTTTTAGCTTGTTTTCCATTTTGAATATGTGGCAGCAGCAAAATCCTCACAGACTTTTATGCCCACCAGCCAGAACCTGTGACCTCACCCAGGTCCTTTATTACTTTCCGCTAAGAATTAACTTGCAAGAAAACAGAAATCTGCCATCTGGAACGTCTGAAACGAAACTGTGTTCTATTCAGACACGTTGCTCGAAGCAAAACATTTCTGAAAGAGAAAAACGAATCTGCAGCTCTGTCAGAATCCGGGGTTTGGCTGAAAAACTGTGGCAGAACCAGGATTTACATTAATTATCCTCACAACTTTCCTTTACTGTGCTTGAATAATTGCTGGTCTTCTCAATAAGCTTCACTGACACGGTAAGCTGACTGCAGCTTTTGTGAGGCGTGCACAGTTCTACTCCATCTTTTGAAAACTTGATCAGATTAACGCTTTTCAGCATGTTTTCAAGGCAACTCTCAACCAAATCTTCAGAGAGCTTAGGCTTAATCTTCTCCAACTTCCTAACTCTGTAGCACTTATGACGTTAGTAATTCTTTATTTTTCTTCTTTGTCTGGGGTTTTTGTCTGTTTTTTAAAACAGGCCTCTGGATAATTAAAACAAAACAAAACAAAAAAAAAGGAAAGGAAAAATTTAACTAAAATAAAAGCTAAAAATTTAACATTAAAACTCATACTAGAAAAAAATAAAGATGACTATTTAAAAACAGTTTTAAATATTCATTTTAAGGTTTGAACTGGTTACGGTGGTTTGAATTGAGATATCAAATTAGTCATCCAGTTATTACTACTTTAATAAATGTGGCAGCAAGAATTAGAAAAAAAAAACTAAAATCAAAAGGCCAAAATGATAGTTAATAAATTGAGATACAAGTTTTACTAGCAGAGCTTCAGTGAGCTTTTAGATTTCACATTCACTGTTAATTTAGAACATTCACTTTTTAATCACAAAGTACGTTTGTATGTCTAAAAATGTAATAAAACCCTACAGATTTATTAGTTCAATAAGACATTAATTTTCTAAATACTAAAAACTTCTGTAGCCTGGTGTTTCGTTGCGCACAACTGAAAGTGCCAGTTCCATAAAAATTGTATTCTTAATTTTCGAGAAATAGTATTACTGAGATTTTTGAAATAGAAAATACACATATCTTATTCAAAGAATACAGTAATTATTCTATAAATACAAATAATAATTATAAATATTAATGTATTACACTTCACTATTATTGCCCACTTTTTTTCTTTAAATACTTAACAACTTTTTAATTTTTGTTAATTTTTTTCTAATTTCAATGGATACCAGTATTCTGCTGATTTATAGAAGTCTTCCTGAAGTATTAAATTTCAGATCTATAAAGAAGGCTTCTTGTTTGAGCTCACTTTTATACCTACTTACGTCTTTGTAGGAATAAGTCACCAGCCTTACTTACAATTTTTTTTTAATATGCATTTCCTTGTTAGTAGATAAATGCATCCTTGTAATGCCCCAATCAAAATTTAGCATGTTGAAATGCATGAAATGTATGAAAAGTACGGTTTTAAAAACTGCTGATCACCTAAGTCCTCTTATTGGTTTCCCTGAAAAATATTTTGTTCGTCATTTTTCTAAAAGCAAGAAAATTACTGAAAAAAAATAGTTTCAGAAAAGACTGTTCCTTTCAAAGAATGATTAATAATAGTTTTATAGGCTTTAAAATTGATGCTGGAAAATTGATGATGTCAGGATACTTTCTTGGAAAAGAATTACTCATCTATTTCTATAACTTAAAATTTAATGCATTTCTCCAACTCTTATTCTTTTTCCTCAATCTTAGAATCACTAACTCACATGGAAGTTCATAAAAATCGTTTTATTTATGCTGATTGTACATTATAGATTACATTTTGAAGTTATGGATTTCTCATCTCTTACTTATGTGTCTTGCTGAAATGTCCGATACCTGGATATCCGGAGGTATTATTCTATTCAGGAGAAGATCCTTCTTCTCAGACATTCATAGAATGACTTAATTCTTTCTTTTCAACAGATTTTTGCTTTTTAAATGGATGCAAAGGCTGATGCTGCCCCTGTCTATTTACTTGACATTACCAGTCAACTCTGAATAATCAAATCACGAACAATATAGGTTTTTCCTTTAAATGTTAAAAATGACTCAAAGTTGTGCCTGCCACAAGCGGTTTCCTCAAAAATTAAACACAGTAAATTATTTAACATTTAAAAAGTCAATTAAATAGCACAGTAATAGTTACCTTTGCTCTGCCAGGTGCACTCTAATTAATAGATATGTAAGACTTCTCTTAACGTTATAGTAAAACTACAGAATGTCCCTCTAAAGAAACACTTGTACCAAGCTAACTCCTCTTTCTTGCAAATTTCAATTAAACCTCACATGGCAACGGAAATCAAGAAAAATCTCAATTTTTTGAAAAATAACTCTCAGCTTACTAGGTTTTATGCTGGAGGGAAAGACAATTGTTTATATTAATAACACAAAAAAAAGAAAAGAACCCTGTTTGTATTAATAGTAACCAACATTTTTAGAAATTGTAGGTTGCTATTACCAGAATCCTCTTCAGGTATCTAATCAGGTATTCCTACATTTTTGAATAATGTGGCTTGAAAGTTAAAGGCATTGTTACTTTGAGGAAAAAAAAAAAAAAAAAAAACACATGTAGATCAGGAAATTAATTAAAATTAATTAAAACCAGAAGATTCTTAGACCAACTTATCTTGCAAGACCCAAACCCAGCAATCAATCACTCTTCATCTCTTCAGTCAAAGCACTTTTGTTTAGGAAGAAAGTTAATCATATATTTCAAGCCACAAAAGAGTTTAGAATGCAATCAAATGAAGGGAGGTACAAATTTGCTGCACTGGAAAACAGACAGACTGGGAGGCAAGAATAAAAGGGAAACTGATTCCAAAAGGACACGAGAAATTATGAAACCAGGAACCAAACACTGAAAAAAAGAATATGTAGATAATTTTGAAAAATGGGGAATGTGCATGCACAGAGAAAACACATGGGCAGGAAGAGGGATTTACAACAACACAGAAAAAGGTAAGTGACAGTGTTCTCTATCAATGGAAAATATTGCTCAAACTCATCACGGGAGAGCGCAAAAAATCAGCTTTAGAGAATTAATTTCCTGGGAATGTCTCCATTGGATAGACCCAACATCTCACATGGAAGAACAATTGCCAGAGATTTTGAACTGGTTATGAATTTCCTAATGTGAAGTTAAATCTTGCCTTGCTGAACTTAACAAAAGCATCACTGAATTTCTCACAGGTTGGAGTTCGTTCCTTCCAGGTCTCCAGATTGGAACTATGTGCTTTTCACCCATTTTAAACAGTTCAGGTAGAACTTCAAGCAAAACTTTTGCTGCTACCACCACAAAACTGCCATATCTATTTGAAGATACAGTAATTTTGTTTATATTTCAGAGGGACCATGCCACATTCCTATTACACTTGTCACAGTACTGCTTAATTTTGGTTTCTGGGGGTGCTGTACCTAGTTACTGTCAGTTTTCCCATAATAACTCTCTTAGCATGTGCATCATACCACCTACTAAAAAACACAGTAGATTTTGCGGAATTGTTGACTGTCTATAACTCAGACACACATGGGTCTTGAATGTAGAGCAAATAGAACTTGGGGAGAAAAATAATAATAATAAAAATGACACCACTGCCACCAAACCAGAAAATTATTAGTGGCTGCTCAGCCAAATTCTGTTCTCAGTTACATAGATATCTTGTGTAATTGCAGTTATGTGGTACACAGAGATACTGACTCCCTGGGTACTACTCTGATTTTCATTACTACGTAATACTTATTTTTGACTCTCTTTTTCAGAGATAAACTGAACTTTTAAAATCCCACCCTTTATACTGAAGCTTCATCAAACAGCATCATCGTAATTATATATATTGTAGTATTTATATCACGTTGTGTAACCTTAAAATAGGACACAGAGGGTTTCACTGTGCTTTGCCAATTTGCTTTGCCACCAGGGATGAGGATGGGCCTTAAGAGACACAGACACCAACTTTAAAGAATAACTGTATAAATCTACTATAGCACAAAACAGCAAACAAGTACAAAAGAAGCAGTGAATTATTAAAGACTAAACCTAGCAATGCACCTAATCATTACTACAAAGAGTGTCTATAGACATGAAGAGAGAGATACATCACCAGTTACTCTCAAATTTGAACCATATATGCATATATACTGTTATATATGAGGCCTACTGCTCCCACAACCCGTTCATAACACATATAAGTCTTACTGATTACCAACAGCACGTCTTCCTAACAAGTATAAACGTTTACCCTTAAAGCATTACTAAGGATTGTATAGAATCTTGGCTGATAAGCGGATATTTGGATAAATACAATGCTAGACCAAATACAATATCAGGTTGGAAGGCTCATCTGTAGGCCAGCTCTGGCTCAGGGCCTGTTCTTCAGTCCCCAGCACATCGATTGAAAACTGTGTGGGAATTAGTTGAATAAATTCCACCACTCTGTTCTTTGCAAACTTTCTGAAGTATTAAAAAGAGAAGACAGAAAAAGTACTTTTTGCAGAATTCTGCGGTTGCAGAGTATAATTATTTTGCATATAAATCCTCTCTCTGAAATATCACAACAACAGTGAGAGAAGTAAACTGAAACTAAATTTAAATGAAAAAAAAGAGGTATTCAAAATATATAATGAAACAACTATTACATTAATATGCATTATTTAATATTAGTCACACATTTGGTTAATTATTTAGCCTCATGTTTGTTCAAACAGGTGTGCCAATGAAGGAAGTTTCATAAGAAGTTGGGAATATTAATAAATAATATATTATAATTAATAAATTATTAGGAAATTAAATAAGAAGGGAAAAGTATGAATATTTAATGGTTTATGAAGAAAAAGAACCAAGAGAGATATATGATTCCAAGTTCTTGGTCATATTTGAATTAAATTTCTGACATATTCTGCACTGAATTAGCCACAGGGATGGGAAATCCTCAGGCTGGTTAGATGTTGCGTCCAGCTGTAGCTAACGTTTCCACTTTGATAGAAAAATTATTTTCAGAAAAGAGCTAAACAGAAAGAGCAATCATTGTCGTGGGAAGTGCTGCCCGTCTTCAAAACAAGGTAAAATGTTAGTCAAAAGTATAAAAAAGCAATAATACAAGCCATGATTGTATTAAATGCTGCTACATGCTAATATAAAACATAGCTGAGGAGTAAAAATATCTTGTTGTAAGTTTCCTCGCATATTATAAAGAAATATATTGCTATCTTCCACAATTATGTAATTACATAATTTCACCCCAGCAAATGAGCTTTGTCTATAGCTTGTCTTTCGGGTCTTAAAACTAAAGAGACACAACCATTATCCACAAGAATGATTTCTTTGACCCATTTTCAAGTTCAGAGTTCTGGCTCTCAGATCACAGAGCAAAGTATCCAAACCATTTACTTTGAATCAGGTAGTATTAGCCTGGGCTTCAATCCCACACAATTTTCCTTCTATACTTAAATCTGTAAATTACAATAGATCAACTGAGTACATAGTCCATAAAGGTGGGAGTTTGTGGGAGGTTTAAACACTGCCCCAGTTAGAAATATAGACTCTAAGTATTCTGTACTTTTCTCTACTAAATCATTTTTGTAACGTGCATTTGTTAATATTAACCCAAAAAATTTGCAGAAGAGTCCATGGATATTAAAAAGTCACATGGGACTCTATGACTTTTCCAGTTCACCCTGACATAGGTCGAAGGCAATAACAAATGAAAGAGCTAGAAATGGAGGTTTGTACTGAACAAAAAACCTGGAATCTCCACGCATTTCTCCCGTTGAATACTTAATAAGTAGCAGTAGAAAGTGTTGCTTTGTTATCTTCTCTGTTGGACTAACAGAACTAGATGGAAAGACTCCTAATTGCTCCATTCTTTCAATATAAAAATTGTGCTATATAGTATTTACAGGTACTAGGAACTGATATTTCACCAATTAATACAGTTTGTGTTCTCTACTTCTTATATTTCATGTATACATATATATATATATATATATAACTTGAAGCCTGTATTAAATAAAAATTATAGGTTTACAGTAAATTTGTTGTTATGGGCTTTGACAGTGATTCTTCAAGAAAAATAACTCTGTGGTACCTTACAATCTATTCAGATATATAGGTACAATTGCAATAGTATCCATGGCACCTAAAGCCATTTTTCCTTCTTCGTTAATGTCTTTTCTTTCAGCATTTATATTTTCAGCTGTCTCAAAGAAATAACCTATTTAAATGGCAGAAGAAGAATTACGTCCTGAAAAGTATTTTTGGAAAGTGAAACCAAGTTTATGCTAAAAATGTAGTTAGAAGATTTACTACTGTTTACTACTAAGAGGTGACCAGTAAAATCTTACCAATGTTTGGTAAAAAACCAATAATGCTGTCAGAGCAAAGCTTATGATCAATTTGATCTGAAAAAAATGCTTCTAAATGATAAATATGTCTATATAAGTGTCAGATTACTCACTGAAAAATAGCAAGCTTAAAAATTAACCTTATTCTTCTTGATAAATAATTTCAGATTAACTTTTACCTTTTAAATTTTGCAGACAATTCTGTAACTTTCACTTTTTTTCTATATTCTTATGGTTTTATGTGTTTTGTGTTCTGTAAAACCGTAAATCTTTCACCAGAAAATAAGGGCACAAATCATTCTTATTTTGCAGTTTTTAGTGTGCCTTTATAATTCATGGCATATTTTTCTAGCAACTGTGTGACACAACGCAAATTCAAAAAGAATCTTTCAAAATAAGGTCCATCTCTTTCACAACAGTTCATTGCAATCTCAGGAACAATTTCCTACCAAATTAAGCATTTGGCAAACACAGCACCATATAGACAATTATCATCAGGTACTATTAAAAAACTTATTTAGTGACGTTTGAATAGAATATTGGCAGGTAGACCACCACAATGTGAAGAACATGATAATCATATTAACATCATTCTGAAATCATCTCTTACCTGACCTCTTTTTGAATACTGATTATTAAAACAATAATTTGATCTGCCAGGGGTTCTCCAATTAAACAGTTTTCTGTCAGAAAATGCTGATTAATTGAAATCAAAAGCTTTTTTGCAAACGGATGATTTTTCACTATATTGACATTGGAAAAGACATCATAGAATAGTTTTGGCTGGAAGGCACCATAAAAATCTCCTAGATCCAACCCCCCAGTTGCCAGCAGTGTCGCCTCTGTGGCCAAGCAGGCCAGAGACACACTGGGATTGAGTTAGGAGAAACACTGCCAGCAGGTTGACAGCCCTGGTGACACCGTACCCGGAGTACTCTGTCCAGTCGTGGCGAGACATGGAGCCCCTGGAACGAGTCCAGTGGAGGGCAACAAAGACGATTAGGGGGCTGGAGCGCCCCTCTGATGAGGAAAGGCTGGTGGAGCTGGGCCTGTTCAGCCTCAAGAAGAGATGACTGAGAGGGGATCTCATCGATGTCTCTAAGTATCTGAAGGGAGGGTGCCACGAGGACGGGGCCAGGCTCTTCTCGCTGCTACCAAGCAACGGGACAGGAGGCCACCGGCAGGAACTGATGCACAGCAAGTTCCACCTGGAC
>VZRE01013992.1:0-195740 GCA_013396775.1 Cephalopterus ornatus
GAACACTGTGAAGTGGATGTCTTCTTTTCTGTACATCTACTGAAGCCTGATTTTAAGCCTAGCTAATGTGTTTTTAAAATCTGTCCTTGATCATATTAAAACAGCAATGAGGACAAAACTGTCTGTACTAGACAGTCAGGTGTTGTCTGGGTGTTCATTGTCACTAAGGAAGCAGCAAGGTTACAGATCTGAAAAATGGCTGGGTACTAAGGACCCATCAATTTCAATAACTTCATAGTTAATGTTATCCAAAATGGATAATAAACATCTAACCTGATAATTGTGGTTCATTTCAGAGGAAGCTTTTTTACCCGGGAAGAGTGCTTTAAACACCGAGTAACACTCTCTGATGCTAGTGGAATTGATGCACATTCTTTAGTGCTAGGCTGAATTGAGGTGACTGCATGAATAGCTTCAGACTATGTCCTCAGCCTGGGTCTTAGCAAGCAGACTCTATCTCACAAGTTCAAGATTAATTTGCAGAACTGAATTTTATTGTATTTTGGAGTTTGCATAGGCTTTCAGTGCTACAAGACATCAGCTAGAACCTGATTGCCTTTAGCACATGAAATTCCATTAGTACTGCCCTGTTTTTCCTCATCTGCTTGTCTGACATCTAAAATGTGAGGATGAGAAAGGGAACAGATAACCCTCAGATCTACAGTGTTAATTTGTATATGACAAGATAGGACTAGGTGGTAGGTACTTAGTAACTATCAAGTCAAAGACAGTAACTCTGCTTTATTTCTCAGTGAAAGTGGGAGAATGTATTTTAAAGGAGTTTCAAGTTAACAAATAATCATCATTATGAAGCATTTTTCTCTAAAATTGCAATAGACATCACAGTGAAAAATGTAGTAATGGTTCTTATTCATTGTATAAATGGACACTTTTACTGTATGCTGGACTTCTAAGGTTTAGATTTTTCTCTCAGGTACACTAATACCAATTGACAAGTAATTCCACTTCTATCAATAATGTTTACACAGTGAATTGCATGGTGCAATTCATCTTACACTCAGGCTCATGGCATTCACCTTTAAAAAACACCATTTTCAGAGCAAGCAGACAGAAATGTTTGGCGATCTATTTATTTATTTAAATCAGTTTTTTAACCGACAGTTTCCCAGGATACCAAGGTAACACCATCCAGGTTTGTGTCATTTTCAAATCCTTAAGTGCTTTTGGAATACGCCCTCATCAGGAGGCACATTTTGAATTTTCCAGTGATGAATGTGATAAATGCTGAAAAGGGAACCCTTTAATCATAAAAGAAATTGATTGTGCTCAGTAAGTCCATTAAGATATTTTTCATGTTCCCAGATGGTCTCTTAGAATAACTGGTCTTAATTACAGCCTTTTTAGAAATAATGGCTGTGTGTCACTTTTCCAAGCACCCTGGCAGGTTAATATCAGCTATTCTGGAGTATAGATAATTCACCTTTCAGATCTCAGAGAACAAAAATTTTTGTAGTATAGATTTAAGAGTCCCAGAATCTGCAGCCTAAAAGTTGATGTT
Source organism: Cephalopterus ornatus (assembly GCA_013396775.1). Taxonomy (NCBI): domain Eukaryota; kingdom Metazoa; phylum Chordata; class Aves; order Passeriformes; family Cotingidae; genus Cephalopterus; species Cephalopterus ornatus. Next base: position 1,520 of record VZRE01013992.1, read on the forward strand.
TAGTCTGGAACAGAGTAGCCACTTATTAGTACAGAAGACTACAGAACCACTTAGGGTTAAGAGCACATGATGCTGCTTTCAGCAGCACATGAGCTTGTAGGATTGGAGGTAGGAAAACTCCTGGCATCAGTCAAAATTTTTCCTGTGATCTCAATGTCCTTTCATACTGATATTAAGGTCCCAATTCTGAAGAAATTTGCAATTGTTCTTCATTTTAGATGGATGAGCCCTGTGCATATTCATTTAAAATATACAGCCTCTGCTCAGCCCTTTGTTCAACTATCTGTTCTCCTTTAGTCTCCATAAAAGTTTTAACCTACATAACAGTATTCAAAAACCTCTTCTTTCCTACACAATCTCTGTTCTTGGTGTTTCTTCATTACAAGGAGCTTCTTGGAATAAAGCTCAGGTTTCCCCAGAACACAGTGAATTCACGCATGTTTTCTGTTAACATTGCTATGAACAAACAACCTCTTCCTTTTTCATTGGCATTACCTAACCAGGATTTTAGTGTGCAGGATTTGAAGTGTTGGCTTGTAAAATTCACAGGCAGAAGTCATCTGCCTCCTTCTTGTTTACAGTAAAAATCCACGATTGATTGGAAGTAATTTTCTCTTGTAAGTGTTTTTATGGCTGATTGCAGGGCAAAAGAGGAAACATATGAATTGCCTACTTGTGGTAACTTGAGAGGAAGGTAGTTGCTCTTTTTGTTGCCCTTTTTTTGAACATCACCGACTGCTCCTAAGTGAGCTATAAAATGATGATACAATTATGCACAACAGTAATAGAATCAAGCTGCAATATTTCTCAAGAGCCTCTCTGTGTTAAAGGTAGGATTCCCCACTGTTTGAGGCCCTGTGAATGGTCTGCTCCACTTCATACAGTTATTGTTAGAAACATTAGCTGAGATTTTGCTCCAGCTGAAAAATGCTGCATAGGCAGAACCACTGTAGGAGTGTGAGCCCGGGCCTTCCTTTATAGTTGAAAACAGATTGGAAGAGGAAAGGAACATTTCTTCCTGTGGACCCACTCTGCCCTCCTGGCAGGAAGCTCTTTGCAGCTGCACTGCTGGCCACCTGTGACAGCAGCACTCAATAGCTGGATATCCTGTTGTACAACTCGGCTGCTTAGCCATCCAGGACGCCTATGTGGAATGCAAATTGTGACTTTCCAGGGTTTTAAGTATGCCAAGATCAGGTATGAAAAAAAAGGATGCTGGAACTCACCAAATCCCAATTCTTTTTGGCACACTGCAAATAATGCGTTTGGTTTTCAAGACATGTTCATGTGTGTGGATGCATGCATGTGTGTAGCAGCAAAAAACAAAGATGTTTTATCTCAGCTATGGTTCCAGATCCTCAGCAAGCTATTGAGCAGCTAACAGCTAAGGGAGAGCAACCAAACTGAACAAACATCAAAATTAGCCACAAAATTCCAACTTTCAGATGGAAAATCCAAATTGGTTCAAATAAGAATGCCTGTGAGAACCTCAGTCTTGACCCTTCTCCGCTTCTTTGTGCAGTGAAAGTAAAATCAGAGTATGTGTTTTCCTCTCCCAGAGACATGGGAGAGCTGGATATTAGAGCATTCTGGAAACTGTAAGTATGAATGACAGCTTTAGATTCTGGTTTTTTTTTTTTTTTTTTTAAGAACAAGTGAAGGCATTTTGTGTATCCCAGGGTTTTTTGCCTGAAAGGAAAAGAAGGAACAAATTTACATCGTGATATTATGCATTCAGATAAATATTTTACAGTCATTTTCTTTGAAGCACCAAGCAAGAGACAGGCTGCCTTGCTTGCTCCTCTTGCCATCCAGTAACTCTTATACTTTTATGGTAAGTTAAATAAACCTTAGGATTCCTGGGAATTTGCAATTTGAATGGATGGGCAGACCATCACTTAGTCTTAATTCCACCTAACAACTAAACCAGCAGAGATTAGCAAGACATTACTGTACTATGAATGACATGATGTACTAGAGATACATTTACCTTTTACACAGAAAGTTCCTTGGAGCTGAATTTCAGTGAATCTTGTTAACTCATTTTTAGATGTTTTTAAAGGCCCATCCAGCATGAAACTTGTTTAAATGAACATCAAATCTAAGTTTAAAGCTAGGAGAGAAAGCTGTTTGTACGATCACTTGTAATGCTTATGTTTTGGGGTGTTTGCTTTACAACTTTAAACATACAAACTTCACTTCCTTAAATGCATTTATTGTTGTGTACTGGTGAAACTGAAGAAAATTTACATGTTTCTGGACATGTGAAATACTAACTGTGAGGTTGTTTGGTGTCACTGAGGCTGATAAACTGTCACCAAGGATTTAACAATTAAGAAAAAGCCCCACACAGTTTTCCAGAACTAGTAGCTCCAGAAACAGGGGCCACAGTTCATAAGACAGCAATATATGAAATATACCAGAAGTTTTCTTCAAGGCTGATGTAGCAGTTATAGATGCTCAATTACATATTAGTGTGAGTGTGAGAGAGAAGTGACCTATTTATTCAATCAGAACGAAACAAAGTTCATATGTAGTAGATACGTTCAGAGACAAAGGGACCTTGAAGAAGTACAGACCCAGTGCCCTCTGACAAGAGATTCAGAGAAGTGAGCACAGAAATTAGCTCTTTTTGAGGTCTACCTTTGTCAATATCTTATGACAAGGCACATCTTTTCTGAATAATGAAAGAGAATTGAAGAAACTCCTCACTCTTTCTCTCTCTAAGAGAAAAAATCTCTAAGATTCATTAAACCAGCCAAATATTTGAATCTGAAAAAAGCAGCAATGGTATTATTAAAAACTTTGTGATCAGAACAAATCTTGAACCTAACTGTAATCTACGAAATTTAACATTGAGTGATGAGTCCTTTATTTTGTCCCTCTTTCATAAACCCCAAATTAACCAAAATCAAACCTGTCTATCCCAGTGGAACATCTTTAAATTAACTGGACTTGTTCCAGAGTTGCATTTGGCCACACAAGTGACAGTTCAAACAAAAGGGCCAGCAGATATCTCTAGCATGATTTCATTAAAACATCAGACAAACTTTCATGGAAAATGTGTGGTGGTCTCAAAGTCCCACTTGGTCTGATTCACTTTCTGCAGTAAAGTAGAACTAAATCTTGCTTTAAGAAACAACTGTCTTCTCCTGTAATAAGAAAAATATTAATTTGTTGAATGTATATTAAAAATATACTATTAATCAAAAAAATTTGATGTCTAGATTTTTTCCAGATGAGCAAATACTAGACTGGGATTTCTCAGAGTTGACGGTCTCCCCTTTTAATTTTATTGAGAATGCCTTTGTTTTGTTTGCAGGAACTCATCTTTCTCCCTATGAGTATGCAAAAGGTCATGCATTTCCACAGTGTCTCTGCCAAACACAGTCAAAAGAAAAGGTCTTTTGAATCATGACATGCTCACATTCAAGAGCTCTGGTGCTTCAGAAGAATGCTTATTTTGTTGCTTCTTTTCTCTTATTCACTATTAAAGTAAAAATTAAAATCTTAGTCCTGTTGGTTCACTTGTCCCTTTATTGAGAAACCTATTTTTTTCTTTGAAGAGCCTTGAGTCTAAAGTCTTCACTGCTTTGCAGTGAATTTTACTGTCAGTACTGTTTCTTTTACAAGTTTTACAACTGATAAGAATAATTGATACCCTACGTCTGATTACAGTACATACAAGAAAACAGGAGAACAGTCCATGATAGTGACAAAGTACTCGGGGAGAACCACAGGTTAAAAATAGAGATATCATTATTGTACATGCATTGGTAATTGGGAAATACAATGAAAATGAAAGAATGGAGAAAATGGTGGTCTTTTACTGTTTATTAATGCATTTGCAACTACCATTATTTTTCATTACGTAGCTAATTATGTGTCAAAATATCTCGGAACAGTATCCTATTGGCTAGATTAAAGCCTCGTTCTTCATGGAAAGGTATACCAATGCTCCAGATTTTCCTTTGGTGCCACAGTAGCTCTAATTATCACTTTTTTCTCCAAATCAGTTAGACAGCTGGATCATTTCATTTTTGTTCCCTGCATATTGGAGTTGATGACGTCCAGGAATAATGCTTTTCCAGTTTTAAAGAAACTTGGTTCCTAAACTACCATAAAGCTTTTATTCCAAGACAAATGTTCTGCAGAAAATTTCACAGGTTGAGAAAAAAAATAGGTCAGATTTATTTCTTTGAGCCTGAATAAAATGCTGCAGTGGTAGCAGACATGTACACACAAGGATAAAATACATCTTTAAAAGATCATGGTTTTCAAAATCACTGAGATGCATAAAAGCACTACCTTCTCAGTAGTGACAGGTTCGTCTTGCTGTAAAAATCGCTATGAAGTATTCCTGTTAAGCAAGAGACCAGAGAGTCATTGCACAGTCTATTATGGTTACCAAAATTCCACCCAATTGCCACTCCAAAATATTGGAGACTTTTTGTATTATTTGTATGAAGTTTTCTCCCCTAATCTAAGTGTGCATTCTGAACGAGCATTTTTCAAGGAGGCCCTTGGAATCCAAGTAGTCACTTTGTTCCTCACAGTCTGGCATGCAAGTTCAAAGTAACTGTCATCATCATCATCATCATCATGGCTAGGCTTCGCGAACGAAGATTTGTGAAGGACTCTACCCACGCTTGCTACAAGCGCGCTGATGGCTAAAAAGGTCAATGCGAGATAGACACGTCCAATTGCAAAAGGCACAGCAGAATGACTCCCCAGGTGGTACTGAAAGGACACGGTTCTTTCTGCGTTGCCTTTTCTCCTCGAGAGTGATCCTGCGTGTATTTTCAAAAGATATTGCAGCATTGTGAATAGTGTGTCTCCAGGCCTCCCGATTGGAGGCCAGAGCAGACCAGTGATGGTGATCGATATGGCCAAGGCTGAGATGTTGTTTCAGGGAGTCCTTATATCTCTTCTTCGGGGCTCCTCTCTTGCGGCAGCCAGTGGCAAGTTCACCATAGAGCACAATCTTAGGGAGGCGGGGAGCACGGGGGCTCCCGGCGTCGCCCGCGCGGAGCACGGGGGCTCCCGGCGTCCGGTGATGAGGAATGGAGTGGAAGAACTTCGGAGCGCACAGAGGTTTGCCAGTCCAATTTGGGGGAGAAGGAGGGGGTCGGACGGGCCGTGGGGTCTTCAGACCGGCGGGAGGGCGGGACAGTATTGTTGTGTGTGGTGGTGTAGTGTGGTGGTTCCCCCCCCCCCCACCCCCACCGGCTGCCGGAGAGCTTAAGCTGGGCTGAGAACGTGGGAGTTACCCAAGCCCCGGGTGGATGCGGGGACACCTCATCTGTGTGCCCACCCTGCCCGGGTGAGGTGAGTATGGGACTGCTTCTCAAAGTAACTGTAATATTATCAAAAAGAATTGAAACTATAGATTGGCTATCTTGAAATGGACAATAGTTAAGAGAATATACTTCAGAGTAGTATTAGCCTTTTCTAATCTATACTGGGACTAGAACTGAAATAAATCCCCCTAGCATCATGAAATTCCTCCTTTAAGTAATGTTTGGTTGGATCAATGTCCAGTAGAGCATTTAAATTATACATGTCTTTTTTGTCTCCAGACATCTCTATTCAAGGACTGTTCACTGAATCTGTTAGCTTTCCACCACCTTTTCTCTAGAACCAATCTTAGGCCCCTATGACTTGGAAGAGACAGAAAACACATGCAGAATGAAAAAAAAAATATATATGCAGAAATATAAACTAGAATTAGAATGCAGTTTTCTACATCACCATCCCATTGAGGGAGGTGATTGTCTCACTCTGCTCTGCGCTGGGACGGCCTCGCCTTGAATATTGTGTACAGTTTCGGGCATCATGATATAAGGAAGATATTAAGCTCTTAGAGAGCATACAAACGAGGGCAACAAAGGTGATGAAGGCCCTTGAGGGGAAGCCGTACGAGGAGCAACTGAGGGCACTTGGTCTGTTCAGCCTGGAGAAGAGGAGACTGAGGGGAGACCTCATTGCAGTCTACAGCTTCCTTGTGAGAGAAGAGGAAGGGCAGGCACTGATCTCTTCTCTGTGGTGATTAGTGACGGAACTGAGGGAATGGCCCAAAGTTGTGCCAGGGGAGATTTAGGTTGGATATTAGAAAAAGATTCTTCACCCAGAGAGTGATTGGACACTGGAACAGGCTCCCCAGGGAAGTGGTCTTCCAATTCCATAGCACCAAGCCTGACAGAGTTCAAGAAGCGTTTGGATGGTACTCTCAGGCACATGGTGTGACTCTTGGGGATGATCCTGTGCAGGGCTGAGGGCTTGACTCGATGATACATGTGAGTCCCTTCCAACTCAGCATATTCTGGGATTCTGTGATTAATGGGAAAAGATATCTTCCCCACTGGGATTGGAAGAAATGAGGCGAGGGGGAGTAAAAACAAGACATTGCATTCCTGGAAATTTTAAAGGTTTCCAAATTAATTTTTTGTTCCTCAGTAGGATGACAATAAGCCATGTCTACATTTACATAAAGAAAAAAAAACACACTTGAGAAAGGGCAAGAAAAGTCAAAGAAGTGTTGATAGAGACATACATCTGATCCTGCTACGACTGGAGCAATCATCTTAACCATCTGATTGCTAGTTCTTTCATTCATTTCTCAACTGACACTCTTTTACTTCACAGGAATAGTCTGTTATTTGTTGCCATATAGCATGGCATCGCTCTAGTACCTGAACTGTCCCATTCTAAAAAACATAAATAAATTACACTAGTAAACCTCATGGAAACACTTGTGTTACTAACCTCAAGGGAATGAAATGGTAATACTGGGCAAGAATATGTTGAATCCTCAGAATGTCTGACCTTTGAACAGTTAAATTGACTACTGATGGTTTAGTCAAGGCAGACTAGAGAGCATTCAACCCAAGTAATCTAGTCTTCTCCTGTTTCTGCATTTTATATAATCTTTGTAGTTCAACACATTTTCCTTCAGGGCACGTCTGCACTAAAGTAGACATATCACATACCATTTATGGAGCTTTCCAAACTGACAGGGCTTAAACCAGTTTGCTGTCAGAAGACACATAGCCCTGTCTGTATGGCACTGTGGAGGTTCAAGCATCCCCACAAAGTCTATGAAAATGGGCTTGTTTTGGGCACAGTACCGTTTTCAATGAAATTCTGAGGTATAAAAACCTTTTTTCATCAGTATTGTCACATGATGCCAGGAAATCACAAAAGGACTCGGTTATATCAGCCTTCCTGACTTCTTTGTTTACAAACCTGCCTTCTCCAAGCACTGACAGTTAGTAACATACGAAGTATTTTATGCGAGATCTACCAAAACTGGACTGGAAACTCTCTTTGAGTTCAGAAGCTTAAGCGGTACTGCTATACAGGTACTGAGGGTTTGGGATAGAAAGGAAAAATAGAACAGCAAGAGTTTTCCTTTTCTTCCTTGTAAACAGGCTTGATGAAATATCTATTCATGGCAAGCCCAAAAATCTCTTTGATTTTAGACTTCATGGCTGTTTAGCTTCAGAGGGAAAGGCCCCCAACTTCAACAAACTATGAGAGCTTTTCATCATTTTACAAACAAAATAATAATTGTTAAGCTCCACAAGAGAGCAACTAATTTGGCTGAAGCTGTGCGTCAAAATCTAAATATAACTGTTATGAGACTGCACATCTGCTGAGGAAAGCTAGCAGGGATAGCTCTAGCCTCTTTAACATCTCTGACATGCAGTTATGAGACTCACCCAATACAAAATCAATAATTTATACAAGAAATCCTGCATGTGTCTCTCCTAACTACCAAATAATAGATGACAACTGACAGATAAAAGCTCAACTTCAACAACATCTCAGAGAAAGATAGTGTGTACATGCAGGGCCTCAGTTAAATCTGTTCTGAGTATGTACTATGTGATGATTGGAGCTGAAAACAAAACACAGAAGAGAAAAAAAAATAAAATCTTTCAGTTCGGTAGCAATAAATTAGCTTAATTGGACTCCAGATAATGGACAAGAAGGTCATAGGACATTTAAGTGGTAGTCATGATTCTTTCTTTCAGCTGCATTTAAGATCATATTGGAAACCTACAGAAAATGTTACCAAAAAAATGTCTAGATCACTTTGCAGTCAGAAATGTAAGATTCACGGGGATACAAAGTGAGCTAACAAAGTATGCAGGAGCCAATTTCTCGCTGTCTGGTATAAAGAACACTCTCACAGAATATTGTCACAGAATATTTTGAGTTGGAAGGGACCCACAAGGATCATCAAGTCCAACTCTTAAGTGAATGGCCCATACAGACATTGAACCTACAAGCTTGACATTATTAGCACCATGCTCTAACCAACTGAGCTTTCCTGGGACTGCATTATGGTCCCTGTTTCCACAGATCTTTCATTAAGCAGACTTTGAATAGAATGCATAAGCAACATTTGGAGCGGAGTCTAAATGCCAAGTGCTCCATTTTGAAATCTACCTCCTGTAGAGGTAGAACTGGACTGCAGGTACCCACCAAAGCCACTCTCTCACTCCCCTCTGCAACTGGACAGAGGAGAGGAAAAAAAGCAACGAAGGATTCATGAGTTGAGATAAGAACTGGGAAACGTCACTTACTGATCACCATCACGGGCAAAACAAAACGGGGATATTACTTAAATTTATTACAAACAAGATCAAAGCAAAAGGGTGAGAAGTAAAATAATCTTAAAAATACCTTCCCTCCACCCCTCCTTCCTTCTAAAGTCTACCTCCTCCCCCTCAATGGTGCAGGGAGATAGGGAATGGAGGTTATGGTCAGTTGTTGTTTCTGCCGCTGCTCAGGGAGAGGAGTCCTTCCCTTGCTCCCATGGGGTTCCTCCCACAGGAGACAGTCCTTCATGGACCTCTCCAGCATGAATCCATCCCACAGGCAACAGTTCTTCCCAAACTGCTGTCCTGTGGGTCACTCCTCCATGGGGTGCACTCCTTCATGAATGAGCTGTACCAGCATGGGTGCCTCACAGGGGCCACAAGTCGTACCCGGGAAAAACCTGCTCCAGCGCAGGCTTCCCTCTCCACGGGCTGCAGGTCCCTATTGGGACCCTGCTCCATCTTGGGCCTCCCACAGGGTCCCAGCCTCCTCTGGATATCCACTTGCTCCAGTGTGGGCTTCTCCATGGGCTGCAGGTGGATCTCTGCACCCTAATGGTCCTCCACGGGCTGCAGGGGCGCAGCTGCCCCACCATGGTCTGCACCACGCGCTGCAGGGGCCTCAGCTCCAGCACCTGGAGCACCTCCTGCTCCTCCTTCTGCACTGACCTTGGTGTCTACATTGTTGTTCACGTGTTCTCACTCTGCTCTTCCCTGGCTGGAATTTTCACCTGCACAACAACCTTCTGTTCTTAAACATGTTATCACAGAGGTGTTACTATCACTCCTGATCGGCTTGGTCTTGGCCAGCGGCAAGAAGCCCATCCTGGAGCTGGCTGGCATTGGCTCCACTAGGCAGGGGAAGATTCTAGCAGCTTCCAACAGAAGTCAGCCCTGTAGCCCCCCCTCCCGCTACCAAAACCTAGTCACAGAAACCCACTACACCTCCTCAAATAGGGGCTGTAGTGTCATGTGTTCACTCTTGGGCTTTCACGATTCTTTCATTACTGGCTACACATTGCTCTACCTTCATCAGCAGGGATGAAGACCCCTACTTTCTCACCCATGACATCACCTGGGTCATACTGTGTCCCCCTGAGATATATGAATCTGAACCTCTTGACACTTTGGAAGAAATTTGGGCATTTCTCTGCCAGCTATGGTTTCACATGAAAGAGAACATAAATGTTGTATTTGAGGCTGAATTGTGCCAGCATTGTGTATCAGCACACTTTTCAAGGCAGGGTGTCTCAGAGAAATGTCCCTGCTCATTGCAGGGGGTTTGGACTAAATGACCTTTAAAAGGTCCCTTCCAACTCAAACTATTCTATGATTCTGTGAAAGAAATGGTGAAGTATACAGTCAGAATGTAGGATGAACAGGAACGCGTGCCCCTACCAGGCTCCCAAACCAAGCTGTGCTACCCTTGCCCCTTGTGGCCCTTGAGGTGTTGCTTCTGGGAGTAATTCCTCTCAGATACTGCAAATGGTGCTGTGTGACTTTTTAATGATCCTATTCAAATCCAGGCATCTGACGTGAAACTGGAGCTGTAAAATCAACAGTCTGTCTGGTCTACTCTTAGGAGTCCTGAGTAGCCAGGCAATGTTTTTAATGATTCCCTTCCTTGGAATAGAAAAACAAATTTCCCTTAAAGTGAGATTTGACTCAGATTCTTAGGAGACCAGAAGCCCACAGGCAGTGGTCTTTTGTATGAAGAAAAGGAAGATAAAAACTTTTCAGAAACTTGTTTTAGTTCATGGTCTTCTATGGAATTGCCTATAACAATTTCTATCCAAAAAGAAAAACTCTCGAATGCTCGAAGTATATGAGCTTACAAGATTTTTTTTCAGTGTCTTCTGAATCTGATATTCTATTTAGATCATGTTTGCATCACATTTTCAAATAGACTCATGTTTTGTTTCAGAAGCTTATTTTTAGAAGACAGGGAAGCAATCAGTAAGCTTCTCTGTCAGGGCACTCCTTGCTCTCTGCAGTCAGTAGAAAGAGTTCCCCACATCTTCACAATTCCCTGTTTGCTGACCTCTCCATTTTCCCATGTACAAAGCAAAACATGCCCTTGATCTCATGCACAGATCTTGTTCTTTTTTCACAAATAGTGAACACCAGATCATTATTTATGCTAATATTTTCTGAGAGGTTGCACGATTTTGATTTGTTTTTTTAATCAGAATACCTCTTTATATTTTACCTCTGCATATCCTTATTTTTCAGTGTTCTTTATTTCCCTTGAATTGATCTGAATTCCTTAGAACACGATAAGCCAGAGCAACTGAAGAGTGCTTATATATTTCCTGAGCCTGCATCAGACTTTATTACTAAGCAATTGGTGCTGATATTCATCTTGCTTCTAGTTGAGGGCTAGAAACCCACAAAAGAGAAGTGGTTTCTCTAGCACTTGATAATGCCAATAAATGGGTATATTTTATGGCTGCTTGTGATCATGTGCTTTGGAAATTATCAGTATCTTAGCTGAAATTCTACTTAAAGCACAGAGGAAGCCTCTTCACTTGGAATAGAGGTTATTTTTTTCAATGTTGAAAATTCATATACAAAAACATTCTGTGAAACCAGAGCCTGAATTCCACAAGTGTATATTACTCTCCCATAATTGAAAATAGGATAGAGAAGTATACAATAAACATATTTCTTTTCTGTACTCATCATAATTCTGAGGAAGCCAACACTAGTTTTTAATAACAAGGAGACTCAGGGGCACCTTACTCTGTTCCACAGCTACCTGAAAGGAAGATGTAGCAAGATGGACATCAGTGTCTTCTCCCAAGTTAACAAGAAATAGGACAAGAGGAAATGGCCTCAAGTTGTGTCGGGGAGGTTTAGAGTGGTTATAAGGAAAAATTTCTTTACCAAAGGGGTTGGCAAGCACTGGAACAGGCTGCTCAGAGAAGTGGTGGAGTCATCATCCCTGTAGGTATTTAAAAGATGTGGCATTAGGGACACGGCATTGCTTGGCCTAATGGTTGGACTCACTGATCCATAAGTCTTTTCCAAACTATTTGATTCTGTGATTCTAGTATGAGAGCTCCTCAATTCTCCAGTTTACTACATCATACTAGAAAATGCAGATGACTTCATTAAGCCTACCAAAACTCTCCTATTTGTAACAGAATTTATGCACACTGTGAGTGGCAACAAGATACTGGAATCTGGTGAGAAGGTTGTATTTAATAATCTGTTTGTGCAAGCTTTCAAACTCTACTTCTTGTACTTGTCAGGGCTTTTAACATTAACCTAAATAGAATATTTTTTATCGCAGAAGTAGACCTATTGTATGAAACAGTTTCTTCTCTATGAGGCTTTTTAGACAAATGGAAAAACCTGGTTATCAACTTAAAAAAGACAAGATAAAAATCAAGCCACACAATTCACACTTAACTTCAGAAATAAATTCAACTTATGATTAAAAAATAAAAGACTATTCCACATTCAATGCCTTCTGTTGGAAACCAGACCACTTATTTGGATTTAGGAATGCAACTTTAGTAATCCTACTTTTTAAAATGTTTGCTGGTGTGTTTTGCAGAGCAGTTCATCTGTGTTTTTTCCTATGACTAGTGAGTTAATCTGTTCATAGCCTTTATATACACATGTGGTTTAGAAAACAAACAAATGCTATTCGCTAAAAGAAGACATATCAACACAAGCACCTTCTTCTCTATCAGCCACACCTCTGCGGTTGTATGGAATTAAGTCAATTTAGGTATATCTAACTGAACTATATTTTAAAATTTACGAGGAACTGCACTGAGACAATAACCATAGGAGTAAATAGTGTCTCCTGAGATCACAGTTTAATTGTTTCTAGCCTTTCAAACATAGGAAGTGCTATGGGGAAACACATTGTTATTTGCCTTTGCTTCAGAGATGGTGAACAACTGAACTGTGATACCCCAGAGGCAGAAAACTAATAATATTTCCAGTGGTTTATTCTGCTTTGTAGACTTTAATCCAAAGAGTTGACAATACATTCAAGACCACTGAAAGCTACACAAGTTTTGTATTTGACGAATTATAGGTGTTTTTAAAATTGCTTGTATTAAGGCACCTAATCTTGAAAAAGAAAGCTCTTTTATGCTATGTATTGAGTTTGCAATGTATTCATGTTATTTTAAAGGTGTTAAATGGCTCCTGTTGGATAAGAGATATAAGTAAATTAAATTCAACTAACTCATTTTTTAAACATATCTTATACCTGATTTCAGGTAGTTTTAAAACATATTTTATACCTGATTTTGGGTAGATATCCCAATACTGTTGTCTGAGACCTTAGAGGTTTTCATTCCATGGCAGAAAGGACAGAACCTGAATAAGGACTGTCCTTCCACTCCTCTTTCTTTCTGCCTCATCTATGGTTTGCTATCATTATCTTTCCTTCCTTTTCAGTATCCCAGGACATAAATTCAGTGAAATTAATACTAATGGGCTAAAAGCACGGGTTTTGTCCCATGAACTTGTTCTTATTACTTACTATTGCACTATAGGACAGAAAGGAAAATGAGGAGCAGAGAATCCTTAAGACGTCATTGTCACTGAAATGCTTCATATCATGGCACCAGAGCTAAGTGTAGTTCCATGTAGAATTTTATCTGGCATCAGACGCATCTGAAGAAGGTATTGTCCTCCTGACCTTATCTGTCTACTTATACCCTCTGTCACAAATTAATGCCCCTCTTTTATGTTGATGCAGTCTCCTTTTTTTTTTTGATAGTCTTCTTGAAATATGCCATTGACATAACAAAAAGGTAGAAAATTATATGAGAAGTAGTCTGAAAAATAACAGCTAGTTGACAGATAGTGAGTATTTCACTCTGTATAGGTAGTAAGGATACACAACTTTCTCTCACAACACTCTTCTTATATCCTAGGCTTTGGCAGTGATGAATCAGTGCCCACATTAGAGAAAGAAATCTAATCCTTGTCCTGATCTGATAGGCAGAATTCCTGTCTGTCCTGTCTACTCCACAGGAGTTTGGCCACAGATGTTGGAATCACACCTGAATTCCAGAGGAGCATTTGTAATAACAGCCTGTATACGGTACAACCAGCCTTTGGGCAATAAAGTTATTGGCAAAGTTTTATCATAACTTTTCTGCCATGAACTTGACTTGGATTCAGTTCACTCAGGCAATTTATGAGCAGACTATTGAAATTATTAGCTATGCCAAAAAAATTATTCCATGTTTTAAACATGGTTGTTTTAGCGAAGTCCATTTAAGTGAAATAAAAACAAAACAAAACAAATTAAAAAAGTGGGTTTAGATGAATTGTGCAGAAGCTAAGATCTCATGCTCTTAATTGAAGTTAGATGTGCCAAAACCAGACCTGTGAATTTTTTCTTAATTTTTGATTTTTTTTTTCTACCAGGTATTATTACATTTTCATTGCTTCTGAAGTATTCTTTTCTTCAAAGGACAAGAGATCATTTGTAATGGAAATCTGGAGTGGAAAACTCGAGGGTTTTTTTTATCCCTTTATCAGTACTTTATCAGAAAAAAAATGTTTTTCTAACTAGCTAGATCTTTTATGGTAACTTCCTAATTATATTTCATTTTGTTGCATAAAGCAGCCTGAGGAAGACTTACTTTCTAAACTGCTACAAAAAATGAAAAATATAAAAAATTTATTTTTATCAGTCACCACAACCAATCACTCTATTCCAAATAAATAAAGGCATCACACTGCCTTTAACAACTGGCTGTAAAAGTGGCATCTTCTAATTTAACAACTCTATCCTTTGCATATAATAAAACTGTGTATTTAAAATCTGGTTAAGATTATTACCTGACAGAAGCAAATATACTGCCTTGTTAAAACCGTTTACCACAACAGAAAGAATATAACAGAGCCGTAGTCTTTTTCATTTTGTGTGGCAACAACATCTTTGTTTACAAATTTTGATCAATTACCTGTTGAGAAAATACACTTGAGACAACTGCATTTACTTTACTGTTGGAGAGATGAAGTGTTTTGAGGGGGTTTTTTCTCTCGCTTCTAAATGAATGATTAAGAACTAGAAAACATGAGTTCAACTTGAATTTCAGGTTCTCAAATCTGAGTTTGTACCACTAGCAGTGTTTCCACATTAACTTGTAGTTTGTCCTATTTGAAGGAAAATGACCATAGACAGGTCTGCACTATAAAATGTTGCCAGTATGTATTTTTCACTTGCAGTTGTGAACATAATTGCACTGCTAAAATTTTTTTATAAGAAGAAAAATTGTACTGAAAATACAGTTTATTTCACAATATGACTGATGTGATTTAGGAAAATCTCTCAACAGTACAATCAAATAAAAAAAAGCAGCCCTTTGCAGAATTTTGCCAAGCATAACTTTGCAGAAAAATCGCAGTGTTATAGAGGAGCCACAAGAACTTCCCAAGGGCAGGTATTTCACAGGTGCTTCCTATAGCTCTGTGATACTATGTCGTGGTTTAACCCCAGCGAGCAACCAAGTACCACACAGCCACCCACCAGAGGGATTGGGGAGCAAATGGGAAGGGTAAAAGGCAGAAAACTCGTGGGTTTAGAAAAAGACAGTTGAGTGTGAAAATCAAAAGCCACGCACTCAAGCAAAGCAAAACAAAGAGTTAATTCACTGCTTCCCACTGGCAGGGCAGGTGTACAGCCATCTCCAGGAGAGTAAGGCCCCATCATGCATACGGGTTACTTGGGAAGAAAAATGCCATCCTCCCCCTTCTTCATTCTTTCTCCCATTTTATATACTGAGTGTGATATCATATGGTATGGAATACCCCTTGGTCAGTTGGGGTCAGGTCTCCCAGCTGTCTCTCCTCCCAGCTTCCCACGCACTTTCAGTCCCCTTGCCACCATGGCAGTACAAAAAAGCAGAAAAGGCCTTGGCTCTGTGTAAACCCTGCTCAGCAATAACAAAATCATCTCTATATTATCTAGACTGTGCTCAGAACAAATCTAAAATGTAACCCCATACCAGCCACTGTGAAGAAAATTAACCCTGTCCCAGTCAAAACTAGAACACAATATAAAGGGAAGCTTTTTGTTTTGGGCAGCGAAGGAAACTTAGGTGGTGTGTCATACTTAGTCCAAGCAAAGCTAGTCAACAGAAAACTTTCTTATGCATCTTAAGACCTAGTAGGTGTAGACTGTAAAAACAATGATTCGGACCCTGGTCTTGTCGAAGAGGGGGTACAAGTATTCCCTGGATTCCTCCAGTCACTTTCAGTCTTCAAGTAACAAACAAATGAGAAGCCACTGACTCCAGGCAAGCCAATGAAACATGGAGGCAGTCCCAGCTTTCTCTGGATGTTAACTTCTACCCACTGATAGCTCCTTTCCTCTCTTTTTGCAGCCAGAAAGGCCCTTTTCTCTGTCTGCCAGTGAATAAACTCAGCACAGCTGAGTGCCAGCCATGCTCCAGTGCACGTCTCTGCAGTGAGGGCCAGGCAGCTGTGGTCTCTCCCCGAAGAAGGCTGGCCATTTGGCTAGGAGCTTTGGAAGGAGGTATATAGACCACATCATGGAGAAAAATGCCAGGCACATATGATGGCTGGGAAAATCAGTCTGGAAAGAGAATCAAGAGTACACAACCTAACAATGATTCCTTTAATATGCTGTGGATTGGTAATGTTTTTGAACAAAGTAAAAGAGAATAGCCTAGAGTACCTGCAGAGGGGGAGGAGGAAGGAGACAATGCCCTTACTGTCTTTTAACAAAAACAATTCTGAACTGTACCTTAGCAAAACTCATAGTTCGAAATCTTTTTTGGGTTCAGGCCTGATGCGCAGCATGTTTCCCTAGTCTTCCCCTCTCCTTAATTGCATGTAGACTGAAGACTTTTGTGCTGAGCACATTTTACTACTGGAAGGAGAAAAAATTGTTAAATGTTTGAAAAGCTGACTGACAAGGAATTTTTTTCCCCTGATCTTTTAAATACTTTCAGCAGTGCTTCCTTATAATCTTCGGCAATGCCACTGACCCTTTCACAAATTACTGTGCACACTCCAGAGTGAAACTTTATACACAGTTAAAATGAAGCTTTTCGGGCAGATTTTGACAGCTGTTATTCCAAAACAATATTTTGGCTCTGATCAAAAATATGACTTTATTTCCTTTTGGGTTTCTACCAGGAGCCGTATGACTCTTCTTGATAAATGTGGAGGAGGGGTGAGAGCAAGAGAGCAAGAAGCTCTTTCAGCCAGTTTTCCAGTAGAGCTCACGCTGCAAAAGGAAATTATGAAGGAATCTCATTTATCCAAGATGTTGGGTGTTTCTGTAGGTGGTCCCTGAACTACTGTTTAAAGAGAGGTGAAAGTCATACTTATGTTTTTATGTTGCATATTTATTATCAAAGATGAGATCCTGAGCTACAAGATAAGAGGATGCAGCTACGCTTTGATTTTCTACTCTTCTCTGTGAAAAATTAAAAAATATTCATGCACAGGTTGGTATTTAGGTTGCTTAAAGAGTCAGATGTTGAACTACCACTAGGTCCATGAGAACCTCGGGTGGAACTAAGGGTGGTGGGGGTAACGTGCCCTCACCAGCACATTGTATTTACTTGCCCAAGTACCTAGCTTTCCTCAGTAGGGCCTCAGCTTGACTTTTTACCACGGGCAATTGCCGTGGTTGCTTTTGCCAAAACGTATTCTGGTTAGAGATCATATCAGTGTAAGGGGTGGTCCAAGCACGTGCCTGCTGGGCAGGCTGAGCTGTGTCTCCCTGGGTCTATAAGAGCTCTGTAACACAGAAGTGTTTGAAAGGTGACACAAGCTGAGGTGGGGTGCTGGAATCCTGCCAGGTTTCACCGGAAAACCATTACCGCCTGCAGCAGGTGGTAAATTAGAAGTATAGAAATTATTTCTGTAGGTGTTTAACTAGTAATGTCGGTTGGGGTTTCTGGAGGTGTAGCGCCAATTATAGTATTACCTGTACAAAACAAGAAGTTTGAAATTCCCTTCTAAAGGTCACCGTTAAATATTGAGCAAAAAGCTTTAAGGTGAAGCTTTCAGATAAACCCTGATCTTTTTGAGACCTAACACCACCAAGCTTTGTGTACACTGTCACACAATTTGCATTAGCAACCAGCCTAGGTAGCTGAATTTCGTCCATTTCGCCCAAATGCTGCAGAGGGGAATATGGCCACAGCAGCATTAATTCAGGCATTCTCCTCCCTCCTCTCAGCAAATACATCTGTCCTGAAATTTTCCACATCTAGCATGAATAAATTAATTCTGTATGTAGGAATTGGAATGTGTGTAAACACAGATTCTTAGAAAATGTAATGGAAAAAAGAAATAAACTGTTTCTCTGCAGTAAAATGTCATCAAATAAAAGGTGTCTTTAAAAAACTGTGTATGTGTATGTTGCTTGGTATATATATATGTCAGTGTAAGGATTTTTAGCTTTAAAACTGGATTTTAGAAGCTGTTATTTTTTGCAAGTCATAATAAATGTGAAGAATTGAAAACTGTGGACAGAAGAGTTATGTGTGACAGTTGTCACAGACACATTCAACCACATGGGATATGTAAACTATTTAACTTCACCAAGGTCACCATGATTGACTGAGTAACTGCTGATCCTGCAAGGTATAATATTGATTTTAAAAATTTTACAAGAATAAAAAAGCAACACATTTTCATTCAAATTAAGGAATAATTCAAAATCCACAAAATAGCAAAAAATTTTTGTGCATCATCTTTCAGTGGATCCTATTAGTATTCTGGGAAAAGAAAATCTATATCAGAAACTAAAATAGTTCTCAATTTGCAATAACTAACATAAAATTTCCAATCTAGTGCATCATAGCAATCGACAAGATGAAAATATAGCAATAAGCTTAATGGATTACTACTATTATTGTCAAAGACATATGCTCTGCTGATATGAAATTGGTAATGACCCTTTAGTATCAGCTCTACTCAGTCCCCCACCTTTGATAGGGACAAGACAGAAAACTATTTACCCCTTCCAAAGCAGCAAGGACCCAACACAATGCGGCAGTGAAGATAGAATGGTTGGCTTCTCCTATTTATGAGAAACTTACTAGAACAATCTCTTTTTAGTTCCTTACATCTTAAACTTACGGTACAATAAATAGATACATGAAAATGAAAGCAATACCTCTCATTTGTCTACCTATTATATTCAAACCCCGTTTCTTTCTTAAAATGAAATAATATAAAGCATTGTTGAAGGAATTTAATTAATGCAGAAATTCATAACAACTTTTTAGGAAGTGGACATGCTATTACCTGCACTCAAGACCAACATTTTTTTAAAAAGACTAAGAAGCTTTGTGAAATGCATCTTCATTTCTTTTCTTTTATGAGCTTGCAAATCTTTTTCTGCTTGGTAAGTATAAAGCCTTTTTTTTTCTGTCTTCTACTTTTGCAGATCACAGACATCTGAGAGCCTTAAAAATGACAGTATTCCATATGCAACCCATTTTGACTGGGGTTTTTTTTAGATCTGCAAAAGCTGGAAATTACTAAACTGACCAGGCTCAGTGTCCTTCTGATTGGGTATTTTTTTCTGATGATAGCCACTTCATGATGATTGTGAAAAGCAGGTATTGAAAATTCATTGGAAGTTATTACACATGAAAAGTGGAATAATCATCCATTCAGGTAAATCTGACTTTTATCATGGTTAATTAGCACAATAATTAAACACAAAAGCATGAAATGAACCTTTCTTCTTACAGTTATCGTGGATTGTAATACTGGTTTTCCTGCTAGCCTTGGAAGATTCAAAACACTTTTATTTTGGAATTCCTGTGCCAATCAAATGTGCATCTGAGGTTTGTTTCCTTTTTTCTTAATTTTTTTCGCTGAAGTGCTGCAGCAATCTAACCCGGCTGCTATGTTCTCCGGGTATTCCAGTTTAGAAAGAAAAAAGACTAGGGAAGTATGTGTTCTAGCTCTTCCTTATTCTTTCTGTTCTTTTCAAGCTATTTTATAACTATTGTGATGACAGGGATTATAGCCTATATGCATTTCCTATTAAAAATGTAAGTAGGTAATCATGCCTTTTTTATATATTTTTTTTTAACGTTCTAGGAGTATTCTGTCAAATCCTAGGAAAACAACTGTTGGAATAGTCCTTTAAAAGGAAGTGTTGAAAACCTTACAGTTGAAAAACCTTCATAAGTGCATTTCTCTTCCTGCAAAGTTTTTGGATTATTGTGGGTTTTCCAAAATGTCTAGTCAATAAAATAATAGGAGACCATGACAATGGTTGAAAAGTATGGGTATGTTCCAAAATGTGCAAAAAAAAAGAACTTAAGTAGTTGTTCTTTCTTTAACTTTTGAATGGTTATGGTTTAGTGTAAATGTTTAAATCTTAGGATTGGTTTGTCTTTCTTGTCTTTTATTCCACCAAGTCAGTCCTGACTTTTCCATTCACTGCAGACATTTTTTTCATTGACATTTTAAAGAATAAACCGAATTTTGAGGTATTAAGTTGAAGATTCTTGCCATAAATTTTCATTCCGGTCTCGTTTTTTGTGGTTCTTT
Source organism: Cephalopterus ornatus (assembly GCA_013396775.1). Taxonomy (NCBI): domain Eukaryota; kingdom Metazoa; phylum Chordata; class Aves; order Passeriformes; family Cotingidae; genus Cephalopterus; species Cephalopterus ornatus. Next base: position 21,661 of record VZRE01013992.1, read on the forward strand.
GGACACAGAAGTCAAAAAACTCTGGAAAGATGAGAGTAAGCATTCAACCTTTATAGAGTCATAGAATGGCTGGGTTTGGAAGGGACCTTAAAGATTATCTAGTTCCAAAACCCCTGTCATGGGCAAAGACACCTTTCACTAGACCAGCCTACCATTTATCTATTCAGCATGTGGGAACTGGAATTTAGTGATACAGATTTGTGGCTTGTTTCTATACTTACTTTAGAAAGCACTTTTTACCTGGGGAAAAGCTATCAAACAAGCAAACACACACTCAAAGACAAACAACCTCCCTAAAAAAAAATAGACTGTGTTTTTAATAATGTATTGTATTCTTTATAAAGTTTGAAAAGAAAAACACCAATTAGAGGTAAGATAAAATTGTATTTTCTTGCCTAGTAAAGCTGTCTGAGCACATTGATTGTAAAGAGGCCTTAAGTGATCTCCATGATAAAGTCTAGTACTCTTCAACAGTTACTGACAGTTATGTCACTCTAGACATTTATCAAAATTTTTCTCAAACATCTGAGTCAAGTGATGTGATTAAAAGCAAACCACAGCAAACACAGAGCGGATCAGGGGAGCAGTGACAGACAGGACAGGGGGGACCCATTATTCTCTTCTAGGCAAAAAGAATACCCCAACTTGTCTACTCCCCTAGGACCATCAAAGGAGAACAATAAAACCATTGTCCTGGTGGGAAAGCCACCAAGAGGAGTCAAGGGAACACTTGAAGAGGGTCATTGACTCCAAAAGGATAGGGATAATTGTGGGTTGCTGGGAGAGTAAAACTCTGGAATTGTGTAAAACTTATTGAAAGTTTAGGAAAAAAAAGTGAGGAAAGAGAGGTATGAAGGTGATCAAGGGAGAAAAAGTATGGGACAATAGAGGGAGATGGACATAAGAGGGATCAGTCAAGTGCAAACAGGTTGATGGTCAGTACCTTTGACTGAGCCTGCATGTGATCACTACAATCTATCCTCCACTCATTAAATATGATTTCTAAGTGTTTTTCATGTGGGTTCACTCTCTGTTCTGTGCATGTGAGAACATTAGCAAACTACACTGAAAAGGGACCCGAGCATCAATGGGCCTGTAGTGGTTTTGGTTTTAGACCTTCTTTAGTAACCAAGTTGTAACCGAAGAAGTGATCATCTTCCCAGTATCCCATATGATTTTCTGCGTAAACCAGGGTATAAATAAGAAGGGGGAGAAACCTCTTGCTCTCTTTCTTTTCCGGTGGATCCGGGAGCAGGTTCTCTGTTATCGCCTCTGCTCATGTAGAGGAGTGAGGCCCAGTGAAGCCTTGTGGACCTTGAGAAGTGGAGAGTGCCGGCGGTCACTTGGTACAATTCTGCTATCTTGAGGAGAGTAGTAAAATTTTCTCTTGTTAATTTTTTATTAGTTACTCCTGGATTTTTATTGTGTATATCTATTTTAGTGTTTTTTTCCTTCCCTCTCCCTTTTCCCTTCGGGGCAGGGGGAGATATTCGGAATCCCTTCTTCTATATACATAATATTCTAATTATATGTAAGTATAAATACATGTGTATATTTTTATACAGCTTTAATCTGCTCATTTCGACATTTCAATAACTTGTCCCTTCTCCCTTTCCCTTGTGTTCATAGAAAGAGTGAAAAAAAGAAAAACTGCAAACTGTAAGGTTTGAGCATTCGGCAGAAAAGTCAGATCCAAACCGTTACAGGGCCTCAAGGTGGGCCAGCAACAGGAGGCTTGAGTCTGAGTGCTAGCAGCCAGATAGACTGAGCATTTAAGGGTGGTTGCAGAAGAGACACATATAGTTTTCTATATATATCATTTTTGCAAATTTCAGTCCTCTCCTGAAAGGAGAGAAGGAGAAGGATGGGACCATCTGTCCCATCTGTGCCCTTCACAGGCACTGGTACCAGCATTACTCCCTACCTGCAGTGGATCTGTGTGAGCAGACGTGTGTGTGCTCTGTGTGTACGAGTGTGTGTGTGCATCTACTGGAAACACTTGCCCAGCCGGATTGCTGGCTGGGATTGGGGAAGAGACCAGTAGCATCCTCATCTCCATAGGGCTAGAGAAGGGGGCATCAACTGCAATCTCCATCCTGCCAGGTTCAGCTATCTGAAAACAATGACAAAAATGCAAGCTCTAGACAGTCTGCTCCAGACCTTTAGTATCCCTAATCCTAGAGGATTTTCCTGACATCTACCTGGAATGTGAGATTACTGTTTCCTCTCCAACCATTATAAACATGAATATAGACAGACCATTCCATTTCTGCTTTTTCCGTCTTTCCCAGAGAACATCAAGAGGTGATGGATCGTGTTTGGAGACCAATGCAATTTAAGCAAGTACATGAAGACTCTGGTGGTTAACTGACACAATGCGCAGTGCTCCCCAGAGTGCTGTTGCCAGCTATGGGATATTTGATGTTTCCCAACACAGTCTCAGCTTCACATTCTGTAAATTTAATAGACTTGGCCCATGTTACATCACTTATTACTTAATACATTGAGCAGGCCTGGCCTGTGGCCCAAGTAAAACCTTAGTGAACTCCACCGTTACATCCCTCCATCCTGGCAACAAGTCATTCCCAGATACTTTTTGTATACGCTTATCCAGCAAGATTGTATCCAACGGTGGTTTCATCAAGACCATAGTTTCCTGGTGTGGCTATGACAAAGACACCTGAGACATTATCAGAAACCCCATTGAAGTCAGGATGTATGACACTACTACTCCCCTGCTGCCTCTGTCCTATTATTCTGTAATGGAACAGAATTAGATTAGTTTGACAAAATCTGTTCTTGACAAATCTGTATTGGCTGCTACATGACTCCTTTTGTTATGCTAAGAGCTGTTGCACTGAAGATGACCCCAGGTCAGGGAGATGCTTCATGAGCCAGTCATCCAAACAGGGATGGAAGGAAGTGCATGGTGATTTAACCTGCATCTTGACAAGCACTTTCAGACACTTTGTCCAGAAAGTCTCTGGCATAACATATAACTCACTCCATAATTGAAGCATTAGTAAAATATTTTAAATGTTTTGCAACTTCAGGATAATAGCACTTTGGTTAAGGGGAAGACATAACCTGTATGAAAATGAAGATACATAGTAAATTTGGATTGCTGCTAAATCAATCAAAAAATTCCATTTAAGAGTATAATTATCCTGATCACAGCACCTATTGTATATTGATGTATTAGGTTTTAATAAGCTTCATGAAAACACCCTGATTATTATATTTTTTAATTCAGTATATTCCAGTTAAGAATTTTTTTAATTGAAAGTTTTAATAGTACTTCTTAATTTCTCTCCTATTGTTATAATTTTAAGTTCTGTCTCAGTAATTGTACATTTCAGTTTTGCAAAATGATTCTAGCAAGCAATTTGTTAAAAGCATGCAAAAATAAATTACAGTTGAACTGCATTACTTTCAGAAGAAGAAGGTTTCTGTAATTTATTTGCTGAATTAGGCCTCAGAAATGTGTTTGTTTCTTCCTTCCAGTACCTATTTCCATTTGTAATGAACTTATGGGCCCTCATGTTACTATGATTTGCTATATTCAGAATATTTCATGCTAATGAAAGGTTATACCCATATGTATACCAAGATGTGGTGGAGGAAAGACATCTGTGTTTGCAGAAAATATTTTGGCTAGGGTAGAGAGAGGTGTATACTTCTGCAGAGTTATGATTTTTTTTACTCATCTTCTAGTTATCAATCATTTCCCCTTCGCGTGCACAATGACTCTGGCTGTGACCTAACTCCATTTTTAGTCTTGTACCAATTTCCAAATCAGTTTTTTAAAAACAAAAATATATTCTTTATATGTACTGTTTCCTAAGATGCCATCAATCCGACTAACTTAAAATCCTAATTTAAACACAACTCACTGACACCTTGAATATCTGCCCCAAGAAAATTAGGGATCATGTGGTTGGATTTACGTAATTCTTTGCTGAAAAACAAATCAACCCCCATCTAAATTATTGTTCCATGTCTGTTAGGAAAGTGACAGGTACAGTGGTACATGAGTTTTGACCAAGGTTACAGTAGCATATCCTCAAATATCTGTATTCATGAGATAAATGTGTATGGCCCTGATATGTTCTTATATCTAAAGATAGTACAGAAGACAGAGCCAAGGATGTGCACTGACGAATGTGATCGTCATGTTTGTTATTCGCTTCCCCGGAACAGCATCTAAGAAGTGTGGTTGACTGGCTCAATGTGAATTCTGTTTTTGGGAGTGGTAACTTCATTTTTGTGAATGGTTTTGAGGTTTCTCACTGTGGGTTGTCATTACTCTCCTCTGGATTTTTTCAGCAGGACTGTGGTATAGCACAGCTCCTGACAACCATTGTCCCAGATTCATCTACCGTCATTTACTTTGTGGGAAGAGGTAGTAGAGGATGTACTGCAGAGTTGTTCCATTTAGCTCCAACATTCAGAGGCACACATACTGGCACTATAATTAAAAAATCCACAAGCAAAACCGTTTCTGCAACTTGATCACTCTCAAATGTGAAAAGGAAAAATAGGAAAGGGCAATGAGGAACTCTTGTTTAAGCTTTTCCTATGACTGGTCAGTAACAACTGCATGCCCTAGAACCTGCAGTCTTGTGATATCTTTATATGGCTAAAACTATAGCTATAACTATAACTATAGTAATATTTTAAATGTTTAACAAAAAAATTCTGTGGCTAAATATGTTGTCTATAAGGAATAATAGAAATATTCTAAAAAAAATAAATCTAAAAAGTCTGAAGTAATTACAAATTTTAAAAACCCCCAACTCACCAGTTTCCATACTATCCTGGAAGACAGTACTGACAGAACTGGCATATCATTGGTGGAATAAGTAACTTCAGGGAAATATTAAATAATAATTTAGTTTTCCTTAATTTGTAACAAAAATTGTTTATTGAATTGGTTTTGAACAATTTTGAATTTTAATTGAACTGTTTATTCATCTTTCAGTGACAAATATCTTCCACAAAGTTCAGATTTCATTGTGAAAACAGAAATGTTTTCCCTGAATAGCTCAGTTTTCTAGCTATGAAGCTAATGTTTCCATAAGTAAGAGAGTGGTGTTAGAGTTGTGGGACACAGTGAAATAATAACAAGAAAATTACATACATGAATATGTTCAATGGACATATTCAAAATTTTCCTCTTGCACAGGTTAATTGTAAAAAGTATTGGCCAGATCTGAATGCACTCAAAGACATGAATGAGTATTGAAAGATGTAGGGGAGCACAGGTCAGGAAGAATATACAGCCTGAAGAATTCATCAGAGTATTAAAAGACTTGAATATGCCTAAGTTTGGGAAAACTAGAAATAACCATTTGTCTGATGAACAGTTTATTGTGAAATACTTTTGTACTTGATACACAGTTCCAAATCTCATCATCTGCTAATACTTCAGCTATTTGTCTTTCTTCTTTTATTGTTTGTCTCTCTAAGTTAACTCAACATGTTGTTTATAATTGCTGACAGTCTCTCTGTTAGACATACACTACGTCTCTCCCAAATCTGCCTTTATCTTTTACACAAAAAAAAGCTGCTCTTATTACAGTCACTAATGGTTGTTAGCCAAATCTCAGAACCAGTACTTCTGCTGCATCTTCTTTGACCCACTTCTCTGTTTATCCTCCCCTGTGACTCATTTCTCTGTAACTTCATCACAAAACCAAATACAATTATTTTCTTACTGACTTCCAGATGTGTATTCTAGACCGATCTGCTTCTCTCTAGACCAAGAGTCCCTCAAGCAGATAGATAAAATAGTTTCATGATCTCCCTCCTCACACCTTCTTTGGACAATATTTATGCTGTTTCTTTTTTTTTGATCCATAGCCTGTTAGTACACTAACTCAAGTCCTCCTCTAGGTCTCTCTGCCTAGGCTTTGCACAAATATTAGTCTCTGTCAGATAAAATATGTTTAAGAACATTCCTGTCTAAACTAAATTAAAAAATAAAACTCCTTCAAAATCAAACCAACTTGCATCTTTTCTTCTCCTCCTTGATAAGTATTACCATGTCAGATCCACTGTGAATGTGGTTATAAAAAACATTTTTTCCTATGATCATGTCACATGTCTCTCTACATTCTTCTACTTGTTTACCCTTCTTCCTTATCAAGCTCAAACTGCTTGTCTTCACTGCAGAAGCTGCAGAAACCTTATTTTTCATTTAAGACTCTGGGTGCAGATCCTATCTGTGTCTTGTCTTTCCAAAGAAGCTGTTGCTGGGAAACTGGCTGGGCATCAGTCTGCTGGTGGGAGGTGTTGAGTGCTCGCCTTTGCATCACTTGGTTTTTTCCTTGTTTTTTTCTTTCATGTATTAAAGTGTCTTTATCTTGACCCATGAGTTGTTCTCACTTTTATTCTTCCAGTTCTCTCCTACATCCCACTATGAGGGGAGCAAGCAACTGGTGAATCCTTTGTTACTGGCTAGGGTCAACACACCACATACAGAATAAAGAGTTTGACTTTTTTTCCAAAAATTCCTGATATAGCACTATTAGGAATCCTGAAACTTTGCAGCCATTTGATGGCAGTTGTGTAATTCCAACTGCAGGAAAATTTGACATAATCTAGATTGTAGTGAAAAGCCTGAGTATTGTAAACTAGAGTCACAAAAAGCTTTTCTCATTTTTACTTTCAAACTCTTAGATTTCAGAGTTTCACATTGCATTTCTTGTTATTTCAGACTCTGAGAATGAACCTGTGTCCTCTTCGGAGTGCACTGGTGGGCTGGGAATAGTTCTGCTTCATTGTTTTTTCTTCCCCACCCCCTGCCCCTTTCTGAGAATTTCCTTTACTAGTAGAAAGAGAGAGCATATAGGAAATAAATGTTGCAAATGGTAGTGTTCTTCATCACACAAATGTTAATGCCATAGAAATGCTAAGAAAGATGATTCCAAAAGTATTGCACATTTGCTAAACTTTAAACTTAGAGGAAAAAATCTCTTGCTATCTGAGCAAGTTAAAGCACAGTTTCATCATGAATGATTGCTTATCCTGAATTCCTTTTTTTTCAAGATTAAGAGATCTGCTTGCCATTAAAAGAAGAAAAAATAACAGAAATAAGAGAATAAGGAAATAACTGGCAGCATGTTACTGTCTGGACTATCAAGCTGGTTAACCCCCAGAAGGGTTTAACTTACATTTTCTATACACTGTTATCCAGGCAAAAATCAGAGTAAAAATTAACTGGGCTTGAACCAATCAGTAAGATAATATTTCACCACTTGCATAGCAAACAATTTCTGGCAGGTGGTAGGTACTAGAGAATAAGTATTAAACTTTTTGGCAAACTGAGCTTCTGAAGTCATTGCCAGACTCAGATGCCTGAAGTAGATTTTCAAGAGATAAAGCACACTAAAGTAAAAATTAAATAGCAAAAAAAAGGCAAAAACCAACAAATGAAAAGTTTTGCTTTATTGAAGAAATATCACTGGCAACTTAAAGCAAAAAATATGTCCAAGAGACAACTTTAGCAGTAGAAACATGAGCATTAGCACATCTTTGTGCATGTATGTGGCACAAGAAAGTCCTGTCAAATGCTACTGCAGAATACCATGATTTCTGTATCAGCTCATGAGTGAACTGGCAAGATAAAAATAAATGAATGCAATAAAATAAAAGTGTTAATTATTTAAAACCTGTTATTTAGGTGCTGATATATGTCATGATATAATAAAATCTTAAGTGTTTGGGGAACCGGCTTTTCCAATCAAAAAATTCTTGTCTTTGAGATTGGACATAAATTCTCCAAGCCCATTTTTTTGTTGCTGACAATCGTAGCATTTTCACTGAAGATGCTTCCAGAAAAGATGCTGTGGACTTTGTGTTTTGAACTCAAAGACAATTTCTGGGCCAATTTTTCAAGCAAGGTTTGTCTGCATATATGATTGATTCATGCTGTAGTTGCTGACTTTAGGAAGAGAAACTGAAATAAGCGTGGAGGAAAAAAAATAAAGGTAACTAGATTAGTTTTGACATAGAGACTTTCTGACTTGTGTGCTGACTTAATAACATTGGGGGAAATGTCATGAATGTCAGAAATATGTATTTTTGGTATCATCAAGAAGTTCTAACTGATCCAAGATCTTTTTGCCAAATATTTTGTTACACAGATAAAATACAAGATACAAGGACAAGTAGTAAAGACAAAACTGCTGGATTGTATTAAGGTCATGGTTGCTATGCTGTCTACTTTGGGGATGTTTATCTTTTCTGAATTGAAAAGTCTTTGGCATGAACTGCATTGACATGTACTGAAATCCAAGACTCACTATTCCAGGAGAATGTGCTCACTACCAGAAGTCAAATGCGAAGGTTTTTGCTCTCCATTAGTCCCCCCAAATCTGCCCTTTCTTAGAAGGAGGGATAGAAAGAAATGCAATTCAGTGGTATATTGCATCCACTTCTGAGGTGTATTGTTGTTCCGGAAAGTAATACCAAGAACCCCAGTGCTGTCTAGCCACCAGGATGTAATCAAAATTATGTGTTTTTCTCTGCTTTTCTTCAGGCCTTTAAACACATAAAGGGATTTCTGTCTATCAGTTCCAATCCTGAAGAGTGAAAAAGGCCACAGGCCAGTGCTTCAGTCTGAGGAAGCAATCAAGCATGCTTCCGGTGGCATTCTTCTTGGTTGGATTATACTTCACTCTCTTGGTATGCTGGGTTTCATGTATCCCATTATAAAGTTCTTCTGTTCACGAGGCTGCCTTGCTCTGCCCTGTGAATTACAGAAGTAGACTCAATGTACTGACTGTCACATTGGGGATCAGGACACACACATCGTGCTGTGAATTCATTGGGACCAAGCATAAAAGCAAAGTTGCAAGGGAGCTATATAATTTTCTATCTCAAAACATTTGAAGAATTTCCGTAATAAGTTAATAATTTGTGGGAAAGTTAGACTGGGTTTTGAACTCCATTGACAGGGATCTTTAGAGATGACAAGGATGATGACAGAGCTTGAATCAGTAGGTCTGTATTATGCAAGGTGACACACACAATCGCAGCACCACTCAATATCTTCACTGAAGATGTTATACTTGGAAATGATGACAAGCAGTGCTGTCTATCATGTCATATCATATGATACCTATTATGCTTCGTAAAAACATATTTATTTCAAATTCAACCTTATAATTACAGTGGTTTCTTTTAAGTCTTCAAGTTGAACTTTGTGTTTAATGTCTTTCCATCCTCTACAACTCCAGGTTTTCAGAGACAAATTAGGTTTTTGATTCTTTTTTTTTAATCTCTACATTGAAAGCACAAACAAGTGTCCAGAGGTTGGACAGAGCTATTACAAATCATGACAAATTTAAAACTGGTTGAAAGAAAAACACAGTATACCATCAGATATATTTAATGGCCTGGAAGTTATTTGGCTCTTTCTAAATACAAGGGTAGTGTTATGTATAGGTGTACTGGCTTTGCCTATGTTTCAGTATTTGTTTATTTTGCATATTTCTGATTGTCTGACTGGGTTAGTAGGTACTAATTTCATGGTTAGCTAAAGCTCAATTTAACAAAACACTGAAATGTTCACTTAGCAGTAAGCACTCAGGTAGTGCCATTGATTATGTCGAAAGAATTATATGAATCTTTAAAGCTGAAATAGTTTTCTGTTCAGCTTTGCTAAATGGTTCCAAATTTTACATGGTCAATTCAGCAGAATCACCGTTATTCACCAAAACAGAGGGCATTGTGCATAATTCAAAGTTCTGGAATTTCCCTATCACAAAATTAATGGCCTTTGTAAAACTAGGTTTCACTGATACACCTGAGAATAATTTTTAGAAATAATTTACTGCAAAGCCTATGGATATCTATATTTGCATTCTGGACCAGTTTAAATCCCCATTATCCTGACCAGCCTTATGGCAACATACAAAGAATTTTCAATTTTTAATATTGGAATTGTGCTGTGAGTACATGTAACACAGATGTCAGAATCAAGATCTGTTGAGGTATTATTGAGAACAGAAAAGTCTGTTTACTGACAAGGGATGATGAATTCTCAATATTTTCCAAATCAGTACACTTTAAATATGAGAGTCCAGCCAAATCAGTGGAAAATTTTCTTTTTATTTAAGTAGCTATTGCCACTTTGGTGGATAAAAATTCATTTTAAAGGCTTTAAAATTTTTGCGGCCTCTTTTACAACCAGTTTTATTTTAACAGATGTTCTATGTCTTGATGATCATTGACTGCTCAAGGCAATCTATGATTCTATAGAATCATGAAATGGTTTGGCTGGAAGGGACTTTAAAGATCATTTAGTTCCAAACCCCCTGCCATGGAGAGGAACACCTTCCCCTAGACCAGGCTGCTCAAGTCATAGAATCATAGAGTCATAGAATATCCTGAGTTGGAAGGGACTCATTAGGATCATTGAGTCCAACTCCTGGCCCTGTGCAGGACACCACAAGCATCACACCATGTGCTTGAGAGCATTGTCCAAGAACTCCATCCAAACTGGCCTTGAACACTTCCAGGGATGGGACGTCCACAACTTCCCTGGACAACCTGTTCCTGTGCTTCACCACCCTCACAGTAAAGAATTGCTTCCTAATATCTAATCTAAACCTATTTTGTTTCACTTTAAAGCCATTCCTCCTTGTCTTATCACTACCTGCCCTGGTAAAAAGTCCCTCTCCAGCTCTCTTGCAGGCCCCTTTTAGGTACTTGAAGGTGCTGTAAGGCTCCAGCCTTCTGATCATCTTTATGCCTCTCCTCTGGACTAGTTATGATACCACACAACTTTTACCAACCCCTAGTACTGTTTTTATCCTTTCAGAAAGCTTGGTCCAGTTTTGCTTCTTCTGTATAAAATATTTCTGAAAACCGGATCAAGCAGACCTATTAGAGTCAGAAGGCAGCCCTCGTTACATCAGATTGCTGGGATTTTTTTTCAGATTCTGATAGAATAGAATATTTCAATATTACAACACTAGGTGTCATCACATCATGGTCCAACATAGTGAAATTATATTTAAGCTTGTACCAGGATACAGATGAGTGAATAATTCACAATGAATAATTTATTTACTGGATTCTGTTTTTTTTTTCCTGCATGAAATATTCAAAAGTACATTACAAAGCTCTCTTAAGAATTCTCGACTAGAAATTATTTGCAAGTTTCTTCCCATTTTGTATCCTAACAGATGAATTTGAATTGTTTGTTTTGAACTTTAAATTCACAATTAGTCATTGATTAGAATGTTACTTCTGTTCCTGATTTATTGAACAACAGTCTAAAATGAAAAGCTGCAAAGACAAGTGAGAATCAGAAATAACAAAAATTGAGGTCTGTTGCTAAATGACAGTTAAAATTTTAAATTTCCCTAAAAAAATACAAACATAAGTAAATATGAAAAATGTGTTCATTTATACTACTTATTAATCTTTTTTTAAAATGCTCTTTAAAGAAACAATTTTCCTCAAAATCAACTTCAAATAGTATACTAAAAAATATAGCTTTTGACCAATGAGTGATGAGTTTTTAAAAATTATTACCCCTCAGTTATGCACTTCTCAACACAATTAAATTCTATTATTAAAGCTTTCCTGCATATATGTGTGTGGAATTTAGAAATGACCTTGCTTATACTGGGCCTTTTACTGAGCTACTGTAAATTCAGAACTTTTGTTCTCAGTTTTAATTGTTGATAATGTGAATAGCGCAACATACTTTATAAATTATTTCTTGTTATTATCTCAGGTAATATCACGGATGTTCTCCAGGCCTTGAAACAGCTGGCATTAGGTCTAGCAGCTCCCATCTTTAGCAGTGCTACTCATGTCATTCATTTTGATTCAGAAAATAGGACATCTAGTCAGATTAATAATAATAAAATTGTTATTATTTTCAAACTCTCTGCGACTCAGTGCCACAATTTCCAGTACCCTGAAAGCACAGGGAATCCCCAGGGACTTTCAGCTTCCTCCTGTCTCTTCTCCACAGTCTTCCTCCCTTCTCTATCATCTCCTGTTCTTGCATATTACAACGAAAGGGAAAACTTCATAACTCCATAAATTTAGGCAAATGCAAACATGAAATCTGTTAATGCCAATAAAACAAAAATCAGACGGAAAATTTACAAAATTGCTGCATCACCTACTTTAAAAGCAGCTATAAGTTCTTTCTTTCAGTTTTTCATTATTCAGGTAATTGGGACTTCTGAAGTTAATCTGTTAATAGAAAAAGGGACATTGAATTCAGTACTTTATCTGATGATTTTTATCACAAAATGTAATACCCATGTAAGCAAAGGAAATCAACCCTTCAACTAACATGCCCTGGACTATAGAGAAAGGCTCACTTATGTTTTTTTACTGATAACTCGATTAGCATCAAATTTTGTTCTGCAAAACAAAAGATTGAGAAATAATCCCAGTCTAGATCAAACTGCGAGGACTCAGCTGCTCTCCATTTAGGCCCCACTTTTCCTGGATGACTGGTTCACCAACACCTCTGCTTTAAAAGAACTAATTAATCTTCTCAATTACAGGTGCCTGAGGACAGAAAAAGAAATTTCAGAGCATGAATATCAGTTTCACTGACAATTTCACAGCAGCAATATCAAGGCATCCTGCTCTTATTAGCATTTCCTGTTGTTCACTTCATTCTCATTTGTTCCAACACTAAGATGTACCACCATTTTTAAGATACTTATGTAAGGATGCATGGAAAAGATACTGCACACTTTGGATGGTTTGCTGTTATTTAGTATGCCCACATCATGCATTTCGCTTCCTAGGCTGAAATTTTCACTCACTAGTGTTAGTAATTTGGTAATTTGTTTTGTTTTTTTCAGTTGGTTTGTTTTGTTTTTAATTAATTGTCGGTGACCAATATTCGGTTAAACTTAAACCACATTTTAGATTCATCTAAATGATTTTGTTAATTAAAATTTTCACTATTCACATTTATTGTGTTTACTGACATCATTATCTGAGATTCAAAGCAAATATTACTGACTATTGTGTTTTGGGTTTGGTTTGGTTTTTTTAATTTTTATTATTATAGTCAGTGGATTTCTTTGTGTATATTACACTTTTTCCATTGCACCATCATTTCTCTGTCCCCAGTCTGGCATTTTCTGATGTTGCCCTTACTCCTAGAGAGTGTGTGACTGAACCAGAGATGCAAGGAGCTATTCCCCAGAGCTCTTAGCTCTCAAGGCCTGTTTGCATTAGCTTATGATCTTGTTACCAGCAACTTCTTGGACTAAAATGAGCACAAGTGGGTTAGTGCTCACTGCTATTGACTGCTTTCTCTGCCTTGGTGATTCCTTAATGGGTATGTTCTGTGGGGGATGGCATAAGGAAGGCAGTCACCTTGAAGAAGACTCAAAAGACAGAGGCAGGGCTTCTTGAAACAGATTTGACATGTCTTTTTGCAGCCTATGCAAGGGTAATACAACAATTCACTCTGATTTGCTGAATAACCTGGAGCAGCGCGCCAGAGAACAATAAGAAAGTAAGAAAGCTATACTGTTATATTTCAAAGTATTACAGCACTAAATTCAACTTCCTGCTATTTTTTCATGAAAAAAACCCCTTCAACTTCTACTTTATAAATATTCAGAAGATCTTGCAACAGCAGCTAAGGTAGAGTATATATTTAACATTATTATACCGATAATATCTACAGACAAATGGGAATTAAGATATGAGAAAGTTCTTTGCCTCTTTCTAACATCTCCTATCAATTTAATAGGCAAAATGCGAAAGAATCTGGTTATTTGTAGCAAGTCACTATATTCCTTTATATTTTGGTAACATTTCAGTAGAAGTAGATTTTTACTAATTCATCTGCTATTGTAAGTCACTTAATAAATATTTTATTCAAGTATGAATATAGGGTAAATACACTAGCTGCTTAAAGCCTTGATGATTTGACACCTGATTGCCTAAATCCTGTAGATCTGTTACTATTCTAGTAACTGTTCATGAAGCTTCTTAGAAATAATTAAAGCGTTTCAACTTCAGGGATGCAAGGTCATGCTCTTTATTGAGCTTCTAGACATAAACATGTGATCCTAATAATCACATAGGGGACAATTGTCTTTATGAGGGTATTACTACTATAAAAAGAGAAAAAGAACAGAAAGAAAGAAAGAAAACAGCTTTTTATGAATCCGAAACTTACACTCTACTGTGATAACAATTCCTAATTATCTGCCATTAAACTCTCCTTCTGACTTTGACAGATTTTTTGAAAGCTGGATAACAGTCATATGAACTCTTAAAATAGTAGCTGAAGGATGAGAAAAAAGTGGAGCCCAATCCTGCCATGGAAATTGATTGGGTGCAAGGATTTAGGAGGCTATCACAAACCACCTCTGTCTGCAAGAGGCATTGATGACACAAGCATTGATAGACGGAAGAGAAGAATCAATTCATAGCAAGAAATTTTTACTCACAATAAAATTCAGAAAGACACTCAGGTTTTATATGTACCTCATGTTTGAAATATAACTCCCCCCCATCTTTATAAGTACTTCTGCTCATGCTGTATTGTATTTACAGACCTAACCCTCCAGGAGTTTCCAGTCTGATTGCATTTCATGCACTGTTTCAGCTTGAGAGCTATCGTTTCAGTCAAGTAGAAAAATCCTTTTATTGTGTATTTAACTATTTTCATATTGCATGACTGAAAAATCGTAAAATATTTTCATAACAATTGTTTTGTGTGCCTTCTTACAGGGACTTTAGCAGATAATAAATTTATGGATGCAGTTGTGCTGATTTCGTTACAATTATTTAATATGTGTCTGTGATTTCACCTGTTACCTGCATATAAGGGCTACTCTTCCATATCTGAATATTAAATCAGATTCCAGGTTAAAAATACTATAGAACTTCATTTTGAATACAGTGAGGAAGAATTTACATCTATATTGTTATATTTTTATATGAGTTCCTCTGACATACAACTAGCAAAATTATTTATTTGTCGAACGAAGGAGGGAAGCAAGAAAGGAAGGGAAAGAAAACCAAAATATCACCTGATTCAGAATCCACAATTAGTTCACTTAGAACTGGTCTATAAATGAAAACTATTTTTCTTGTAAAATTTAGAGGAAAAAAATCATGAGCCATTTTTTAATCTTTTAGTCAAATTTTAAATGCCTATAATATGTGTCACCAACATTGCAAATATTTACAGCTCACCCTTTGTGGATTGAGTTCCTCATTAACATACTATTATACAGTTGCTGTTATTCTACTTTCTTTTTATTACATTAAATTTTTTTCTTCATCTCAGCAGTAAGGTGTATAAACCTTTTGGGCCTCCTTTGTTTGTATCAAACTTCTCTGAGTCTAGATGGGCAGTGCTGGTCATATATCGTGTGTACACAAATCAGGCATGTAAGGTAAACAGTACTAATTGTTCTTCTAGCAATAAACCAATCACTTGGCAAATGCAATGGAGAAAACGGCATCTCTTAAATATCCAAGTGTTAAGAACCACGGAGAATTCACCATCATATCACGCATGTGGGATATATGTAGAGAGCATCTTTCTTTTGATCTCCTTAAGCACCACTATTGCATTTCTGAGGTGTCGTGGCAGAGCTCAGGCAGCAACCAAGCTTCAGTTAGCTGTTCCTCTGAGTTCAATCTGTCCAGCCATGGAGAAAGAGTGGAGCACACTGTTAGACCCTTTGGAGAAAATAAATGCCTGACCCATTAAGACTAGATATGCACCGAGGGATAGGAGACATTACAGTTTTGGTACTTGTCTCAAAATCTGTGTGACTCCTGTTCCAGTTACCTATATCCATTCTTTTGTTTGTGCCCACTGTGGTAATTGGGTCTGGTCCATCTTAATTACAATAATATCAATAAATCTTCATCATTTTCCTCATTTCATTAAGATATCTGGAAAACCTTCCATTACCTCTTTGAGAGTTATTATATAGCTCATTTCATTGATAAGATTTCTTCGTACCAATAAGATGGGATGATGTGCACCGGAACTAAAAAGAGATTATCGGCCACTATCCATTTATTTAAAACTGTTTGACAGGGGCTTGTTATTTTTATTTTTATTTTTCTTATTTCTCACAGACCTTTCTCCAAGTGGTACTAAAAACAGAGTTAAGATTTCTGCAGCACACATACCAGCAATGAGGAACTTAGCCTACTGCTATGACAGTGCCCATGAGCTGTAACGTGGAACAGAATGAGTAGGCAGGCTTAATACACAAATAGGATTTTGAGAGGAAAATCTTAAGCACTGCCTTCTTAAATGGACAAAACTGTATGCTCCATACTTTCTTTCTTATTTTTCTTATTTTCTACTTCTTTCCCTATTCTCTATTTTGTTTTGATTTTTTTTTTCTTTTTACACTATGAGGCTGTGGAATACTTCAATGTGCTGAGAGTCAAGGATGGAAGAAATTCTAATAATACAGCTAACAAACACTTTCCTTTTAGGGAGATATGTTTTATTTTTACTTCCAGGAAAAAAAAGAAAACCAAAAACAATTGTTCTTGCCTGCTCTTGCATGTCTAACCATGCTTGATACCAGCAATATGTGTCAGCTTACACCAAGAATAAATGAACCATATAGAAGAACAGAAAAATAAGACTAGGGCTCTCGAAGAAAGTGTGACTTGCCACCTTTTGGATGCTACTGCTGAAAAGCAAATTCATTTTTACTCACTGATGCATAATGGGTGTAAGACGTGATAGTACATCTTAGTAAAATTTCATGCTCTGAAGCTCATTTTCTATTTTTCATTTCTTAGACATCATCCTTCTGGGTCTGCAGCTCATGTTCAGGGTTGTTTTGTGGTCAAGAAAATAGATTCAGTAGTATCCAAGGCTGATGTGTTCTTGCTTCACTTCTGCCATAGCTTCATCTTTACAACTAGACCAACTGTCTGATGAGGTAGCAATAATGCCATCCATTTACGTTGAAATTTCCTGCTACATTAATGAGACTAAAAAAGACATCAACTAACAGTGGTTTCATCCTTCTGTTTGCCAAATAATACTAAGGCACAGTTTATGAACTCTGTGGAACTTAGACTACAAAGCAGGCCCTTGCACAGCTCGTACAGAGCCATGTTGTCTGTTGATGTAATCACCATGCCAGAACTAATTAAACTCAGAATGGTATTTTCTGGATAAGGCTATTGCAAAGTTCTATAAAGAAGTGCAAACTGTATCCAGTCAGAAGATCTCTTGTCCAAAGTATTTTCACGTACACGAGGTCAGATTTAGCTCAATTTTCTGAAGCACAGTAAATGTAATTTTTCCCTCAAGCTCTTAAAAAAAAAAAAAGAAATACAATCTGTGTAAATTGAATTATGATATGAAGACAACTATCATTTAAGAATGTCATATTCTTAGTTTACCCTTTGTCCTTACATGATGGCGGATTATGGCATGGGCATTTCAAATGCACAGGGCTGGTGGGAGATTTTAATATTTTAAGACACAAAATCATCAATTTTTCAAAAAGTCAAGACTGAAGGGAAATTATCAGTTAAAAAAACTTGAAGCAATGTCTGTGTGAAAAAACTACTGGGCATTTGCTCTTCCACCCTGTCAGTTTGATTATTCATCAATTGTCTGGGAAGCTTGTACTGGTGTAAGAAAGGGACTTTGTAAGAGCCTAGAAAGGGAATGTGAGTAAGCAATGCTTGGATTATAGACTAGGCTGGTAATGCATAGCAAAGTAGAAAATGTGGCATTCATATATATATGCATGTGTGTATATATATATATGTATATACATGTTAACACAGAAGTAGGAAAGAAACCTCCTCATCACCTGACTACTTATCAGTGGAAATTATACGGTTTAAAGTCTTACACACTCTTTAAAATTAAATAAATCTTAGAGAAGACTACAGGAAATTCAAGGGCAGTACTAATCTTGAAGTACTAGTAGGCAAAAATCAGGTCAATTTCTTTAGTGAAACATGAAACTTATAACCCAGCATGCCAATACAGCAAACAAGCTAATAAACAACTATGGAGCTTGTTTAGTAACATGTTAAGACTAAAAGACTCTAAAATCCATTTAATTCATCAAATTCTCACAAGACAGTAGAAATATTGATTTGAGTGAAATGGATTCTGGACCACTACTGAGCAGTAGTAGGTGCATGGCTCTGGCAAAGAAAGAGGAAATCAGTGATGCTGAAATTAAGTCTATCTTAAATATAACTATGTTATTTATATACACCAGTCCTCTTTTATATAATATAAGACTGTATTATAATCTTATAATACAGTCATCTATTACAGGAAATTTACTTCTGTAGCAATGTTTAGTTCCAAAACTCCTCTTTTTAATAAGAACTGTCTCCTTAGATTTTATCTCATATTACTCATCACTCTTTCACTACTCGAATTCATGGCCAGTCATTTAAACAGCAGGCATTATATATATTTTTTTATTTAATTTGTTGATAAGGGAAAAAATAACAACAAACCAACCAACCAACCAAACAAAAACAGGGGAAATTGCACGTGCGTGACTTCCACAAAGTACAGTTCATACTGTTATTTCCTGATTATTTCACAAGCATGGCGATTCCACAAGTTGTGTTTTACAGCAAGAAATTGCTTCTCAAGCTGCACGAGATCCAGATGTACCCTTTATGTGGAGGACAACAGACAGAATAAAAAGATTTGATATTGAGTAACAAAAAGGGAGCAGGGGAGGGGAAAAGAAAAAGTACTTACCAGGGGCAAGGGGTTTGTTGTTTTCCTGGTGGAATGAGACTGACACTTGAATATTCCATACGACACTGCACAATTATCAAAGAAAGACTAAAACACATTTTTGGCCCTACCCCTTTGTAAGGCCCCACTCCCTCATGACAAGTTTCTTAAATGG
Organism: Cephalopterus ornatus; assembly: GCA_013396775.1. Lineage (NCBI taxonomy): Eukaryota > Metazoa > Chordata > Aves > Passeriformes > Cotingidae > Cephalopterus > Cephalopterus ornatus. The sequence goes on from VZRE01013992.1 coordinate 40,560, forward strand.
GCTTTGATTCTTCGATAATCTGAGACAACACATGGGGAAAATGCTACAACATATTTCAGGAGGTTAAACAACATACTTTTACTGTTGGCCCTACCTCTTTTATATAACTTACACAAAATCATATTCCGAAACCATACATATTTCATACATGCATTGATCAGCATTGCAGATCAGATATTTAACTCTTAAAATATAATTTCATGGAATTTGGTTGTTATTCGGGAATAAAGATACTGATTTATTTTTTGCAGATATCATTACTCACAAAACCTAAACCTCTTATTATTTTAGGTGTCAGACTACTCATGAACCAGTCCTGATGTTCTTAATCAATGTCTTTATTCACAATATTCAGACTAAAAAGATTTTTGCCAACTGTTGGATGCAACTTTCCACAACTCAGGATGCTAAGTCAGCAAAGTTCGCTGTGTTCTCTCTCATTCCTAGCAACATGATGGAATATTGAAGAGTAGATACAGCAATCTTCTAAGGGTGATGTGCCCGATTCTAATTAGGTGCTGAGTCTTCGGGGTTGCACATACTGCATATTAATGACATCTTACAAATGAGAGAAGGGCTCTCAGCCTCTACCTACTCTAACTTTCTATGGTCACTCATTTTATGTCATTTATTCAGGTGCCTTTTTACAGATTTCTGAGTTTGTATAAGCTTTTATTTCTCCATAAATGAATAATAAATCTGCTTAAAATACATGGAACTGAGAATTTACAAATACATCTGGAGTCATGTAAATGTTAATTCATTTTTATAGATTAGGTTATGAATTCTACCAATAACGGCAAATTAAACTCTGTATTTCTTTGTACAAATAGTAACTAAGAATTATTTTGTTTTTCTGTTCAGATACTGTAGATGTAAATCCTTGTGAACCACCTTTATGGACCTTCAAAAGGACAAGTTAATATCAAAAGAATTTGTGTATTTTTGTAACACAATTTATTGATTGACATGAAAAGACGTGGAGGATATTTTCACATAACAGTAGTCAAGAGCTTTGCTCTTAGTTTTGGGTCAGGATTAAGTACAGAATAGAACAGAAATAGAGCTTGTTAGTGAGTTTTAAAAAAGAACAAAGATTACAAACAAGAAAAAAGCACCTGGTTGTGTCATCCTCTCATATAGGTTGTCTAAATATATTAATGAGAACGCTTTGACACAAAATTTGGTTTTTTAATATAATGGCATTTCCCTTCCACCTCACCCAAAATTGGCTTTTCCTCTGCAGCTGCTGTGCTGCTGCTGTCAAAGTAGAAAATGCCTAAAATAATAATAAAAACAGATATTGTTTTGAAAGCAGCAATATCTTTGATTGACATCTGAAATATTATATAGAGAAGTATCTCTATAAATAAAAATAGATACAAGTCTTGAAAAATGTGGTTCAGCTGTCATGTCTCTGTGTTTCTGTTCTCCCCTAGAGAATTAACTTTGGCTTTACCCTTTGAGACACAGTGCTGGGAGATCTCAGAAACTATCATCTTCCATCCCATAGTTCAACAAATGTGTAACATCTTTTAAGCACAGAAGCAATACTTCTGAAGAAAAATCTGTCTTCTAGTTGAAAATTTATTTCATTTAGTTTTTTTCCAACACCCAATATGCACACCCTCCATGCCCCAGTTAATTCCAATTCTTAGAGGCAAATTTTTTGAGATGAAAATGTTCGACAGTGTAAACGTCCCTGGTCAGGGGCTTGTTACAGAGATTTGACTGTGCTAAGGAGCAAGAGATTGTATTGGCAAAGGAAGGCAGAGCTGTCACTCCCTCTCTTTGCAATATCAGACCATTATTTAGACATTCCTTAGACCATATGTGGCTTCAACAAGATCATCTCAGTTTAAAAATATCAGAGCTCACAGAACGAAAATTGGAGTTCAAGCTTAGATAAGCTGGCTAGAGCATGGTATTAATAACACCAAGGTTGTGGGTTTGATCCCCTTCTGGGCCATTCATTTAAGAGCTGGACTCAACGATCCTTGTGGATCCCTTCCAACTCAGAATATTCTCTGATTCTGTGAAGTTAACACTGCCAAAGATGTCAACTAGTACTTTGTATAATGTATAAAACTAAAGAAGTAACAGCCATAGATCAAGATTGGGAAAAAATGTGTTAATTAATTTACAATGAAAGTTGTTGATAACAGATTTTTAGAAACCCTACCTAAACACAGTAAGCATTTCTTTGAAGAAGTCAACTGAACCTTTTTATTTGAATATGGATTTAATACGTGATGTGCTGTTAACTGATGCCAATACTTCGGAATGAATTTGGGTATAACTCAGCAAAGAGATTCTGGTCTTGTCTATTTTCTGTAGCCAAAGATATTATGCTCTTTAGGAGCCTTGGCTGTTACAGCATTTGTATTAATTCAGTACACATATAATTTCATTCTGCAAATATACAACATGAGAACAAAGTGGGAGAAAATTAACAGTGACTTAAAGAATCCTAAGTCGTCCGTGAGTAACTAAAGTGGGGAATTTGTGAAATTCTCATAATCATCAGAGGGTAAAGTCCTAAGTGTTTTCACAAAGATGGCAGTAAGTGAATATGGCAACCAGTTTTAAAATGTAACCTCACAAATTGCTGAGATCACTCTGGACAACCCTTTAATTATCTTAAGAAGAAAAATTGCAAAACAGTTTTTTCTCTTTGTTTAAAGTCCTATAAAACCCCCCAGATAAAATAATGCCTATTCAGCACATTTGTATGATGAAATAAAATGAACAGATCTTTTTATATTGGACACTTTTTCTTAGACAAATGCAAATTTATTAACTGAACAGCTGCATGACAAATATATTTTTGTATACCTAACCCTATCATTATTAGAAAATACATATTATATGCATAATATATATACATATTATATCTATATGTATAGTATATTACAGGCTTTATATATTGTCTGTATAATTTACATATGAAGCATGAATTTGTAAGTAGGGAGAAACGTGACTGAGCAGTACAGATCAGATAATACAAGAGAAAACTTACCTTACTGTGGAGTCTCCTTGATCATGGTATTTTGCCATCTTTTGGTCCTCACAACCTATTAACCCCGGCAGCCTCTAGGTGCAGAGGTTATGTGATAAGGCAGGCTATACAATGTTTTTCTTCTATGACTTGCATTTTTAGGGCAGTGTCAACAACTGGAGATGTGGGTTATGCATCTGGAAATACAAAGCAGAGAATTTTATGCAAGGTCTGGTTTAGCTTCTTGCTGCTTTATTTTTATTTAATCCTCTTGTGTGTGTTCATATAAGATCACTAAAGGGATTTTAGGCTATGATTGTCAGAGAAATTTCTATTTCAAGGGAGGATGCTTAATACTTAGAATGTTAGAAAACTAAACCAAAACAGACTCATTTCCAAAGAACCAAGCTAAGCTGTCAAATGACAGCTTTCACAGAATGATCTGTGAAACATTCTCTTTGAAGCTCACCAAGAATGAAACAAGAGACTGTTAAAGGGATTATGATTTAGCCAAGGGTGTGCTGCCCTGCTGATGACTGACATCTGATAAGCAGTAAATCTGCACTACACTTCAAGTTCTTACTTTCAGTCTGATCAGGTCATCCCGTAGCCAAGTCACTTCATTTTTCTCTTCTCTGATACTCTCAGACTGAAAAGCTCGAGATATATTCTTCCTTTCTTAATCACAGAAATGAAACTGTTGGGGAGGACATATAAGATTTAATGCATAAGAAAGAGTTTTAATTAATGTAGCTTCCTGCATAGCTTGAAGAAATTTCAAGATCTATCTGTTCTCAATTAATTTGGACATAGGTTGACAAAAAAAACTTTCATCAGACCTACCAAAAAAAAAAACCAAACCTAAACTAAAAGGGGCTTAAGTTCTTGTAAAAACTCAGAAAAAAATTACCTGGAATACAGTGACTGTGTGGATTTTTGTCAGGGTGCGAAAACATGGTTTACATGTTTACACTACAATCAAGAGCATTTTCATCATTGTAATACAGTGTTATCTTCATAAACTATTTCATGAACTTGGCAGAAGAACACAGCTTTCAGTGAAGAAGTTGGTAACTTTAACCAAGATGTCAGCTGATATGTCAATGAGAAAGTCAGGATGTCTCTCTTTTTAAAAAAAGTAGACTTAATTTGTTTGTGAAGTTAGTTGGAAGAAATGTATGATTCAGAATAAAAAGCAGTTCAATTCTATCAGGCAAGGGTCTAAAACCAAAATCAGACCAAATTTTTGCTTTGCAACTAGGAAAACAAAATTAAATTGAGGTTTTGTTCCAGTCAAACCCTAAGTCTCACGTCTGAAGCTACTGAAGAAAGCTTTTATCATAGTCTTTTGAGGTTAGCCCTGCAGGACATTTGCACAGTGCTGGTATCAATGTGAAAACCTTTTCTTCTTGTCTGAAGTGATGAAAGGATCAAATATGGTATCATTAAAAAAAATAAACACAATAATGCAAATTTTTACTTGAATATGATTTTCTGCTATTGTAAGACACTTGAAACCAGGTCATGTAAAGCTACAGAGAAAATGAGTTTATCTGTGAGTAGATTGGTCAAATGCTTTCGGAATGTTCAGCCACTGAATATAGGGGATACTTTGGTGAAAAAAACTTTTCCATACAGAAATCACAAATATAGAAAACCTCCATTTGACAAAACAACTTCAAACCTCAATTATCATTTTCTCATTCTATATCATTTGCATAATAAACCTGGAAGTTGCATTTCAGGACTCAGTGAACATTTCCTGGGAGATAGGTTATCACATAAGATGAGCTCTTGAACACATTTGATTCTGTAGGTTCTATATATTTTAAGTAGGTTTAGGCTTTTCCACCCTCCATTTATCTTCCTCTCTCCTGTGCATACCCTTCTCTCTATGGAGAAAAACATCCTTAAGCTAAGTAAAAAATTAAACCACCCGGTATAAAAATAATAGTGAAAAGACCTGTCAGTTTATTTCACATTGCACTGTAGTGAGAGGAGACAAAAGTAAAGCACAGAGAAAATAACACTTCCAAAAGATGTACATTTCACTTTTGCAGGAACGAAAACAATTTCACTGGGAATAGTTTCTGTCATAGCACTTGATAGAATGTGTCTTTCATACTGTGAAAAGTAAGCTCTTTTTCTCCTTTGTTTTACCTTCTGATACTCTGTCTCCAGACAAATCTGTTTCCAGATGCAAAGTTCTGCCTAATATTGGCCTATGCTTTTGTAAAAAAAAAAAAAAAAATAAAATTTTTGCTGGTTTGGTGTTTGGGTTTGACTTGTTTGTTTTGTTGGTTGTTCTTTTTTTTAATATGGGCATTTTACTGCTTGTTAGGTGGTGTTTATCAATCATGAATCCAACTTGTCTAGGCTTTTTATCTTCAGCTTTTAGACTGATATCAAGACTGAAAGTGGTAGAGTTTTGGTCTAGATTTTTCATCTTATAACACAGATGATAATGTCATTAAAAACTCTGTGTTGTTTGTGTCCATTTTACATTAAAAATACCATCTATAATTTAACATATTGATGGTGCACAGCTTGATCACTTGCGTCTTTCTGTTCCTGCTCTGGAAAAGCATCATAACACTAAATTAATTAATATAGATAAAAAGTGTAAATATTTAGTCATATCTGCAAAGATATGCTTGAGTAATAAAATTATTCCAGAGGAAAAAAAGTTAAATTTCAATAAATATGATGATAGTTAATCTGTGTTTTCACAAATGAGATCAAACATTGCAAAGTGGGTAGAGGGAAGTGCTTGGAGTATAGTTCATGCATAAGTAACATGGAAAGTGTCACACCTTCCATACCACTGGGTCTTCTTTTAAACCTGATTTTCTATTCCTTACCAGTTGTTGAATAAGGTTTTCTGCAAGAAGTCTCTCGTTTGAAGATTTAAACATCTCATGAACTTTATTCACCAATTATAAATATAAACAGCATCTGTTAAAGGCAAACCAATATTTGTTAATGTAGTAAAACTTGAATTAATAGTGCTGTACTATCAGTTTTATAATTAAGAGCCAGAAGTATTAGATGGAACCAGGCTTAATCCTTATTTTATTGCTTCTGATTTATCTGTTTTGAAGAGAATCTTTTATTATAACTAAAATCAAACCATTATTCAACCTCATTAAACTACTACTGGAGCAATCAGCATTCAAGATGCTTACAGTGACCAAAAGTATAAACAAAATCACCTCAAGAGTTCATCAGAAATACTGCTCATTATTTTCGTGGGACACTCCTAGATAACAGCACTTTTTTCTCCCCTTTGTAAATGTTGTAGTTTACTGGAGACTAGAGTTTTAAACAAAAATTTTGGGATCAGAGGGGACAAAGAGAAGATCTTAGAGAACTAAAGAACTTGTTATCCAGATAATATTTTCTGCTTGGTGTTACTTCAGGATCTTGCATATTCCATTCAGATTCCAACACATGCTCCATGTTCTCTTTACAGGACTTCGGGCTGCTTCTAATGTTTTTAGACATTATTCCATTCGCTCAGCACTCAAGTACTTCATTGGTAGCAGGGAATTGTCAGAATGGCAAAGCACATTTTCAATCTCATTTTTAAAGCAGACCTATATTTTTAATGATACTTTATTTGTTTATGTTAGTGCTTGTACTTTACATACTATTTGTATTTACTGCTCACTTAGAGGACACTAGGAAAGTTTATGGGCTTCTAAATAAACATTTTAGTTCATGCTCTGCAGAACACCAAAACACCTACTTAATGCTAAATAGCATTATCTACATGACCACATTAAAAGCCTCATAAAACTTGACTATGTCTATAACTGTCTTGTTGGATCAGCACCTTAATTCAGCTTGGAATATGTATTGCTACCTTCCATAGCAGTCTGTATCTGATGACTTGTACATAAAATCAGATCATCAAATGAAACCTATTCAAATGGTCCAAACTGTCAAATGGCATCAGTGAAATCAATGAAGATACATGACTGATACCACCCGAGAATTCGGTCTGGGAATAATAGACAATAAAACTACAAAATTATAATTCATAAGTAATTTATTCTAAAAAGTCAGGCACATAATAGTTATCATAGGTATATGCACATCTGGGAACAAATAGGAACGAAATAGCAAATCATCTGGAAATTTTTTTGTGGAAAGTGCTTACTAAGGAAAAATGAGTTTTACAGTAAGTCAAGCAAAAAATAAATCTGCATTCAAAGAGATGTTAATAGGTAAGTAAACAAGCTATTTTGGGTTTAGATTTCCACAGTGACAATTTTAAAAACAGTCTGAATTTTAAGGAGGGTATTTTTTTTAATCTCATGAAATAAGATGAAGTTTCCTAACCCTAGCCAGGTAGCATATCTGAGCAGAGAACTCCTTAGGGAGACAGGCAGAAGTAGCCATGTGTTTGTCATACAGAGGGTGGTGCTCTCCCTTTTGTCCATGGGCATGAACTCTCTGCACAGACTGTTCGAATCTGCCTGATTAATGATATAGACCCAGTCCTAAAACTGTGCAGTCCCACTCAGCCAGTGATAAGGAAAATCTTTAATTCTTAGATTCACATGTATTTTTTGTTCATTATTTCTTCACTGTGCTTTTGCTTTTGACTTTAAAATTTTATGTGTGCTAAAGTTGGAAGCATGTGCTGAAACACTTAAAACACGGTATGAAATACAGTTATCCTTGCAGCTTCTCAAGTTATAACCCTTCTTCCCTCTTCTGCCCCATCACAAAATTCATACCATATTTATGGGGGCAATCCTTCAGACTACAGAAATAGTCATCTATGATAGGAAAAATCTGGGAGGCTAAATATTAATGTCCACTGGGATTTTAAGAAAGCCTGCATGGGCTCCTGCTGCCCTTTCAGGTGGACCTCCTCTAGGTCCTGTGCCATAACTTCCTGCAGTGTGATATCTCAGAGAGTATCAGGAACACACACTTTAAGGCCTTGTTAGATAAGAGGAAAAAATTAGTATCAAAGTTTAAGAACTTCTCTACGGTTGATCATACAAAGCATCACTGACAAAATTAAGCACAACATCTGGTTGGACCTCTGAGGAAATATTTGCAGGCTTCAAAATATATATGAGTTTTATATTAAAATTAGTAGCTCAAACATTACTGGTAGTTAATCGAGATTATTTTTAATAAAGAAATATGTCCCTCCTACACAAAATGGACTAAGGGTCCAATAAAATCATCTGCATTTGGATAGTTGCAGACAGCTTTAAGTAAATATATATCTGAAACAAGAGGCTGTAATGCACAAACTGCACAGATAAGAGTAGCAGTACCCTAAACATCCCAGCAATTCATTCACCCAGCTCTTGAATGTGTCTGCCTGTTTTACTCTAAGAGACTGAATCAAGTTATACCTATAACATTAGAAGTAGGATCAGCGTAGTTTAGTGTTCTGAAATAACAGAAGGATTATAACACACTGTTCAAGTTCAGCAGTTCAAATTAATTCAATTTTTTTTCTTTTATATTTTTTTGCCTTTGGAAGTGCAAGACAAGATTTATGATTCATCAGAGTGGCATTTTCTGCTACTCTGTTACATGACATTTCTAAAAGTGGGTTCAAAGGGCTACTCTGATAACGAACTTGAAGAGAAAGAAATGTTGACCACTCAGATAAGAATAAAAAACAAAATTGCAACTTGTGAGAATTTTAAAGGAGGGATATCTACAAGTTATACAGTTGGGAATACACCTATCTTGACCTTAGTAAACTGGACTGAATAATTCGTCATCTATGTCTTTCCACAGGTGATGAATTTTTTTGTCAGAAGAGACTTATACTTTTAAAACTATATAATTAAACCAAAGTAAGCTTTGACCACAAGGTCCTAATTTGCTGATATTGCTTTTATTAGCAACATATTTAGAAATCTAAAAGAAATATGGTATTTCAACTTTATCTTTTTTTATATATATACATATAAAAAATTGAAAGAACAACAGCAATTTTAGTAAAGTTAATAAAGGTTTACCTTGGAATAGGAGATAATACTTACAGCAGCAATAAACACAAGAACTACCAGTCATATAATGTGTGAAAAAAGGTTAACAGTAAGGTAAAGGATACAGCAGAACACTTAAAACTGCTCATCAGCTCAAAGGTTATATAGTTTAGTACAAACATTTTAAGGCAGCATAAAGCTGTATTTCAGGAACATAAAATGAAACACCTGGGAAAAGGTGACTTAAAACCAGAATATTATGTTATGGAATTACTTCCTGATCTTGCTGTGTTTTGTAGTTGGACTGAGTGTTTTTTCTGGATGGACCTGAACAGGCAAGAAGACTACTGGCGCAGTTTCTTGAGAGAAGGTTCAACTAACAATTAAAATCATTCAGGATTCCTCCTGAAATGAGACAAATGTCTCCAGAAGACAATTATTTTTCATGTATCTTATCTACATGTATCATGTATCTTTATTTCATCTTTAAAGTGATAATCCAGAGGTGTCTATCTCACTGCCGACTTTACAGAGAGGCTAGCATAGCCAGGATGCCTCCCTGGGGATGGCCAAATGTAAGAGAAGAGGAAGTCCCGGTACAGAGGATCACTGGTGCCTTCAGATGTGTGAAACTAATCATAAGAATCAATCCAGCCTTCACTCAAAGTTATCTTAATTAATCAAAACACAATGCTATTATTTCTGTTATGCTGTTCCAGCCTTATTCTAGTAGCCTTAAAAAAAATTTCCTTAGTTCACAGAACTGCAATTGGTTTTATTTTGTCTTAAAGAATAATTAGATATGAGGCAAATTGAAAAGACAAATTTCCTTCTGCATTCAAATATTTATTTTATTGTCTCTAAGTTACTTTGCCAGGAAGCTGTGTAAAACAATAGTTTTTGTAAATTTTCTCATAAAGTGTTTTGAATTTGCAGGATTCTCTAATGCTTATTAGTTGAAATATTAGGATAGCTCAGCATAGTCTAAAGTTTGGATTCATTTACACAATATATAGAGGAACATTCTAAGTAATGAAGTAAAGCAGAATGAAAATTAGGTCAACAATTTGTTATAAAGAAATCTCCCACAGAAAAAGGGATATATTTTGATATGGCAGAGTATAGATATATATATGAAAAAAAATTGCAAGGGTTATTTAGGTTGGAAAAAAATATAGAGAGAACTTGCATGTATTTCAATATTCAGATGCATTCATACTATTACCAGAATGCATCGGCATCCTTTCAACAGTAGCATACAACTATTGAATAAGAGAATACTTTGAAATGAAGGACCAGTGGAAGATCAGATCTTTCAATTCACTGTCAAAAAGATCATAAGATCAACTATGATGTATATTTTATTTTTCTAATTTACAAACCCAAAACAAGATGAACAAAAGTATCCAAATAAAATACATCATGCACTGACCTATTGTTTGTAGGTATCAGAAAGGAATATACCACTTATTCATTGAAGTTCAGCTCTATGAATGCACATAAAAACATGCAAAAACCAAGATAAGCTACTGTGCTTATCTTGGCAATTTCACATTCTCAGATTTTCATTTTCACATGTGTGGACAGCAAACTCTGTTTAAAAGACCAATTATTAGCCACCTGTGGACAAACATTAGCGAGTTAAATGGGTCACTGTTCTGAGTACTACCGAGTACTTATTAAAAATACGAGCCACCAAAATGATACTTGGAAAAGCTGACAGGAATGTGACATACAGCAAATCTTTTTGCCTCTTCCAAGTAGATTATTATATTAACATACGAATTAATACCACACCTTAGTGAGTTCAGTCTATATCATTAATCATTGTAGACACTGATGGATGCTTGGCTGCCCTCCAAAAAACCAGGAAAGCAAGTATACTTCATGCCATACTCTATTTGCCCAAACTCCAAAACTACTTCACCTCAGGTGCTGTGACACTAAACAAAGTTTTTAAGGGGTCTGTTCCCAACAGGGAACCTCTGTCCTTCTAGCACTCCCGAATCTACATTTGTGCAAGTAGCCACACAATAGTGAGAGCAACTAGAAATTGCTAATCCAGAGAAAGTAGTTCTGAGAGTTCCCGCTATGATTTTAAAGTCCCTAAGACTCTTAAACTATGACTCAAAAGAGCAGAGACTGTTTCTCCTCAAGCTCTTGAGGCATCTGATAAAGTAGTGAAAGTAAAAGGCTTGGAAATCCTTCTCCCCAAGAGAAGCCCTGCAGGTATCAGCTGCTAGTGCTGTTTACATATCCTCCTAGCTAGTGTATTTTACTGCAATTATTTTATTGGAATAGTTAGAAAACAAAATACTTTTACAGGGCAGACCTTCTTTGCAGTATTTCTGCTTAATAGATGTCCATCATGTCTCTTAATAATCTGAATAGATAAAACTTCCTCCCATTTCTATTCCCTTCCCCTCCTTTCACACCAAAGCCAGGTTTGAATATGATGGAGTGGTATTGCTAGGCAGCATTACTGGGGATGTCACTCATCAGTACACAGCCACTGCTCTCTAGAAGTGCTTCACAATAAAAGCAGATTTTTGTTGGTACACACTTCCAGCTATTGCTACACCTCCAAAGATTATCAGAGATAACAGGAGCCCATCAAGAAACACGTCAGGCAAGCCTGCAAATCCAGTCAGTATTCGGACGAGATTATCCTCCGCTCCTTGGTCTTTACAAAGTACATCTCTCATAATTTCAAAATGCTCCTGAGTGTTTGAAGAATAACAATAATTTAAAAGAAAAATGCCAAGTTGCTGTAAAAATCTTACCATTTAACTTCACAGCTAGCATGCCTCGTATCTCAGCCATCCGTAGAAACTATGAGTCAGAGTGTGTCAGCAATCAGACATATTTTTCTGTCATCCAGATAAATGTCTGACATCTTTCTGTCACTCCTGACTTTCTGTCAATGTTCTTGAGACTGTTTATCTGCTGCAATTCTAAGTTTCCTGCTCTGTGCAAGTCGGTGTGGAAAATCACAGATTCTGTTGCTGCTTTAGGCTGACCTACATTCCCCAAAAGATTAGACTGCCTAAAATCCAGTCTTTAACTTTCTGGGACACGTCTGAACAACAATAAGCTTCATGAAGAGGAAAACACATTAACACAAGCTCCAGTTCTCAGCAGCCTTCTCTCCCGGCAGAGTCTCTGAAGTAGCAGTGTCACTGAGTGGCACGCATACTGCTTTCAGATCTTCTGCTGAGTGGTGTTTGACTAGTGATCTCTTGCCTGTTAACAGTTTTAGAAAACAATAGCAAAGCAATGCTGTCAATGTTTTATTTACCCCCAAAAGCGGGCACACGGCCCGTCGGAAAAACAAACAAACAAACAAAAATCCTAATTAGATAATGATCAAAGTCTAGAGGACACATCATCTCTTTTGTGCAACATAAACGCTGGGGAAAAAAGAGATTCTTGCGATTCTTCTCTTTTACTTTAATGCACCAAATACTGCAGTCATGTACCTAATGTTCACCACCAATGAAATTAAAGCAGAAATTCAGGCTAAATGTTGGATGGGGAGTTGGATGTGGAAATAAACTGTGTCCTTCCTAAGGAGTACTGGTTGAGAGTAAGGGCTGAGGATTCTGCTCCAGATTCAGCATTAGGTGTATACAATGCAGGTCTTCATATGTACTAGGCGTCAAAGGTCTTTGCCTGGTCATGGAGATCTAGTCAATCTAGAGGGAAGATACTAGGCCACCTAAGTCCACTGAACTCCACCTCAAGTAGACACCTGCATTAAGCCAGCTAAACAGATCTCCATTAATCATATTGCAATCATATTTTACACTCATAATTTTTAAAATAAGTATTTTTTTCAAACAAAAAGTCTTTAGATACTGCTGCAAGTTTTGAGGAGTTATGGTGATGGGATGCAGACACGGTGACACGGAAAAGGAAAAAGAAGGGAAACTGTTTTCATGTGTGAAATTTTGCAATGATTTCTGGTCTACACAATCTAAAGTGAACCAAGTGCATTATATGTTATAAGGACAATATTCTGGTATGTGTGACTTTTCCAAGTCCGCTACACAAAAAATTGTGACTAGAGGCAGAAAAAGATTGTATTAATACAATTCACAATAATACTCTCTGCTCTTACTTAAATTTTCAACTTTGTAGAAGATATTCCTTCTCAATATCCTTATATTATTGCATCTGTACAGAAATATAAATGAAAGTGATAGCAATAGTGGAGCACGGCATAGAAACACTTCACAGGTGAGGGACAACAGAGACAGGAATGTTGGAACCCCATGACAGCTGCCCCACTTGAAAGTGGCTCTCCCTGTCCTCTCCATGAGCACCTCCACCAGCAAGCCTCAAACAGGCAGCTAAGCCAAGCACATCAGGTCCCAGTCAGCGACAAAGCACAGAGTGCTAGCAACAAAACCAGGCTGAGGTGTAAATACCCACGGATGCTATTCATTCTTGCTTCGGTGGTGTCAGGTATTAATGCTTACTTACTTTCTGTCCCAGTTTTAGCCTGTTCATTTGATTTATGAATTCCAGTCTTAGCACTCTGCTGCTTCAGCACAAAACAACCTGAAGTGAAAAAGGAATTGCCCAAAGAAATTCCTTAATATTACCCAGCTGCCAAAAGAGGTGCATAGAACCCTATAGAGTGGGAAAGAACAAGGAGAGATACTTTAAATAAAACTGCAATGATCCTAGGTAATTCTGCAATGCTTTGGAGACTTCTCAAGATGCTAAGACCATTACTATCTGAGCAAATTTGAACAACTTTTAGGCTTTCTTTCTGTCATGAATCAAATTAGCCCTAAAACAGTATGGTCATAATCTTCTTCATCATATTTTTTACAAACATAGAGAAGGTTCATCACAATGAAAAAAAAAAAATTGGTTCACATAGTTTACTAAATCAAGAGTGAAAAAGTTTTTTGTTTATTAATGACATACAATTACTACCAACCAGTAAACTATACATTTAAAATTCAGTAACAGTAATAAAAGTAAATCATAAGTATTAGATGCTTAGAAAAAGTTAATAAACACCGACACATTTCTAAACACCTTTCTGCAATTAATCCCAAGACCTACACATGCCCACACCCATGCTTACAGAGTTACATGTCATCCCCACAAAATTACCTATACCACTGTGTGCTACCCACGTCTCTCTCTGGGGCCATGATGCCCCATACTTGCACACCTCTCCTGTGAAAGATGTGGGTAACTCTTTGGTAAAATGTGCAAGCAGACAATGCAAACGACCATGCAATATAAGTGTTTCAGTAAAGACTCATCAGCATTTAAAAAGGGTGCTTACAGTGGGAGGCCTGATAAATTTGACAGAAGAGATTGAATTTGAACAGGGCTTGGAATTGTAATGGTGGAGTGGGATATAGCAAAGAGCACTTCTAATCTGCTGAAGGTGTTTTTTTCCTTAGGAGAAGTCAAACTCTTATTGCTATTAAAGAAGTTACTTAAACACTCCCATATTAAATCAGGGTGCTTCATAGAAAGATTCCTTTAGGCAAAGTGCATTTATCTCTACGAAGCTCACTTTTGTATTTGTTTTCCTACTTATTTCAGAAAAGAAAAAGGGATTCCTGTTTTTTTTTCATGCCACTCTTTTACTGGTACAGTCTCCAGTACACTGTTGTGGTTTACTTCCTGAAAAGAGATAATTGAACTCTGCTGTATAGTATGATGATTCCAGCAGCTGTATTATGCCAAGATTTTTTGTTTTTTGCCCAAGATTTATTTTTAAACAGGCTGAGCCTTACAATGTCTTGCTTTATACTCTCTGTGCTTTGAAAATGTGTGTAAGGATCAACCAAACAAAATAGAACACAATATTAGCTTACCATTATTTTATGATGCGTTTTCTGGTAACCTTATAAAATCCTGCTTCTATGCAATCACTACTTTGTTATCACATATGTCCAGCAGAAAAACAGTAGTCAAGGTTTCAGAAAAAGAGAAGGCGATATAGACTTATGAAGATGATGAACTATAGTCATGCCTCAGATTACTTTGCAGAACTTACTAAACTTGCACAAAACCTGGAAATAATGACCTTTCTGGGAACATTTATAATAATTCGGACATTCCTGAGATTTTACTTTTAGCAAGGAATAAGATTGTGATGTTTATAATTCAGTTTAAAACAGTGTGTCACTTCCCAGAAAGCATTCCCAAAGATATATCTAAGCAAGTTGCAAAGTAAGAGAGAGCACAAAAGTACAATGAGCAGTATATAAACCAGCTATATAAAGTTCAGATTTCCGTAAGGAATATATGAACTTTCACAGCAATTTAGCATCCGTACACACGCACATAAAGACAATGAAAGGTCTGGAAAAATAATTTTGATTTCAAAGGTGCCTATTGTAGGGTCCTCTTTTCCTATATTTCAGTACCCAATTGAACATATTATAGACAAGTTGCTTGTGGAAAGGGATAACACAAATATATGTGGTGACTCTGCTTTGTATTTACAACAGGAGGAAGATTGAATGATGATAAAATAAAACTAATTTGGGTCTCTTCATAATTACAAAAGTTTAAGACTTAAGAAAAATAGTGACATTTCTGTCAGAAAAAAACACAGATGTAGTTGATTCTGCTTTAAATCCAAGATGTATATGAAACAACTCCCTGTGATGCCATGACTACAGAGTTCTGCTTGCTTCTCTGGAAGGTTCTTCATCTGTAAACATCATGTGTGTGCCTGGTCAGGTCTCAGGTCTCCAATCTCACTTTAAACACATCAAGACTCATTCTGGAAACGAGAAAATGAGCCCATTCTTTTTTTCCTACAATCGAACCTATAAAAAAATTCACTGAAAACCTCCCCTTCGTTTCAGTGATCCAGTTCACAATTGGGATTAAATTATATCCTATTAATAAATGGCTATATGTTCACTAATATAAAGAATCAGGTGATAACTGAAGATATCTTCATATCTTTCCAAAGAAGAAAATTATGGGTTGGCACAAGGAGAATAGGAAGCTGAAAAGAGAAAATAAAGCATATTAGCCTAATATATAATTTTAATAAATCTACAGCAAATGTTGCATGCTTGTGTCAACCTTTTCTTTGAAGGATTGCAATTTTCCAAGATATTAGATTACCTCAGTAATTATTTGTCCTCTTAGAACTGACAGTTCATGATCTTTTGATTTCATAATGCAGGCACAATGGAAATCATGTACACATGATCACATGGTAGTCTGAAACTAGGCATGAGGCAAAAATTTAAGTTTTATTGCAAAATAAAGCCAAAATATATAGATTTCAAAATCTATATTGACATTCACAGTTATTTAATTCTGGAGTTCTGGCATCAAAGTATCAAGAATTGGCAATTTC
Organism: Cephalopterus ornatus; assembly: GCA_013396775.1. Lineage (NCBI taxonomy): Eukaryota > Metazoa > Chordata > Aves > Passeriformes > Cotingidae > Cephalopterus > Cephalopterus ornatus. The sequence goes on from VZRE01013992.1 coordinate 56,884, forward strand.
ATTATTTCTCATTTCCTGAAAAGATAGACACAGGGGAATCAGCAGACTTTACAATATTCACTGGTCTCAAAATATTTTCATCTACCATTTTCCAAAGCAGCTGCAAGCACCAACCAGGATTTACAATGAACACTAAAGCACAAATAACACATCCAGCAGTGACAGAACTTGTTCTTTGTTGGTATCAGGTGTTTTTTCCTTCTTCCTGTGCCCTAGATGCAACCTGATGCTTTCTTACATGCATTCCCAGAGCTTGAGGGAGTAGCTGAGGAAGTGCAGGGTGGCCACCTTGACACTATTTTCTGACTATCAGAGTCTGTTGGGCGGGATGAATAGCCAGGTTAATCTTTTAATTATGTTTTTCTTGGCTAGATATTCCAACCAACCCTTTCCCAAGCTTAATAAATGAAGTATTTCCCAAGAAATACACAAAACATAAAGCTACCTTTATTGCTCTGCACTCATTGTAATGCTATACAGCCCCTACTGCTTCACAGGATTATAAATATTGCAATCCAAATAGTTTTATGTGAAAAAGAAAACAACAAATGGTTAGGAGTCCAGGATTCACCAAGGGATTTCCAAAAGCCTCCTCAGCAAGTGAGAGAAAAGGTGAAAGATGGAAAATAATCAGGGGGGAAAAAAAAGTTATATGTGATGTATAAGTATAAATCTTATACATTTGAACTGTTGGGTATTGTCAGAAAACATATATTTAGGAGTATGACTTTTATTCTCTTTTTTCCCGAATATTTTTTGAAATAATTTTAATGATACAGTTCAGTGATAAGAATTGAACTCAAGTTAATAAAGGTAAAAATTTTGCACTATTTAATGTCACAATCAATGCAAAGTCACACTTCAGGAGCTCACTACTAAAGAATATATCTGCTTGTGGAAGACCGAACATGAAGCACTGTAGGAAAATCCAGTAAGAAAAAGGTAAATAATTTCATAAAACTTGCAGTGAAAATCTTCCACTTGTGTGTTTATTGTCTTAAAATGTGTGGTAATACCTCAACTTCACTTAACACATGCACATGACTGTCAATATAGAGAGGCAGAGCAACAAGAGGGTAAGCAACAGCCACAGGGGTAGGATATGTTCTCACAAAGCAAAGAAACCTTGTCTTGCTATGTTCTGAGCAGGCAGTAAAGACTTGAAGTGGCATAAAGCGTTCTTTGATTGCTTTTCATTTTGTAAACCTTTGCATTTTCTGCTGGTTTTTGGGAAAACCCTCAAATAGTATGAAAAGAGGAAGTGAAAAATAAATAAAGATCAAAATAAAATCTGAAATAGACTGTGGCCATGGCATTTCTGTTCTGAGAAAGAAAATATAAAAAAATAATAAAAAATAACCAAGAATCATTGCACCCTATGGAAATTTCAACTCCAATTTTCAGATGAAAGAGGTCTGCAGGTAGGCATCCAAACAAAACAAAGTTTATTAAAGTTCACTAAGTGTGATGGACGAGTTCATATTACTAGATTGTTTGCATACCTATTTTTAGGTTATATGAGTGTAACTAGTTTTACCACTGTTTGAAGTATGATCTTTTGAACCTATCCCCATAAGAAGTGTGTTTTGCCAGCAGAACTATAATACATATCCTGTAGACACATTACCTGGGCCCTATATTAAATGTAGTAACATGACTTCACATGGTTCTAGGTCAAGCAATCAGTAAACTTATAGATAAATCAAAAGTGAGACATTTTCTAGAAATAGTTCATGAAGAAAGAATGTGGTTTTAAGTTCCTTACCTCTGGGCTCTGACTTGACATTTTATAGCTCTTTACACTCCAAAGGCTATAGGTAAACTCTTAAGACCTCCTGGTTTCCTTGGAAAAGAGAGGAATAGGTACCTGCATAGAACAGCTATGCCTAAAGATAGCTCCCATTGAAAGATATGTATGAAAACATACAAAATATATCTCATATATATCTAGTGTATATACATATACATATATATATACTAAATATACTGAAATAATCCAGGTTTTCTGTGGGGGGAATACCAGAAGTTCTTCTGAAGCTCTCTGAAAGTTTACTGAGTGAATAAAACCTCATACGAACTGGATCAAGAAATATATACAACACAGGCCAAAATTCATATTTTCCCAGGGTTTGTTTTCCACCTCGATGAGCCCTCAGTACATTTGCCTTTGCTCTGCACATGGCACCTTATAAGCTGCTGACCTTTTTCAAAAAAACAGTAGCTCATTCTTGAAAATAGAAGTAGTGTGTTAATCAAGCTATCAGAAACAAGGTTTTCCTCTAGCTTCCTAATGTGAACAATTTCTCTTGCTTGTTTATAGCAACATGCAGAATAATTAATGCAGTTTTTATTTAACAAATTAATTGCAAAACACTTCATAACACAAGCATTTACGAGTGGAATATTTAGGTTACAAAACAGTTTACAGATAATTGCCATTTTAGAGTTAGGAATATTTAGCAGTTATTACTGACTTCCTCTCACGGTAAATGTATGTATTCGTGAGAAGAGACAACCTCTGTCATGCAAAGAACAATATCCTCCCGCCATCTGTACGTGAAAAGCCAAGTTGCTACCCGGATTCTCTACAAGTGTTCAGATTATCCCTGTATGTCCTTATAGCATTGCTAGGAGGGTTAAAACAATCACTTAGAAGAACGTATGTGCAGTTGGGAGGACAAGACTTCTTACTACTCACTTTTCTGATTGTTTTTCATTCTGTCTAATAAATACTATTGTCATGCCATAGACTAGAAAACAATAAATCTGACAAGGAGTGAGTAAAGATTTATTCTTTATTCTGGAAATTATTTTGGAGCTCTAAAATGTTGGCACAATGCAACCAATAAGCCGTGTAATAAACAACCTGCCATCTACATTGTGAAATTCCATTACTTAGAGTATATTAAAATAGACAATAGTGTCTTAAAATAGACCATAGTATTTAGTGCATCCAAGATTGTAGGTTCTACTTAATTATACTAAAAACACTTATCTGAACCTAAACATCCCTGTTGCTCATTAATCTTCAATACAGATATTAAATAAAACTAGTCATGCCAGTTCAGATTTGTTCAGATTTCTGTAAGGTATATATGAACTTTCATGGCAAATTAACATGCACACACGCACACACAAAGACTAGGAAAGGTTTTGAAGAATAATTTTGATTTCAAAGAGTCAAGGTTTTCTCTTCCTGTATTTCAATAACCAACTGAGCATATTATACACAAGTACAAGTGCTAAGTTCAAACTTAGTTTCCACTAGGTTTGAAGTCTCCTTTTTCTCTAATACACACTGTATCATTTATTATATGTTTGTATAAATTGTTCTTGTGGTGATACAACAATAACATCTAACTATAACAATAAAAAAGACCTCAAAAAAGTCCCTAGCTAATTCAGACTTTTCTTATTCTTATTTCTGCTCTCTCTCCTCTCCTTTCTCACTATTTTTCCTCCATTAAAAGGATGTCTTAAAGTTTAACAGAGTAGGTAATTATAGGAAAAATGGAGAATGGATGTAAACTTAGAGGGTAGGTTTAGATTAGATGTTAGGAAGAAATTCTTTACTGTGAGAGTGGAACAGGTTAGCCAGAGAAGTAGTGGATGCCCCAGCATTGGATGTGTTCAAGGCTAGGTTGAATAGGGCTTTGAGCAACCTGGTTTAGTAGGAGGTGTCCCTGCCCACAGTAGGGAGGCTGGAACTAGATGATCTTTAAAGTTCCCTCCAACTCCAGCTATTCTATGATTCTATGATTTTGGACTAAATAGAAGTGAATGCCAGTATCCTGAGGTGCTTTGAAAAATGCTAGTAGTGACAAACTTTCACTCACCCCAAAGAGATACCACTTTGATCTTGGATCATCTAGACCTTATCCCACTGCTTTACTCCACATAAAAGGCATATCTACCTCTGTCCTTCAGCACTGACATTCATATCACTCAGACAGTACGGGTTAGCATCCAGATGATCCAGAAAGGACTGGCAATTGGCTGAAATCAAGATGAGAAAAGCATTTGCCACAGTGCACCATCATCCCTGCTTCTCATGTCCACTTCAGATCCACAGCCTGGATGAACCAGAGATGATCTTCGGAGACCCATGCCGGCAGCACAGCTGTGTTCCCAGTTGATAGATGTGTCATTATCCCTCGCTCATAGGCTTTTGCACACACACACATCTTGCTATCTTTGCCCTATTCTTTTCCAAACAGGAACTCTGCCCAAGAAGCAAACTTAGATACTACATGTTAAAACAGGAAAAAAGAAAAAAATCTTGTCCTTACATGCAAAGACCCTTTTATGTAATCTGATACAAGCAAATGACATTGGCCTCACTTGTGGAAACAACTGGCTGGAGTAAATTCAAAAGGCCCAAATACTCTAACAAAAATCAGAAGAGCCATTTTCCTCAGAAAGCAAGCCACAAGTCTTGTTAAAGTACTTTCAGATACACACAGTTGTGGTCAGGTCTTAGTGTGGCATTGCCTAAGCACAGTGTTCACACAGAATCAGAGAATCAGAGAATCACAGAATCACAGAATCACAGAACAGGTAAAGGTTTTAAGGGATTACTGGAGGTCATCTAGTCCAACCTCCCTGATGAAACAGAGTACCCTAGAGCACGTTACTGAGAATTGATGACTTTTGAACATCTCCAGAGGAGGAGAATTCTACAGCCTCTCTGAGCAAGCTGTTCCAGTCCTCTGTCACCCTCACAGGAAAGAAATTCTTCCTCATGTTCAGGTGGAACTTCCTGTGTTTCACTGTGGTCAGTCAAGATAAGGAAAAAAACCCACCAAAATAAATCCCAGTTGTTGCATAGGTCAGTTCTCAACTCCTAAAACTGTATTTTTCAAGGCCACCTTTGACTATACCAGGTGAGCTATTGCAGTCCCAGTGCTAGACAGTCTGCATTGAAGTTCTCACTTTGAAAACAACTTCAAACTTTACTTACTCAACAGACATATTTGGTGTTTCTTCATTGCCCTTCTGCTCCTATTCAATATACTTCCCTAACTCTGTCCATGTGGCACCTGACAGCAACAGTTGCTGCTTGACAGCTACCATCTCTCACTAATTTTAGAGAAAAGCTCAGATCTTTGGATCTATCTTTCCCTTTCACAAGACATCTTTTTATAAACTCTCCTTCCTCCCCTTTTTTCTCCCAGCTCCAAATAACCCTAGAGGCTATGGGGACACTTCTCCATGACTTTTAGTCCCTGACATGTTGAAGAGTGGTTTTTTTCTGAACAAAGCACTCTTAGCTGGTACTTGGCTGCCATTCAAAGATGGATATCTTAACCAGTGATATGTTTTCCTAAAGGTCCCATTGCAGTGCTTCTACATGCAGGCATCCATAGGAAGCTGCTCAGAGGGCTGCTCCTCACCAGCACACTGAAGACCTTTCTGTATTAGGGCTTCAGATCAATTCTTCCAGGATCAAATCTATCTGGGAAATATGGGGAAGGGCTGGATAAACATCAGTCCTCAAAAGCAAATCCTACTCCACCTCACTGTGTAGTCTTCAACAAACACACTGGTTATTCTCAAGACACCCTGACTGGAAAAGGATGGGAAGCCATAATTGTTCTACTGTTTTATGTGAGGGAATGCTCATACATTAGAGCATATGTAGTTTTAAGGGTATGTAAATTAATCCATAGCTGGAGGTAGTATACTTTCATTACTGCTTTCTGAGGCTTTCTATAGAGAAACATTTACTTACAGTTTTAAAAGTCAGTGACTGAAATGACGGTAACTCCTCTTTGGATTTGCTGTCCTTAATATGTTTGTCATTTCAGTAGTGGTTCAGCAAAATAAAAACAATATCCAAAGCCGCTCTGTTTTGTCTCACATAGTAGTAATACCATACCACTTCACTCCTCCTATTCTTTCTGAAATAAACATGCTTATACCACTACAAAAGAAGCGAAGTGTTCAGTATGAAAAAAACAAAATCAATCAGCTGAAGCAGATAATTCTTGGTTTTCACTGAGAGAAGGGCACAGAGCATTAAGTCATTCTACAAAGGAAAGATGAAGATGGTAACAAATCATCATCAATCAGACGAGACAAGATCATAAATGATAAATACTGCTGCTACTGTAGCACTACTATAATTTAATGAGTGAAACAAAATTGTTCAATTTTCCTACAGGAAGAGGACAGAATATTTACCATGAGGAGATGTCCATCATTGCTAGATATGACCAGACTCCTGTGAAAAAGAAAGATTGTAGGATATTGCTCAAAGAGAGAACCTGGAAGCCCAGTTGCTGTCCCGAGAGGGAACGAGTTGAGAGGAACGCATTACAGGAAATTGACTGGACAAGCTCCCCCTTAAAATAGAGTATTAAAGTCCTGAACAGGGTATAACATACACTGGAAATAAACAGGAAAAAAAATGGTGCTAAGGTGCAATTAGGTTTTTCACCAATGCTAAAAGTTGAGATTTTCTAGTGTGAGTGTATTTTCTTTGAAATAGTTATTTGTATTCTTATTAGATTTGTATATGGCTGTGGAAGACATGGCTTTGATCCTGTGTTTTCCCTGCTTTAAGACTCATAGGTCTGTCTTGGTTCATAGTAGTATGCTTGGGAAGAGATAATAGGAAATATGAAACAAATAACTATCTCCTTTGTAGCCCCAGTTGTAATAGTATCTGAACACATTCATCAAAGACCTTATCAATGACAAATCAAGGACTTTATTGTGAATTTTCAAGGCCCTTGCTAGAACTTTGTAGGCTACATAGCTGATAGTCCACACCATCAAGAAACAGGACAGCTAAGATTGTGCAAAAGTCTGTGATATGTGCCAAGGTAAAACAAACACACTTTGCAGATAGTAGATGTGTACCAGATCATGTAGAAATTCTCCTCCGACCTTGGAGAGGTGGGTCTATCTGCAGTATTCAGTCAAGTTGCAGAACAGAGTCCTAAGGAAAACAAATTATGAACAAGCACTGGTTGCAAACTTAAAGCCAGATCATCTGAACAGCATCTGGTTTCAGGCAGCAAAATCCATCCATCAACGAGCAGAGGTTTTGCTTAAGCCTTGTTTTAAAGGAAAATTCCAAAGAGTTAGCAGCTAGCAAAAGACCACAACCTCTTAGAAACATCATCTGCATGAGAAAGAAGGTTAAATAATATCCACAAATTTATTCTATAGATACTGCAGATCACTAAATAGAATTTTGAATGATAATAAAGGATTGGCCAATGATAGAAAAAAAATCTGGTAACCAGCCATGTTCTGTTGACATAATACATATGCCAAGGTGTGATCTGAGCCCCAAAACCATCCATGTCCTCTCTCTAGACACAGACTGTTTAGAGATGTGGTATCTGATTAAAGTGGAGATTTGTGGATAAATACATAGAGAAGTATTGGCAACAGTTAAGGAAAGAGAAAATGGTATCTAGGTTTAAATTCAAAAATACTAAATTTTTATATCTGACATACATATATAAAGTAGAATTAAACGAACTCTTCCACTTTGGATTTGAGTATTTTTAATTGCTCTAGAACCTGCTTGTCAAATTTGCATCTGTATAAATAGATCATATCTGCATGAATAAGAAGGTCTTGCTCCACCTCTGCTTAACTCAGGCTCATGCATGTATTCAGTGCCTGTTGTCAGTGCTCGAGTGAGGTGGAACAGCAGGAGCTGAGCCAGGAGAGAGATGAGCTGGGATATGAGGGTGGCCCCAGGGCAGACTGTGCCCTCTGCACCTGAGCAAGGCCAGGGAAATGATAGGCACGACCTCTCCCAGGGATCCCAGGAAGGATTATAGATGAGCCTGGTCCCAGACAGGAAGCCCAGGAAAGAATTAAAGGAGGGAGGCCTGAAACAGGACTACAGACAAGGGTATCCACACCCAAATCTAGGACCAATCCCAACAGAGCAACCAGTGAGACAGCAAAGGCAGGGCCAAGCACAAGTACCTCAGAAACATGGCTTGGGCAAGGTGGAGGTGCCCAGCCTGAACTAAAACAGGCAGCCCAGACTCATTTGCAGAAACCCATGGGGATGCCCCAGCTGATGCCAGCACCCACCGGTGCGTTTAGAGTGATAGTCTATGAGTTTTCTTATTCATCCACCATATTCCCACATTACTAATTGTATGATAACAGGCAAATAAATTTCTCCTGCACACATAAAAAGTGTTTGGAGTAAGTCAACCTGCTTGATCTGCCACCACCCCTGGACTCTCACCAGGGCACCATCTGCCCGTTGTACCAGACCACCATTTAGACTCAAACTCAGGCAGCTGGTGGATTTGCACCACCCTGGTCTTGACTTGGTCACTGTGTCCCAGTCTGAGTAGTCACTGTCTCTACCTTGTTGCCAGCTCCAGCAGCAGCCTGATCTTGCTGCTCACAGACACAAGATCATAGTGTCCTGCAGCATGATGTGTCCAACTGGGAGTGCTCCAGGTATCTCATTGCTGAGAAATGTAGGAGTAGAGTTGATTCAGACACCAAGATCTCAGCCCACAAGGATGCTGGAGTTTAGAGAGGCTCATTATGGAATAAAAACGTATAACTTACTTCCACAATAATTAACCAAGGAAAAGTAGAAATTGTGCTATTCATCAGTTCCAAAAAAGGCTCAAAATAGAAAAAAAAATAAAATTAGTGACTAGAAATTTCATGTCCCAAGGTTTAAAATTTTTTCTGGTCCTCAGTTTTGTCAGTGAACTAATTATGGAGTTCACTGAATACTTATGAGTTTTTCAGACAGTGACTTGTATAATGATAAAATCTTTCACCAGTTCATATATTTTTATAAAAAGGAATAGTTAAAGACTGAAAAAGATCAATTAACTTAGTTAAACATTTATATTTGGAGATACTCACTAATACGTATAAATTGCATGTACAAAGTATTAATTTCACATGTAGTTCAAAGATGCTACCCATATAACATATGCAGTATTTGTAGTTACGGTCACTCTCTAAAGCATTCAGATACTTTCATTAGTAATCTGCAGCTGACCATAACATTTTTATATTTCAAGAATGATGAATTTTAGTAGATTATTTCCTTTACCTCATGTGAAGCTATCTGTGTTCTTTTAAACTCATCATGGATACTTAGCTCCATAAAACTGAGAGAAAGGATTGTTTTGTCTGGGATTCATGCGGAGAATGTCTTGGTGAATCACATTCATATTGAGGTGCAGAACTGATTTTTAACATGTATTTTAATCCTAGAAACAACTTTACATGGGAATGAATTTGCTGTTCAGTGTTTATTTTTCTGTAAGTTACTCAAAATAATTATTAAAGGAAGGAAGATTCTTAGAATTACAATTCACCTCCAGCTTAGTTTTACAATCTCTATGGAAAATATTAAACTGATACCATTATAAAATGGAACTTAGGATGGCAAAAGGTGCAAAATTATTTCAATTTCATTTTCACAGGTCTTAGCTGAATTAAATATTTACATACTGTTTTTTAAGTGTCACACAGCTGTTTTGTCTATACCTATAGAACTACATTATTTCAGAATATACCATTACTAAACTATTGATTACACAGGTACAAACATGATTCTCTTTTAGAATTACATTTACACTGACACCCTGTTTTCATCGTCATTGGCAAAAAGAATACAGAGGGAATTCAACAGGTTTTCATTAAAGTTATTATGATCTTTAACCTATTTTATTATATTATATTTGATTTGATTTTTTCCCCTACATACCTGTTATGAGCTTCAATTGTTCATGCCTATCAATTCTGAATCTTTGGCAACTATGCTAAAGAGTTAGTTAAGGTTTAGCTTTATACAGTTAGGGAGATGAATGTGGTGTATAGTGCACACCCTTATCTGTTGGAAGCAGAATGAAGCTTTCTAGAAGATGCCATTGTCAGTAGAAACAAAACATTCTCATACATGACAATACCTAAGAAGTGGTTCCATAACTTCTGCACATTCCTGCTTTTTGAAATTCACGTGGTAGCTTCATTCCTATTGTAGTCTATTTTAGAAATAATTAATTCTTACTTAAATATGGGAAGACAATTACTACAGTGGAAGCATAATGCTTTTAAATGTCCAGTATGGAAACATGAAACAAGAACAGAATAATACAGGTCTCTTTTATCAATCAATTTTTCTTCTGATGAAAATGTTTCTGCCAAACATTCTCTTTCTATTAATAACTAAAAATACTCTGAATTAAAGGATCAAAAAGTACTTAACAATTGCAACTATTCTTTGTTTAATGACTAGCATAATTGAATCTGATGGAATCTTTCTGAAAATTTGAGGTCTAAAAGGTGAACCCTACTAGGATTAAATTCTGTTCCTTGGGCTGCCACAAACTCCTATGCAACACCCTATCAATTAATGCAAGTTGTCAGAGATGGCAGTTTAATGGATGGTCATACTGTGTCCCATTTCAAACCCCAAAGATGGATTTGTAAAACCACATGCTGTTGTCAAGATGTTCTTTTCAGATAAACTCCCCTCTCTTTCCCCTACAGGTACACATGTGAAATGGTTCCCCTGAATTTCAGCCTAAAACTGCTCTTTTTTTCTTTCCACTGCCTGTAAAGACAATTCCACAGATGTAAGGGTATGTAGTATAAGTATATTGTAGTATGTTAGAGCATAGTGTGGTACAATAGGAGAACATTTGTGGAGTGCAGCACATGATGCTGAGGCACTGATATGTGCTCTGTGTCTGTTTGGGAGATTTTACTTGGCTTGGTCCTCGTCTCTCTGCCAGGAATGTACATTAGAAGGTCTACCATTAGCAGGTGTAGTGTGTTAGGTGCATTCCTGGAATGATCTTTTGCCTTAGCTTAAGAAGTAAATTTGTGTGCTTTGAGGCTGCTTAGCGGTGCTTAGTAAATTCGGGATAACTGGGAGATTTGCTTCAAATGAGCACTAATGATCTGAACCACAATACTAATGTGGATGTTCCCATAGCTGTATAAGGTGGATGAGATTTATCCCACTATTACAGTCACAGCATCAGATATTGTTTTCTAGCTGGTCACAAAGAAGTCAAATTTCTTCTCTAATGAAGCATTTACCTGCAGGTACAAGTAGATTAGGTATCCGCACTTTTACAAGACTCAGTTTTCTGAACAATTACCTTTAATTTAGTAGTGCTGTCTCTGCACCTGTACAATGGAACCCAAATTCTTACACATAATAAGAAAAAAAATCATCATACTAATGAAAGAACATACTAATGGTTTCTTCAGAGTGGGAGACTAAGATAACAAAGGGGCAGTGAGACTCTTATCTTTGTGAAAGCATGCAAATACTTCCTTATTAATTTTCCTAGCTTTATTTTCTTATTTCCTGAATTTTAGAAATGAACACTTGTTAATTTATATTAAATAACTTCTTTTTACTATCACTTCCATGGTATATTATTATAGTGTCCTAATTGTATTATACAATATTATACTATACTGTATTATGTTATACTATGCTATACTAATACTATTTAATGTCATTTCACCAATTTCATTAAAGTGTATGATGTACCAAAACCATACCAAAAAAGTCATAGGAACACATTTGCATATATCCAATAAAACAAAAGCCATTTGTCCAGACAGCAGGGAGACTGATTTCACAGCATCAGTTGCCTGCGTTGCCATGTGGTAGAAGTCATAATTTACTTGGTGTCTTTGAAGGTCTGTTCTTTTTCATTATCCTTGCTACAGTATAGAAACACCATTATTGTCTGAACAGGGAACTGCTGCAGTGACATTTCCTTTGGTAGCATTCCCAGTTGTCATCTGACAGCAGTTTTAATGGAGTGAGTACTTGGTGGGGAACTTCTTGTTTGACAGGCACCAGCTTACATGACGCAGCCAGGAAGAGGGGAAGGAAGTCATACTTTTACAAAATAAAGAAAATGTAACTGCCATTTGCATACTTAGTCTGCAACTATTCCTATGTGAAGAGATAGGATGATTCCACAGCTGTGAAGATGTACCCTCTCAGTTTCAGCTTGGATGATTGATTGCTTCCTCTGACAGCTCTAACTACAGCTTTGGAAAGGCTGAAAGGTTGGAAGCTGTTTTGCATCTAATCCCCTGACTTCTAGGAAAGGATCCAAGGAATATCCTGTTAAGAAATAGAGCTTTTCTGATGTATCATAAACCACAACAATGAGAACCAGATATCTTGTTGGAGTTTCTTTGTTGTGATGGAGATAGTGAAGCATGGTCCGTTCATGGCAGGCTACAACTCAGATGGTATTAGTCATCTCAGCTTAAGTGACTGGATAGAAGTACTTTGAAACTCAGTTGGTGGATCTCTGTAATGCACAGAATGAGTAAAGTCAAAGCATAAACTATAACACAGAAATGTTGTAAAAATAAAATTCTTAACAAGTTGGAAAATAAATATTTGAATAGAATTGTGACATGATGGAGTAACTGGCAAGAAAATTAATTATTCTCATTGTTTTGATAGTTTTATTTTTGTCATTTCTTTAACAAAAATAATATACAATACGACATTTCTCTTAATCTGCTAGTGAAGGTCAATAAAATCCCTAAGTACTCACATTTTCAGGTTTTATATAGGGGTTTGCCGTCATATTTTTAAGATTTCTTTTAAAAATCAATTGTTTCCCTTGCAGAGACAATATGAACAGTGTGAGTAAATAAACTGGCTGAGTTAGTAACTGGAGGGAATGAAACACAGCTAGCATCTAGGGAGATGCGTTTCCAACAATCGTCTTCATGAGGTGATTTCCCTTTGAAGTCCGCCTGAACCATGAGCAATTGTTTTACACCAGCACCAACAGCAAGAGCAGCTTGCCAATATTCTTGTCCATTAAGACTCAATCTAAAAGCCATGTTCTGTGTTTTCAATTAAATACATGTTCTACACACATACAACTGTAATGCTTCTCAGACTGAAGAAGACTCTTTCAGTTGTTTTGACAATATAGGCATTTTCCTCCTTATTTGAACACGTGTCAGGGGCTCAGATGTGTCCTTAGGAAAAGTTTGGATTGTGGGGCTAGTAAAGAATGAGCAAAAAACTAGCACACCAGAGGAAATGGGAGCCTTCACTCTGATTTATTGGTTCCCTTACAAATAAAGCCCTCCTCTCTCTAAACTATACTATTGTCTGAAAAATAATAATGATTTATTTGAAGATATTTTCTTTCTCTTCTACCATGTCCATAGTTATGCTCTATCTGATTTCTTTGTTGTGTGTACATAAATTTCACACCCCTGGTTAAATGACTAAATAAGATGTGGCTGTTATAAAATCTGCAACATCAAGCCATCTACTACTCTGATGTTTAATGAGGTCTGCCTCAGAGAAATATTTTTTGTATGAGAAATGCAGGATTTTTTTAATTTTGTAATTTTTATTTTCAATCATGAAATATCTAAGTGAAACATTTCAAAACAAATCAATAAAGATAAGACTAGTTTGATATTTTAATTTAAGCTTTGATTGAAGATGTAAACAAAATGAAATATTGAAAATTGTGACAAGACAAAAATGTTCCTGTTAGACTAAATACCTTTAAGCAAGATAGTCTTGTAATTTTCATCCTTCCCCTCCTTCTTTCATTCATACTTATTCTACAAATTCAAAAAGGAGTTCTGGGACCTGAAAACCTTAAGGCCTAATATGCAGGAGTCAGTGTCAATATGAATTAAGATGAACCAAGTATTCAGGAAGTTAAATATAACTATGTATGTGCTGGAGTGGGACCTTTTAGGAAATCTTACTAAGACAGAAATAAAAGAAATTTTTCTTTTCAAAATATAGCAAAAATTTTTTAGATGAAACTTAAGCTTAGAAGTGATTTGGACACTTTTGAAAGTACTTTTCAGTATTTTCAAAAACATGCTCCTTCAAAATGCCAATCACAGCTTCTGAGCATTTAATTTCCTTGGCAGTTTTGGTGACCCTGCTGCTAGTGGCACTGCCTGATGTGAGACTATGGTTATGTCACTCTGCTTTGACAGACTTCAGGCATAAGAAATGCGCCATCAGATCTCACCAGACCATGCCACAAAGCAACAGTTGACCTAGCTTTAAAAGAAGGTGGGAAAAGGAAAAGTTGAATGGAGGCATTTTAGAACTCCGTTATTAAAGAGAAAAAATAAAGTGCATTTCAAAGCATTTGCTTGAAGGCTTTTTATTGAAATAATATATTTGATAAAGAAAAGGAACTCAAATGGCTACACCATCTGAAAAATCCCTTGTAAATATTTCTCACTGTTATTTTGTAGAACAGTTTCAAAATTCATTTTGATTTTTTTAATGTGAAAAAAAGTTACACCTTCTTTCTTGTTTTCTGGGGGGTTTTTATTATTTATTTTGTTTGTTTGTTTTGTTTCCCAGTTGTTACACTAAATTATTTATAAGAAAGGAGAACACTCTTTTTTAAAAATCACTGTTACAAACTTGACTTATGCTTCAGTTCAAAGTCATTACGCATAACTAAGATTTTCAAATGTATCTAAAGAAGATGGATGACAAAATACCTTTAAGACATATCTAGTATTCTGGTCAGTTCCTATGAATTTTAGCTATAGGACAATGTGTCATCAGGCAATATGATGCCTAGACAAAACTTAAAATCTTATGACTGCAGATACCTATACACAGCACCAAAGTTCCAAATAGAAAAAATGAAAATATATTGACCTTTTTCGTAGGAGCCCATATTGTGAGGTCTGCTTACTGCAAGACAGCAGATGTGAATTATGATCTTTTCTTTTTTCCCAGAAACCTTCACTTTTTTCTTTGAACACATAGAAAAGCAAATAAAATCAGATTAAATTTCCTATTGCTTAAAAGAAGTGCTGGGAAATCATCAGACAATACTTTTTCATAGAAAAGATTAGAGATGTAATTTCCCTTTTTTTCATCAGAGTTTGAATTTTGGTAACACTATTTCAGCTAAATTTGTTGGAGACCCTCTAAAACCAGTAACTATACTTTCTTTCTTTAATTATTCTTCTTGGATTATAATTTTCTTTTTACGCACTCTTGAACTAGCTGTTATATATATGGTATCACGCAGATATAGCAATTGTTATCGTTCATCAATCACCACATCAGCCTGTCTCTGTATCGGCAATAACAAACCATACCTAAAGGTCTGCCAGGCTCCTAGGTGACTATCAGTGACAGAAATTTAGAATTCCAAGGCTAATGTGTACTTGTAGCATCCCGCACCCTGGTCTCTTGGCAGAGTGGACATATTCTGAATATTTCAAGGATGTACATATATTTAATTAGATGTTAAAAGTCTCAGAAAAAAATTTTGAGTAAATAGGTCTTCTTATGAATACCTGCTTTGCCCAGACTGTGAGTGAGGAGTAAAAAGGTGATTGGATTCCGCCAAGCTCTACTATGGGTGTGTTAAGATGACTAACAAGCACACTCAGAAGCAGAATCCCTCACTGTTTCAACAAAAGATGCAGGTCCTACGTGTGAAGACTTTATTACTCTGCTCCATGTCTACCATGGAAAACAGGTGTAGTTGTTTCTCAATATCCATGTGTGCTGGTTTAAAAGGAAAAATATTGGGCTCAGGGTAGATGGGAATGTCTCTGATACCTCCCCTGGGGCAAGGAATTCTTCACTGGATGATTAATACTGGATCACGGGACATTTCAAGAATATTTGACACCTTCTAAGCACAGGTGAATCCATTATGGTCATCAGCGGAGATTTATATCTTCAGGCCATGTGAGTGAATTGTTCTGATGTCTTCCCAAAGGGAGTTATCACAGATAAGTCATTTGTCTAAGGACAAAGAAACAGTACCAAGCCCATAGCTTGAGGTGGCAGGTGTGCACATCCCTCCGAGTCATAAAGCCTTCCAGTCTTTTCACACTGGTGGATACATTCTTCCTCTAGGATAATAGAGTACCAACCTTAAGTCCCTCCCCCATAGTCTAAATTAGTAGACATATTTGGAGAAAAGAGAAAAGAAAAGGTGGATACGAGAGTCTTTGTGTAACCCAGGACACCACCTTATGCTAAAAGAATGGTAGGCCACACCATTTAACTTAAGAAACAGCCAAGGAGATTGTGCTTAAATTTTCTTAAAAAATAAAGTAACCTTCTAGAAAGATAGAGATACTGAAACTTTCAGTCAGTAGGGCAAAAGTTTTGGAAAACAGGAAGTGAAGAGAGATTGTAATGGTAAATGGTTCATAATGTGTGAAATTCTGGAAAGCTGTGAATAATCCTTACCAACATAAATCATCTCGTTTGTACAACATGAAGAATGAAAGTCATCTGATATAATAAATATAATGGTCTGTTCACTTAGTACATTATTACATTGTGTTTTTTTAGGAGAATTTAGCAAAAAAACATAGCAGCTGAAAACCGGTCAGTCAAGAACAAAGGGTTTTGAAGTAACAGCGTTGTGATCTATGCAAGGAAAAGTAGCTGAGAGTGAAAAATGCAGAGGTCAAAGACAGTCTGACCTTTGGGTCAGAGAAGATGAAAAAAGTTATTCAGAAATGCACTTCTTTAAAGAAAAATAAAAGAGAGAGGCATGAAATGCAGAAAGTACCATCTTAAAACAGCAAATGGGAATAAATGAGTAGCATTATAGAGGAGATGAGTAAAATGTCATGTTCATGTTCAGATGTAAAGTCAGCAACTAGAACTGCAAGAGTCATTTTCAATTCCATATCCACAACCAAATCTTGAGTATGTCACTGTTCTCTCTCTGAGTATTACACAGTTTCTGTTCTAGGGGTATCCTTGTGATCATTTCTTATGTCCTCTGAATTAGCCTCTGGGCTCTATTGTGGAGGCAGTGATGAACCTGATGATTTTGGTCAAATTAAAATTAGTTTAATGAACTCAATTTTGTATAAGATAAACCAGGCAGTGGTTTTTACTTATAATAGTTCTTCTAGTCTAGTCTGAGCTGTAATGTTTCTGAAATGCTACAGCAAAAGTTCTATAGTAAAGTAGTTTTTAAATTGGTTTTCTTAATGTTACTGTAGCCACATTAGTTTGTGTTAATTTCTGCACCTCTGCCTAACTTGACGGTTCCATCTTTATATACACAGAGATATGACTTATGACATTCACCCTCGTCCTATCACTGGGTGCCCTGGAAAAGTCTGGCTCCATGCTTTTCACTACCCCTGCATGAGGTATTCATCACATTGAAGATACTCCTCAGCTTTATCTTCTCTAAGCTGAACAAGCCCAACTCTCTCAGGCTCTCCTCATATAACAGATGCTTCAGTTCTTGATCAACCTCGTGGCCCTTTGCTGGACTTGGTTATGAGGTCTCTTCACATCACTCTGCACACCGTGCTTGCCAGACTTGTCATAGAATCATAGAATATGCTGGGTTGGACTTTCTTACCGGATAGAAGCTTTTCATGTCTCTCCCCCATTGTTCCCAGTTTAAAGGTGTCCTCATCAGTTTGGCCAGCCTCCTGCCTTTTCCACCACTTAATTGTGCAGGTCTTCTCTCTTCATAGCAGTTCTTATTTCTCAACAAATATCTGATGGTCATAGAAACCTGCTGTTGACACCAGCTGCACAACCAGTTGTTGACCTTCAGGATATGTACACTCCTTCTCAAGCCCTAGCTCCCCTTTCCCCATCAGGATCAAGGATACACCACCTGGACCTCTCTGCTCTTGATTTTGGTCAAATTAAAATTTGTTTAATGAACTCAATTTTGTATAAGATAAACCAGGCAGTGGTTTTCTCCTCCAGAGCCCAGTAGTCATGCTTGATATATTCGTGGTGTTCTCTGAAACTATCACTGATGCACACATGAAAAAATAGAAGGGGTCTGCGGTTGCCTGAGGGCTAGACAAAACTTGGCATTCTTCCCACAATATCCCAAATCTATCCCCCTAGCAAGAAGAACATGTCCCCCAACAGCAGGTCAAGTAAGCAACTGGAGCCCCTGTTCCCTAAAGTAAAAGCTCTGCTGTCTCTTGTCACTTCCTCCTGGTGCTACCATGTGTCTCAGTCTCACCTGGCTCTTATGATTCATTGGAGAGAGCTCCTAATACCTCATCTGCCAATCTGCAGGTGGTGCAGGAGTCATCCTCCCCCACTGGAAGAAGTCACAAGCTTCCAAGCTCCATCATCAAGGAATCTCCACTTCTCAGACTAATAAGCAGAGATTCCACCTTCAGTACATTTGGAGTTCAGGCTCTTGGAGAAGATCAAATCAAACTCATTCTCTTCATCCATATTGTTCTGATTCTTTGGTCAGAGATTTTAAACAAGCCACCTGTGCGGGATGGTTCCACTGACAAGGACAGAGATCTTTATTCTAACTTCAAGAACAACCTGGCTGAAACCCACCTGCATGAAGACTGCCTTTAACCAGGACTTGACATATTACCATTAAAAGGACTTTTAAAGTGTTATTGAATGGTTCTTGTTCTTATTAGTGTTTTGAGTATAATTCTTTGTTAATGTTCAGTCTTTTCACCACATGTGGTTGTAACCCCTCCTCCGTCCATGTTTGTACCAGTGCACCACCCTCCTTTCCCTTGTTTGTAAAACTCCACCCCTGTTTCCACCCACTCTTTCCATATTTGTCATTTGTGCCTTCCCCTCTTTACCAAGTTAGGCGACTTCCCGCCTACTTTCCAGAACCTTCCCTGTCAGTCCCTATGAAAGGGGCTGACGCCATTTAATAAAGGTTCACTCCCTCCAACCTCTGATCCTGTATGCATGTGTGGTTCCTACCTCCGTGTGTCACAGGGTCAGGGGTCCCCTATTGCTGCAGCTTGCTAGCTAGCCGAGGCATTCCCTAATCGCTCTACCCAGGGTGGACCATCCCTCTACTCCCGCGGGCTGCGACAGCCACCTTTATGACAATACTTTTTCTGTTTTGGTGTTGTCATGCAAGCAAATTTAATTGTCACACTAATTCTGAGCAGACAGGATGAAGAAGTAGAGGAATAGGACTAAAAGGGCAAGGAAGGGATTGATTCTTTGCCCTGCTTTCACCAAAATCCCAACAGCATGATATCATTAGAAAAGTCAGGATCAGTCAAAGATGACCAATCAAAAATAAAAAACTCACAGCTAGTTCATAGGGAAAGCTCTATGCAATAATAAGCTAGTAACAGTATTTCCATGAGTCTGTAAAGTCATGTTTGAAGCCAGGGTCTCTTCAGTGAGGGGGTCATGACCTCTCTAGAGGTCACCAAAAGTAACCATGGGGATGTGAAACATTGACAATTTATTACTTACTGTAAACAAAATTTTGCCTTTCCACTCCCATTCTATCCTTCACCTTCAAGAACAAATGTCAATCTATCATCAAGACTACGAAATGCATACACAGATAATTCTTGCAGGCTTGTCGCTGTTACTATGTATATGTTTTTCCTGCTGTCGTATAGGAAATTCAAAAGATTCCTAGCATCCTGTTTTCTTTTCACTTCACATAAGCTTCACTGGGATTATAATAAAGTTGATAACAGGTCATACAGAAATCTCTGGAGTATTTAGGGTACTGACAAGGCATGATCCCAAAAGGGAATAAACATAAAATCATAAAATTACAGAATATCCTGAGTTGGAAAGGACCCACTAGGATAATTGAAGTCCAACTCCTGGTCCTGCATGGGACAGCCCTGCCATGTGTCTGAGACCGTTGTCCAAACACTTCTTGAGCTCAGACAGGGTGTGACCACTTCCCTGGGGAGCCTGTTCCAGTGACCAATCCCCTTCTGGGTGAAAAACCTTTTCTTAATGTCTAACCTTCCCTGACACAACCTGATGCCATTACATGGGATGTTGGTAATACTGTGGTATGTGGACAGGCTATGGCAAACAGCCTTCCAATCCAAATCCTCCTATGATACTATGAAATAATATAAGGTAGATATACAATTTTATGAAATCCCAGAGTGAGGCAGGATGCAAAAATTGTTACAGCACACATGGGATGGCAAACTGCCCGTTCTGAGTACACCTGAGGAAAGAAAATTGTGCCTTTCCAGGATGATCAACAAATTCCCACCTCATCTTTGTAATTGGGTTTCTGTTGCTACTGCCAAAGACAGGAGGGACAACTGGAAAGATGGGAAGGAGACATTTTGCCAGCAACAATAGCTCTTCCTCTGAAACTCTTTTCTGGCTGTTTTCCCTGGCCTGGGCCTGAGATTCCCCCACACTAGGAGCAGGACCTGCCCCATCTATTTGCCAATTCTTGGGAACTTGAGAAGAGGATAGGGATACTTGAATGTGAAACACTGCTGTTTAGCAGAGGCTATAACACCAAAAGGAAGAGAGAGTGAGGAAAAGGAACTGAGATGGGAATGTGGATACTGTACTCCTGAGGAACAGAGATTCCAGGAAAGAAGGAGGAGGTGTGGCCTCAGATCCCCTGAAATTTTCTGACCTCTTGATATCTTTGTCGTCTCCTCCACCATGCTTACTATTTTTCCCCTGTCTGCACCTGGTCATGGCTGAATACATCTTTTCTGAGTTTATCTGGTCAGGCCCCTGAGGCCTGAGGGCCAAGGTTTGCTCACCCCAAAGCCATGCAGTTCTGTCCATGGATCAACACCTGCACTGGTTTCATCTTGATCTGTCACTTTCACATGGGCTATACTTGTTTTTCTGAAGGGCAGCAAGAGATTTTTTCCTCCCAGAGAGGTCATCTTTGGCAGGTACTACCTAGATCATAGACCACAATAATTCTTTGCCTTCGTATTTGCTTTTGCTGTTTATCTTTTAATTGATGCTTTCATCCAGTCAGGCACCCTGTTGCTTTGTCAGTACCCAAGGTAAGACATCATGCTGTTTAATCATTTGCTGCAGTTTACAATAGTTAATTGTCTCAGCTGAGCATGTCAGCTTTGTGTTACCTTGCAAAACACATTCCCAGATACCTTATCACAGTTCTTGGGTGAGCTCCAAACAACCCACTCCAGCAGAATAACAAGAAGCAGGAAACAGGTACAGCCAGATAGTGCCGATCTGAAATGTCTGCATCAAAGGAATGACAAGGCAAGAAGACAGCTCAAATACACTACTCGCGGTCTAAAAATCAAATTCCATTACAAATCAGTGACAAAAGGCAGTGGTCCGAACTGCAGGGTAAAAGAGAACTTAAAAGTTGGCATTAGACTCAGCAATTTTGGGGACTGACATCAGAAACATTTATTGAATATTAGGGAGCAAGAGCTCCATCTGAACAGACAGAGCCAAGGTTTGTACAGGGATGATTTTATATGGTCTGTTGTGTGGGAGTGGGATGAACAGGTGTAAAGGAATGCAGAGTGTGGGTAGAGTACTTTATTTTGTCCCTTACAAGTCTAGTAGAGACCAGGAAGTTATCATACAGCACACTGAAGTCAGAAAGAAGGTGGAAAGAAGGCTTAAACCAACAAACTCAGTGGAGAGTCAATTAAGACCTGCTGTCCCACAACAGATTTTATGAGAGCTATATTATAGGAATTATAAAAAATGTTTGCCCAAAGCTTATTGCCTAAAGGTATAAGAAAGCACTGAAGGTGGAATCAAGGTGCACCTTAAACGGTAGCTGCAGCTTTATCACTGTGGAAATGTTCTTCAACAACAACAAAACAACAAACAAACAACAAACAAACAACAAAAAAATGAGCTAGAGTTTTTGAAAGTTGCAACCATCTTAGTCCTGAGTAGGCAAGAGATGAACATACGGCTCTTGTGCACATCTCTGTCCGTGTTCAAACCTAAGTTATGCTCTTCTGTTGGAATTCAAATGAAGATAACATGGAGCTAATTAATCTCTTGCAGAGATAATTAGTGATGACCAGTTTCTTTCTTTCAGCTTCAGTCTCCAATGTGGATTGCATTCACACTTAATTAGGTGAAAATATAATTTGAGAATTTAAGTAATATATTATTGTATTGAATGCTGTTTTGTTTCAGTGTGAGAGTGGACTGTGATGACTTTCTTTCAATATGCTAAATTTTTAAGTTTGGAATCCTAATCTCAAAATTACATTTAAAGAGAAGAAAAACCACACAAGATGAGCTTTTCAAATGCTGGAATTCATGTTCAAATCACTGAACTGTTTATTTCTAAATCTTTTAAGATCAAAAGATAACTTGTCACGCTTGCATTTGAGCATTCGTTGGTAATGCATAGAATCTGTGATTACAATAATTAATATGGATTAATACAATATTAATTGAATGTCTAAAGCATTAATCCTGGAAAAATGGTTCAATGAATATTGAATTTTTCAGTAAATTTGCCATAAAGCAGACTAAAAAAAAGATAAAAAATAATAAAAAGATAAAAGGAGATCTTTTCAGCTTGTATGACCAAGACACTGAAGATGGCAATATATGGCTGCTTCTCTCCAAAAACTAAGACTGACTACTGATTAGGATCAATCTTCCATAATGTAGCCTATGAAAAATACTGCACAGACATGAGAGTGATCCACTATGACAGGAACAAAGCCTACTACAGCCTGTAGCTCTTCAAAGTTGACCCAAGGTGTGGTTGACTCTAGCTGTAGCTGACACGGCTGCTAACAGTAAACTTGAGATGGTCAAGATAAACAACCTCTTCAGATAAGTGCCCACGCATTAGGTACAAATCAATATGAATGCTACAGATTACACATGTTAAAGTATAATATTATTTTTTATCACTATGGGAGAAGGAGAGGCAACACAGGAAGAGAGATCCCCTACTGAGTTTTTTAGCTTTCTCAAAAGTCTCTAAACCTTCCTTTCTTAGCAAATGCTTTTCTTCTTTCCTTTTTTTTTTTTTTTTTTGATTCCAAAGTCAAAGGACATAAAGGTCCTAGTGGAACTTAATTTCTTATCCCTGGGAGCTTTCCTGATGATGCCTTTGTTACAAGCAAAATTACAAGCAAAATTCTCTGTTCGCCTTAGTAAAAAATTAAACATTGCTTTCCGCAGGCATGAATTTTAAGGAGTTGCTATCCATGGTTTCTGTGTAAAGGAGCATTACCAGACCCCTTCCTGATCCTATCAACTCTGTTTAGTAGGCCTTTGTTCCTGTCATGGTTGTATTTCTCTTTGGAAATTACAGTAAGAGGTACTGAAGTGCCTATTCTAGTAGTCATGTCCTGACAGCCATGTTATCTGTGGGGGAAAATCTTCTGAAATGCTTTCTGCCGTATATCAAGATGTATATGAAATTCTTCTGTCTTTTAGGCTAATTTGGAAAGTCATGAAAGCATTCAAATATTTGGATCCAGCTGTCACCACTCACACATAGTGACCTCTCTGTGATAGGCAGTTATATTAAGAGCTACTCTGCGCTAGCTCCAAATGAGATGACACATTTACATGACACAAGTCAGAGTTCATAGAATGAGAGGAAAAAATTCATTAGGGTAACTGGGAAAAAAAAAAGGTAAACTTTCAAGCAATCAAAACCTTTTTGTTAATAAAGTCAGCATACTTCAGGGATAGATACAGGCTGAAAAAATCCACTCTCAGATTAATAATCTATGTTAATTGGTTAGACTGTGAGACCTTGCAAAGCAGTAGACATATTTAATTGGTTGCAGAAGTGCTCAGGGATTTTCTACGTAGCTGAACATACATTAAAAGATTAGTCAAATAATTTTTAAGTTCAGCTCAGGTGTTGTCAAGACCAGTTTTTGCTTTTCCTTTCTTAAGGGAATTGATTGCCAAAGCTAGTTCATCCATTGTACATGGCTCTCTGCAATGACGAATCCACTGCTTTTCCCATCAATTATTGTTCTATGATATTCTATAACTTTAATGGAGCTGATACACAAAGTCATCTGCAGTGACAAGGAAGGATTATTCTCTCTCTCTCTCTCTGATCACTAGGAAGCTCCTTTATGCTTATACTCTTTTTTCTGTCAGTCATAACTATATTCCTTAAGAAGCCCTACCACATTTTCCATTTTTCCTTAATTAATAAAGAAGCCAATCCTCCAGCAAATGGTAAGACCATCCTAGCTGGGATCTTCAGCAAAAGGATACACCTGAACCAGCTGTTTATATTTTTCATCTTTATGAGGTATTTCTGTCTCCAGCCACATAATTCATATTCTAGCTTCTTGAGATAGACGTTAACAACAGTGTGACAAAAAAAGACTGTACATTTCTAGCTGTGTTTTTGTATTTCCTATTAATGTGTTAAATTACTTAATAAGGTCCTTGCAACTCACCTTTTGAAAATGTAAGTGGCTAGGAAATATTACTATGTGTGGTGTTAGAGCTGCTTTTAGGTTTATAATGACAGACAGATGCAAACTCAGAATAGAGACGATGAGTAAACCGAGATTTTTTTCAGTGCAGTCCAGCAGTGTTAGTGCTGTTAAGCCCCACACAAAATGCGTCAGTATTCTCATTTCCATATTCTGCTATTGAAAGATTTGGGTTACAGAATAAACTTAGATGCCAGACACCTGCCTGCATTTCAGCTACTTACCATATTCATTATTTGCATTTAGCAATGGTTAATACAGCAGCCGTTGAAACTACTAATGTTCAGTCTTCCTCTGTTACTAAGACACAATGTTTTTTAAGGTGAAACTTTTCAGGCAAGGCTTCCAGACAGTCATGATGTTGAAATACTGCTACCACCCTTTGACAGGATTTCCCTGTTTCCTGTATGAGTTATGAAGGGTGCATGGACAACAAGATTGGATTTAATAAAGGTTCTATACTGCTTGTGAGTACTGCAATAACTAGTCTAATTCGTGAAGTCAATTTTCCATTTCTGTGTTTGTTATTAACATAGTACCTGATTTTGTAATTCAGGCAGCTTCAGGATGCTTTTTGTCACTGAAAGCAGATTGATCCTTTAAAGTATTATCAATGTAAGCCTTCATGAAAGACATTTTATGTGGTATTACCAACTTGATTAATTTGGTAAACCTTATTTTTACAGCAAAAGGCATGTATTAAAATGTCCATATTTATTAAATTTTTCATAAACTATCTCCAACAGTGACACCTCCATTTATGCTAGTATGAGAGCACTAATATGACCCATTTTTCCCTCCTAAGTAACACCAAGGAACAAACTATCAGTGACATTTGTTGTTAACCTTGTGTTTTTCCAGGAAATTTTGTTTGAGGCATCTGACTATACAGCACGTATAAATATGTGCACCACTGTAGCCATCACAGCTTTCACCCCTTTCCTTCCTGAGCTTAAATGTTTTTTGAGTTGTTTGACAGTACCACGTGTTACCTCATGACTGTATTAAAACTGCCTGTACCGTAGCTCTCTATGGTATGATGATATTATGGCATCACTAGATGGAATTTTAAACTAAAACTGTTTGGGTGTTTTACCTTCTGAAAGCTGTAATACTTCTTTTATTGTATTGATCTAGGACCTGACTTAGAAGAGTGGGAAGAGTAATGAGACTTTCCGTAAGATAGCAAGTGATGAAGATAAGTGCAAAATTGAACTGTCAAGCTCTAGGGTGGTAATGTTCTTGTGTGGACTAGTGACAGCTGGTTGGAAGATTTTGCTGAAAAGAAGTGGTTGTCCAGCTAGAAAGTACTTGACAAAAGAGAAAACAAAAATATGGGTTTGGCATCTACCTTTGAAATTAATCACATTCTCCAGGAGAATAAAAAAGATTGTTCTTTTTAATAAGAAGACATATGCCTGTGTAATTAAAAACGTAGACCAGGAAATTGTAGTCTAAATATTCTGAAAGCCTACTTAATGGGTAAAGAAATTGAGGTAGAGACATGCAATAAATGAGCTAGTTACTGTGTACACCAAGATATGTAAACACAACACATAAAAAGGGAAAATATTTGGAAGAAGAAGCATCCACAAACACTTCAGAATTCCAAGTATTTTCTAAAAAGATGACTGATATTGATTCACCATGGATATTTTTAATAAACATGGTCTTTCTTCTCTATTCAGATATTTTGATATCTAGCTAAATATTATGATTGTCATATACAATGGATACACATGAAAACTCACCCATTTCTACATTTGTGGCTGGTGCCCAAGGGATTTTGAGGGCCAGCTGTTGAAAGAGAAGAGTTAATCAGTAACTCATGAAAATAGAAGGGGTCAAAGCTTACCTTTTCCACTTTCACAAAGTTTGAAGGCATCAAAACAAGAAAAAAAATCAATAAAATGAAAGGCTGTGTGTTTTACCAAAGCAAATTTTTATCTCCAATAAAGATGATCATCCAGTCAATGTTTTTAAGTCTATAGCCACACTTAAAAAAATAAACAAAACAAAACTCAGCAAAAACCAAAACACATTGCAAAACATCTGTATTACATTCAGGGAAATCTGAAAATTTTCTATTTGCAATTGTTATACAAGAATTAAAATTATGTTATTCAATATGATCTTTGTGTTTTACTCCAATCTGAATATAAAGAAATCGAATGAGAAAGTGTTACAACAACTTGTTTCAACATAATTTTGTGAGACACCTTATTTCTTTGTCAGTGAACCCTTTACTTGCAGTTACCACCCAGTAGCACAGGATTATTTAGCTGTCTATTCTTCTACATCTTTCTCACTCTATAGGCTTGTGCATGTTGTTTTCA
Source organism: Cephalopterus ornatus (assembly GCA_013396775.1). NCBI lineage: Eukaryota > Metazoa > Chordata > Aves > Passeriformes > Cotingidae > Cephalopterus > Cephalopterus ornatus. Next base: position 83,424 of record VZRE01013992.1, read on the forward strand.
TGCTTCTGCATTTCGTGTATATATACCAGAGAAGGACTTTTACCCCAGAGTTGAGTGTTTTTTCATGCTGCAATTAAGCTATGAATTTACTAAAAGTTCCATGTTCTCTTTAGGCCATTGCATTTTACAGGTGCATTAGAGGTCAAGATGCAGCATAGTCAAAGTGTAATCTCTTTCAAACAGCAGAAATTATTCTTGAAGTATCACAGAAATGATAACTATGTTCTCCAAGGAGAAAATGGCATTTTTCTTTCTACCCTGAAAGTGTCAAAATAGCTTCTTTTTTGCTGCCTGGAAGGAGGATACTCTGTTCACACATTATAAATTAAAATGATTGAAAAGGAAGAGGAAAAAAACAAGTTGATAAAATTATCAGATCTGTTATTGAGGGCTATTTGTGGATGACACTTAACTAGTTATTTAAAAATAATCTGTCACAAGGCTGAACATAACCAGTTATCTCAGGTTATTTCTGAACTACCGCCTGCTTAATATTTTTGGAAGACAAGCCCTTTGGGGCAGACTGTACTCCTCAATACATCTGAATACTGTAGAAATCGCAATATATAATAAACATAATAAAAATCTTAAATTGATTAATAAGATTGGAGTGTCTAGAACAAGGAGAAAGAAAGACAGGAAAGTTCCCATGAACGTTCAGTTATCAATCAACATACAGTTAAGAAACAAACATTTAAACATCTTCTTTTAGAATGGAAAATCATATAAAAACTTGTTAAATAACTGAGACATTTTATGTAAGTGTTGTTATGGGACTTATTTTTCATTCTCGTCAAGCACAGAAGAAACAGAATGTATCTAGATGTCCACTGTGTCTATTTTTTACACATTCCATAAGACTGATGCTCACAATTACTTGGCATATTGAATTTCTTCAGGACATGCCTTATATTATTAGAACTTCCAGTGAGCACAGAGATAGATGTTTTTAGCAATGAAGTTTGTGAGCTAAACTACTGTACATCAGATCAAACATTTCTCCATTGTGATGGATGACTTCCCTTCAGCTCTACACTTCTGAAGCTGTTCTGTTTATTTCATTTCAAGCTCACTTTAATCCACACTTGAAGGAGCCAAATCTATATTCAGCATTGAAACTGCTCTGTGTTCCTGTCAGATCTTTCTTTTTATTTTTTTGCTGATGCTATTTAAAGGGTTTCTGTTAGAAAGCTTAGAATATAAAAATGTATACATGTTAATTTTACATTCTCTATGCAATTCCTACCATAAAATAGCAAATGATTCAGTAGCCTTTAACTACATAGCATGTCTTTTGTTTCTCCAGCTAAGAATTTCTTCTCCTTTTGGTAAATTGGCACATTGGGTCTTCAGATTAGGTTAGCAAGAAAATATCCTTTACTTGCAAGTAAGCATTTGTACTAACACCTTCTTTCTTTTCATCTCCAGATTTGAGGTTATTGTCCTCTATATATTCAGACATGTCTGCAGAGCTTTGAGCATTGATAGTAATTGGAAGCCCCAGTGTAAACCCTTGGAATCTTCTGCCAAGATGACATTAGGCCAGAAGAAACACTCATTATCTCTAACTGGCCATCCTATAACAAACAAAAAGTCTTGAACACCAGCCAAAATTAAAATCTTTCCCTGTTGTGTTTATGTTTGGTAGCATTTGTGTAAGACACAATCATTAAATCATAGAACTCAGCTTTCACTGTCTCACCACTCCTGCCTGTAAGCTCATCAGTAAAAGCTACACAAAGGGGTGTGCTTAGAAGCATGGTACAGATCCTAAGCCACTGGCCTGGTGTTTTGGTCTCATAGACAGCTTTATGGGATTTGCATTTAACAAAACTGTAAGGAGATTAATTACAGCTTCTTAAGCCACTGAAAAATAATGTAAAATCAATTACTGTGTTATTGGCTAAGACAGACAAAAATCAAATGAGCACAGCACTTTCACTCTCCATTTCAGATTCCCATTAGCAAAGATTTCTCAGATATGTGGACATGATTATGAAATGTGGGGTAATGTTAGCTAATTTTTAACAAGGAACCTTTTTTTTTTTAAAATCTATGATAGCTAGACATAAGGCCTTTGTGGGAGCACAGTGGTCTTTTGTATTTCCCTGAAGACTGCTGAAAAATTTTGCAGATAATGAATAGACGTCCAATGTTTTTTTCCCCTATAGATAAACAACCACGGATTTATCATTTGATAATCAATTCACAGTTCAGTGGGAAAAATTCCATTTGTCTGCATCTAGTACAGTACTTACACTGTACTGTAATTCACAGGACATTTTAAACAGTTCATCATGAAGAATCAGATAAATTTTACTTACAGAGTTTTGAACACAAGATTGAAAATATTTGCAGAATTTTATTTAGGGCTAGGCCTGTAAAACAAATTTAAGTACAAACACTGTCCCCACTTATGTGTATTTTTCACATATGCCTGATGTCCTCCATCCTCTACAGTTTCTTCTGAACTTAGTATATTTTATAGTGCTATAATACACATTTGACAAAGACTATTAATAGTGGATAGCAGTGCATGAAACCAAAACAGGAACAGGTTGAGCTGAACTCTTCTCCCTTCCCTCTCCCAGGTTCAAATCATATCCCACAGCAGAAGACCCACTCTGTATGGCAAACCACACATAGCTGAGATACGTGATGGTGCAAGTCAGCATGCATGTGAGAAAAGCACACACTTCCAGCTGCTGTAAAGCAGTAAAAAGTCTCATTAGCTGGAAAGGAGGCAGAGAGCCTCTAAAGTGCTGTAAAAGAGCCAAGTTTGTGTGAATTGCTTAGAGGGAAGATAATGGGGGGCAAATCTAATAAACCCAAGACTGCTATTAGTGTAATGCCTATTAAATTCTTTAGAGTTTTACATATTCAATGGTGACTCCAAATCCAAGTATTTTGTGACTCATCAGGGAGCCTGATTCTCAATGTAGAACATATATATGCTAACTGGAAAGGGAGTCCTGCTGTGCTTTATCTCATGTCATTATAGAGACACAAAATATGTATTTGGAAAACACTTTCAACTAATGTTTTGACTGAGGTGAGCCAGGTCCACAAATGTTCAAAGATGGTTGAGTTGTAATTGCACATGGTGGAATGAAAAATTATTCTCAAAGCTTGTCAAGAGAAAGGTATTCTAAATCATTTCACACTGATTAATATAATTTTCTTTCCTGCAAGAGAGGCAGGACACCTTTCAAAAGTTCAAAAATGCTGGGACTCGAACTGTTTAATAAGATAAGCTAGTATTTTCTGGGTGCATTGAAGACACACCATGTTATTTTCTTGAATACCATATTACTATCACTTCATAACAGTGTATGGATAAAGTGAGATAATTGTTGGCAACAGGAATATAATGCCTCTTCATAGCAGTGAAGTCATAATATGCTGCAAATATATCCATTGGTGGAAGTCTCAAAAAAACAACATTTAATTTTAAAAGTGTAATGAATATTAAGGAATTCTTGAACCTTGTAGTTATACTACACTGGGATGAATTCAGCCTAAATTGAAAGGGAAATAAACGAACAACAAAACCAATGAAAGTCCTCAAATTATATTTTAATCCTCAGGTAGATTAGAGCCATAAAATACAGATTCTTTCAGGAAATCCACACACCTCACTGTCTATGTCAAAATAATTTTGTCTTCCCGTTTAAAAAAAAAAAAAAAGGTCCTATAAAACCGAATTGTCTGACCCAAAATCAGAAAAGTTTTTGGCTGGAAAAACAATAAATATAACCACAAACCCAAGTCTTGAAGAGCAAGAATTCTTAAGAACAAACACTTCCTGAGACGTGCAGTATGAAAAAAAGAGACTGCTTTTTGCTCTTGTACAGAGCAATAAATTTTACCATTTGAAAAGCAGGGAAATTACTTGGTTCTACAGCCACTTCCAGGTGGTTTAGAGAGCATCTCTCTGCAGACTGTGGCTCTGTTGTGCATTAGAGATTGATGGAGACTCTGTGAGATCTCTCATTTGGATGCCTCAAATGTTCTGTCATTTGGCCATTGGAAAAAAGATGAGTGTGAACAATTATGTAAGACATTCTGGCAAAATAAAGGAACCAGCTGGTTTTGTCTCTTCTACATTTTCCTAAGTAAAAATACTCAAATGGCAAACAGTGCTTAGGGAGAGACCGCTCCTTCCATCATAGGTCAGGAATGTGACTGTCTGTTTTTAAGATAAGGCTTGGCAAAATCATTTCTGGCCAGAGCCTTGGCACACTGAGTTAGATAGGAATCTGACTGTGTCCTTTTTAAAGCCAGTCATCAAATACTTATCTGATGAGAGAACTTGGTGAAATTTCCCATTTGAGCCACTAAGTGTCATAGCAATCTGAATAGCTAAAAAGATTTCCTGGATTTAATAAATCCCTTCTAGGAGAGAAAAAAAAAGTTCTTAGATTACTTAGGTTCTGGTCACCTACTTACTAATCATCTCCTGACTAATCCTCCATGGAGTTGAAGCCTCAGTGATTTCCTCTCACCCCCTTCCTGATTTGGAAGTTATATTCTTTTAGAGAGGAAGCAGGAGCAACCTCATGTGACATACACGACCATTAACAACACTTTGAAAAATGAGCAACAACAAAAGCACACTCTAAGGTTACTGTACATTTTTTTTCCTGTTAATTATTCCCTCATTTCTAGCATATTTGTATGAAGGACAATGTAGAAAGTGTTGAAAGAAATATACAGTGTCTGGTTAGATGAGAGCATGCTGATAAGCAGTGGCACGTTATGACAAGCATTTCTCCTTATCTCATTACCTCTCATTCTTTCCAGTTTCTCCTCTTCAGCAAAACATTGAAATGTGACTAGAGCAATAACAGTGATTAAAATATCAGATTGCTCTATCTTTCACTGTTTATCTTTTTTTCATCATCTACTCAGGTACATACAGTTGTGGAGGGAAAATGGTAACTCAGGCTGAAGTTGTTACCCATTTAAAAGATGAGTATCATGCATTGCTGCTTGCTGCATGCGAGTGTCTGTAAGCAGAGAGAGAGAAAGAGATGAGGGAGTGTGTCAGTGCGTGTGTGTGCATGTGTCTGTGTGCATGTTGTATGCAGAATAATCTTGTAATCATCAGAAAGCTTATTTTTGGTGAGATAGGTGACACCATATAAATTTAGCAACATAGCTTGCCTCCTTAGAAAACTGTTTTCAGTGCTATTATTAGACACCATTAAGAACTGAATGATTCTGTCTATCTGCAATATAAAACATTCATGAAAATATCATAGGTCCCTTTTTGCAGCAAGCATGCTAAGTAGATTCTGTGCAACCCTATTATGGCTGCATTTGCAATTTTACAATTAAAAATATATTAGACTTTAATTATTAATCCTAATACACAGGGATTCATAGCATTCTGATAAAAGTCTCCAGATCAGGCAAATTCTCAATGAGCAAAGGCAAAATGTATCTGGAACAGAAATCATCACCCTCATCCCCTTTGAAGAATGTAACTAATCTTCACTAAATTGAATTAATATAAATGTTATTAATTTTTTGTTGTATATAGACTAGCTTGTCCCCTGTTCCTCCTCAAGACATTGCTACCTGAAGAAGGATGCTGGAAGATTCAACCATCTATGGGAGATATTAGGGAAGGATTGGTCATCCCGCGCCTTCACATGAGAGATCTGCAGTCTGCTACACTTTGTGAACATCGGAGTTCCTCTGTGTCTTTGTCATTATGAGTGCTGCTGGGAAACGGTAGGATATGGTCTGTCATGAATGAGTTGTTTAGATCACTCAAAGAATCACCAGTAAAAGGTATTGAAAAAAACAGGTTTAATGCAAAAGTGAAAGCACAGCAAAGCTCGTTGGCAAGGTTCACTCTACTAATGGGTTAAAGCACACAAAGAAAAATCAGATTAAAATCTAACATCTATCATTCTAAAAGTAAAATATATCTAAAATTATTTACATGTAGTCTGAGGCTGAAAAAAGTTAAGGATGGGACAAGATAAGGATAAAAAGGAATAAAGGACATTCCCACTGAGCCATAAGGTTCAGAGTGGAGCTCCTTGCCAAACTTTGCCCCAGACCTGACCAACAGTTCAGACCTAAAGATTTTAACAGCGCTTAACAGCACTTAATCAATAGCCTAATTTAAACAACTTAACAAAAGATTTTATAGAACTTACTATAGCACAATTGTAACTCTTTTGTAGGCCTAACTTATGAATCTAACGCATTTAAGAATCTAAGAGAGTAACATTCATAGTACATTTGCTATAGCATATTCACATTCGCATGCACAGGAGTGTTTACAAATATGTACCTGGGAAAAATTCCCCTCAAGTTCAGTGAAGTACTATGTTGGATTTCTTTGCATCTTCTCGATAGGTGAAGGGTTGAGCCTTGAGGAGTGAGGCTCCGTTGTCGGTGTTCGGCAGCAGTTCTTCAAGTACAGCAAATGAGAGTTGTCTGGCTCTGAGAGGTGTGCCACTCAGAGTGAGATTGCTGGTCACAGCCCACTGTGGTCCAGGACAGCTCAAAGGGTCTCACTTAAGGACCACTATTTATAGGGTTGCAAGAGAGATGGCTTTAGTCATAGCAATTTTCCATCCACGGTCGCAATTCAGGACAGCAACTTTCTTTGAAAATTCGGTAACAACAATGTTGTTCCATTTGGGTTGTTAGTCAGGTTAGAAAACAGGAGATTGTTAGGTAACATAAATTCTTGGGAGCAGACAGTGTTTCTGATAAGCTCAAGAGGAGCTTAGCACAGATGTTGTTCGTCAAGGCTGAGGCCTAACAAGCATTTCTGAGATCATAGTGCAGCTCATGGAGGGGGGAGGGGCATTGTGTCACCACAGAGTGGGAGACCATTTACTCAAGTTGACACACGACTTCAGTCGGGTGATTGATCTTTCAGTCTGGTGACTAAAAGACAGGCAGATGCTATTTCAATGACCCCGTTTAGTTCACAGAGTACAAAACCAAGGATCTGAGCCATATTCAGGCTGTGAGTCACTTAGGCATGAGTAGAGCCTCATGGCTAACCAATGGAGTGTGAAGGCAGGTGTGTGTCTCTCTCTCTATCTCAGAGAAACATAAGCAAGTAATGAATTATCAGATTGTTCTACCACATATTTGTTTATTTTAGTGTCAGCTGGAAGTAAAAAAACTCTCTAGCCATTATTTGGATTTTTATGGCCCAGAGATGCCTTCATGTAGCATCATTTGCAATAAAGACAATCTCTGTAACATGTAGAAACCAAAAATCATTCTGCAATGTTTTCAAGGGAAAGTGCAGCCAGTGTGCTGAGATCACTGACTACAGCTTCTGTCTTTCACACTCCCCTCTCAGTCCTTTCTGTGTCTACCTGCTATCTCTTGCTTTTTAGGCTTTAGACTATAGACTTTTAGACTGTAGCCTTTGTAGGGCACACAGCTATGTTGTTAAGCATTCACAAAAACTACTTCTGTGATAACAAATAAAATGCTATTTGGCCTACTCATCAGTCTTCAGACAGGAGGATGCAACAGGACTCCCACCTACACACCCAAGCTTTCTCCCATCCCAGGATAGTCTTCACTGTACCATTAGTGAGCCGTCCCTGACTTGTGCCATCCCTTGTAGCAGCCACAGTCAATGTCTCAGTGAGCAAGACATGGCAAGAGCCAAAACCCCATGTAAGGGAGTGTGTTGATGACAAAATAGTTGTGGAAGAGTATTCAAGCCTGAGTCTGTTTAGATGCAGCCACAAGTGCTTCTACAGCACTGTGGGGTCTTGAGATTTTTGACTTCTTTAATGTGTAGTAAAAGTTTAATCAATGTTTAGAAGAAGCTCTAGTCACCATTAAGCAAGTCAGGTGTCCTTGTTGCATCATTGCTAGGCTGTGTATCTGTGTTTCAGGACAGAAAAATGTCCCTGCTGTGTGAAAGGCAAATCAGATAATCCTAGTTAATTTTTTCAGTGATACCAAAGTCCTGCAGTCCCAAAACAGTTTGTTGTACTGGCATTACTGCTTTATCTTGATACGTAGACTGTGCCTATATCTATTTAGGCTGTACTCACAGCTGTTTCTGATCACATTTCTGCTGAAGGCAAGATAGCAATATTTTTCTTATTTTCTTAAGTTCATATGGAAAAAAAATTCCTTGATTCAAACTGAATGCCAGATAAATAATTTAGCACCTTCTTCCCTTTCTCATGGATAGTCAATAAAACTCCATTATCAGAATAGTACTCAGTTTTATGAAGCTTTTGAACTCTCTAAAACATGGAAGACAAACTCTTATGGATAATTCATATATGAATGCGAAATTTGTGATCTTCATTCTATCTGAATCAGAAATCTCAGATTCTCTACTCAATTGTCTCGGGTGCAATTTTACTCCTGTCAAGTGAAAAATGAGGCAGTTGCACAACTCATTATCTCCTAGCCATATACTAGATAATAAGAAATAGAAAATATATTTTCAAGAGCCACCTTAAGGAACAATTAAAGCAACTTGACAAACCTGGCAAAAGTTGATATAAAGACTCTTTACTAATGACAGCTTGTAAACCAAGGTGGAGTTCTATCCTTTTAAATACACATCTTTACTCAAACAGCAATATAGTGTTCAGATCAGCATTATGGGATTTCAATCAGCAGATTGTAGTATTTTCTTCCAGTTCTTTAATAATTTAAGATAGGTTGAAATGCCAAAGTCTAAAAGTTATTGTAAGAAGCTGGTTAATCAGTTTAAAAAATATTGAAAGTTCAATAAAGAAAAGATTATACATGTGAAATCGTACAAACATAGACTGTTCATCACAATTAAAAGACTGTGGGTTTTTTTCAAATAAAAAATCAAAATTGCACAAAATTTTGATTTTCTATGACTCTCATGGCATTCTGTTTGTCTTATACCTTTTAAAGTTCTTAATTTTACTGACACAAAGAGTTGTGGAAAGAAAGGAATAAAAATGTTGTATGCACCAATTTTTGTTAAAACTCCTTCTGCCCTGCACTTTTGCACTCAGAAACAAATGTTCTTCAAGTTCTTACACAATCTTTTCATGAAGGAAAAGAAACCCTGTGATTTATCACCAGTCAAAACTGAGTTGCACACCTAGCAAGATGAATATTTATGAACTTTTCACTGTCTAGATCCTCATCCTGTACTGCATGCAGTGAAAACACACTGACACTAGCTGAGAATCTTTGCTTAATACAGGAAATCTTGCAGAAGAGAGTTTACAAGAAAGAAAGAAACCAAAGCCAAATTTTTAATTCTTAAATATTCCAATATCTCCATTATTAATATACCTATAAATGTTGTAGAAGTCTAATCTGATGGAGCTATTTTGAATCTTTTAGCACCACAGGTTTTACCATTCCCTGTACAAAAGTAATACCATATTAAGCAAGAACTCTATTTTTAAATGCAAATAAGACTGTATAATGTGTTGAAGAAACTTGTGTTTAGCTAATATGTCTCAAAAGACTGGGAACTCTTATCCCCATAAGAGTGAGAAATAATGTGCTTAGAAAAGAAGTAAAGAAATATTTCTATTTATTTGGCTTTGAAAATATTTGACATAGTTGAGGTCAGCTGCAATTTAGTAGCAATTTCCTCTGTCTAGTATCTAGATATTCAGATATCAGAAATATTTTACCTGAATGAAATTGATATAATTATACTTAACCAATTTTTAATCCATTTAACTTTAAATGGATTTAAATTTGGGCTTCCATTTAAACAGATTTAAATCTGGGCATTCCAGATTTCATTATTTACTGCTCTGCATGCTGGTAAACAAACTTGTAACATTTGAAATAGTGTCAAATCTAATACAAAGTTCTATTGAAAATGTGGGGTGTTTTATTCGGTTGTCAAATGCACCTTTAAACATAAGAAGATGAAAAAGGGAAAATATCGATCTATTTAATTTCCAAGGATCATGTTGAACACAAAACCCCCTTAGTAAAAAGCAAGGAACAATTTGCAGCAAAATGTATTTGCTCTTGAACAACCAGACCAGAAAAAAAAAAAAAGATAGGTCATTCTAGTCATAACTTTGTAACATTTGTCTAAATTGTATAAACTCCCATTTCTAAAAAACCCAGGAGACAAGGGGGAATTCAAATTAAATTCTGCCTCTTTCAAAAGGGGAAATGATGCCTGACATATGTCAAAATTCCATCCCAAGAAATATAGCAGGAGGGATTATAAGAGAAATGATCTCTACACTTTTGCAGCCAATTGGTGTTGGCTCCAGCTCAGGTATGTAACAGGAGGTCACAAACTTGAATTGCCCTGCTAAAGTGCTGACTTGATAGAAAAATCTAAACTTCGTTTGTTGCTGTACTGTTTCCTCTAGGTAATAGCTGTTTATCTGTGTGCATGCTCTGCACACCCTCTCTGCTGTAAAGCTCTGCAATTCTGTCAGTATTGCCATAAACAATAGCCAAGGGACATGGGCTAATGGATTGATTTATATTGAAAACCTTACCTTGTAAAGAATTGATATACAGCCTTTACCATTTTTTTTTCCAATACATATTGTAGCATGCTGACCATAATTCCTCTGAAAGCGATCTTTATCTACAATTCAACTGTTATTTGGATATAAAAAATACACAGGACAAGACCTTTCTCTGGTCTTTTAAAAAAATTCTTGGGAGAACAATACTTAATCATAAGTTAGATACAGCTTCTTTAAACAATCCAAATTGTGAGACTTTGCTTCCATAACTGATTAAGTAATGAACAGTCTGGATGCTTTGTGGGTAAGAACGTACAATATTTTCTTTTGTTGGAAAGTATATTTTATAAAGATCAAGTGTCTGGACTGAAGGCAAAGAAGAATGAAGGCAAAGTAACGTAGAATGTCATCAGGAAGGGTCTAACTAGAGCATTTGTTTTGCTTCGTTCTTTTATTTGTTTTCTTTAATATTAAATAAAGTCTGAAACTCTGTGCTAAGTAGAGGTTTCTCTTAAACCAGGTTTTACAGGTCAATTGGTCACTCATTTCTTAATACATTAATGATATAAACATGAACTGACTGAAAGATTTCTTATATCCATAAGTTTTGAAAAAAATGGGACACTTAATATCAAGCAAAATATCTTTAAGGAGGATTAGCTCAGGGGCTTTTAAAGATAAGTCTCACTACTGTGCTGCTTATACAGAAACATTAGAAAGGATACTGCTTGTCACTGAGCTAATGTTTATGTCCAAGCCAGATGTACACAACACTTTCACCAAACGTTTTTCTGATGGTTAAAGGTGGTCACCTTACCACACAACTGAATCTGTGCAAAGTTTTACACTAACAATAGAAACCTGCTTTTAGATAAAGCATTCAGAGCTGCTGTACTTGAGATATGGATACTCTGTTGATGGCTGGCTACATGTGACACTGTTTAGCTCCTTGTAAGGAGGGATCTTAGTGCAGGCAGAAAGGCAAAAGAAAAAAGAAGAGAAAGAAAAGGTTTTGATTTGCTTTTTGTGGTAACATATAATACATAGATAAAAATTGCTCACTCTCTTAATACAAACACCTCCATAACTATTTTTCCATCCAGGCTTCTGTGTAGTCCCCAGAATATCTAGCTTTAGTTTCAGGTTGCTTTCAGCTTACACTGACTGACCTTCTCAGGGCCATAGATTACAGCTGCAAAACGAACCCAGTGTGACTGTCTTCTTCAACAATATTGGATTCTGGCTTATCCATTTCAGTTTGAATTCCTATATTCTGCTACCTTCCCACAGTATGGGGGTGTTTCTGCTTACTATATGATTTTTCCCTTCAATTCAGCTCACTGATTAGCTTACACTTGGTGTTGCCCATACTTCTGCTCCGTTCACACAAGCCTCACTCCTGAAGATAGAAAGCACTTGAGAGATTATATTTCTGTATCTTGCAAACTTGTCCAAAGATGTCCCCTTGAAATCCTTAGAGAGCCTTAATTCAGAAATATCTGATTCAGCTCTTCAGTCCTATCAAAGCCATCTCCAGAAAATTAGGGACTAAAAATTGATTGTCTGGACAGGATCTCAATGTGTGAATGAAACCAATTAGCACGAAACCAAAAAGTTCTCCAATCAGGAACCAAAACAAGAAAGCAATAATTACTTTGTGATGAACTCCTCTCCCTCACCCTCCTTCAGCATTCATAGATACTGCGTTGGATGCATGCCATGTTTTGTAATATGCAACACAGCATGTGTACAAAGACAGGGTTATCAGCACAAGCCAAGCAATACAGCAAACCACAGCCAGCAACCACATACATCATCAGGTGTGGTACCCCTTGAGGACAACCCTCAGTTCATTCATACAAAAATTTTTGAAATAATTTTCCAACATGAGGTGAAGTCTCTAGAAACAAAATTACAACACCCTCTTACCGCTCAAACTAATAACACGGAGTGTCCATTATTTAATGGACTGTTAGTAATGACTGCTAACAGTCAAAACAAACCACAGCAATTACAATTACGTGTAAGAATGGGGTGAGTGAAAATGCATATTCTGACAAAGCAGAAATATTTATAACTGAATTAACAGTATAGCTCTGTTTCAGCATAAGGGCCAAGAAATTACCAATACCCTTCCAGCAGCACAGAATGAAACAGCTTTCATGGAGCAGTTTAGTGCAACCTTGAAAGCTGGGAAATTGGCCTCTTGGACCTCTTAAGCTTCACATCAATAACTAGAGCAAATGCTTAAATTCAGCGCCTGGCATGTGGCCATTCACCCATAGCAAAGGGTAAAGCAGGTGCTGGAACCTCAGCACTGACATACCAGGTTATTTCTGCAAGAAAGATAAAAATAATGATGTTTCCTAAGTGATGTAAGGCATTCCTGAAGCATAATGAGTCTGATAAATCTAATAGCCAGCCTGTGCTGTGATTGACAGAAATATTTGGAGAATCATGGGATTCACAGAATTCACCCTTTCCTTGTCTCATTTTTCTATTACTTTATTTAATAACAATGCAAATAAGAAAACAAAGCCTAGTATTAAAAAAAAAATGAGGGTGGGGAAACTACAGCTGCCTGAAAGAGTACAGCTGTGTACCCAGGTTCTGCTCTCAGGCATGTTTTGTTTAAAGTGAAAATGAAAGCTTATAATGAAAGACCAGTGATCTGCAGGGTTTTGCAACTTGTTATGTAGTTCATAGGAGGTTTGCTAAGACCATGCTGGCACAGATGGGAAACAGAAGTGAAAGCAGGGAGGAATTTGCATACAGAGTGCAGATTTCATTGTTCCTGGCAAAGCCGCCCTTGATTTGCTTCAGTCGTTGTAACAATCAGCCCAGCCAACTGTTTACATGCTCTCCATTGTGCTGGTGTTGGCTAGGAAATGGCAGGCACTATGAGATTTGCTTTCTGCTGGCACTCTGGGGAGCAGCAGGAGTTCACACACTTGACAGACAGACAGACAGGCAGACGGGCCCCTCTATCCAAGAAACATGAGAGTGGCTTGCTTGCTCTTGAGCTGTAGTATTGTGACAATGAGGCATGTGTGTCTGAAAGCCAGACGTGTAGCATGGTTTGGGTTCCAGGGTAGAAAGGGTGAAAATTTAAGCAACGCGTCAAGAGCCTCAGCCTCAGAAGGCTTTAAACAACTATACCTCCCTGTCCAACTACTTGCATCTCAGCTACTCTTAAGTAACTTTTCCCAGACAAAGACAGGTGAGGGAACAGGCAAAGTGTGTTCATTCATAATTCACAATTGAAATGGGTTTAAGAAAGGAATGAAACTCAAGCTGTATGAAGGGATATGTAAACAGTTGTCCTTTAACTGTAAAAGGGATAGCAGTGTTGATGCTGTCATAGCAATGTATTCACAGCTGTAAATATAAGCTCTCAAATTTAAATATAATTACAATCAAACAGAGGGCTCGTGAAAGACAATCCCCTTGTTCCTCTCCCCCTTTCTCCCTTCATTCATGACAATCCTAATGGGTTGATAGGCTTTTCCTTGGCCCACCCAGGTCTGATTTTAAAAAATGCATAGATGAAAACACTTATATAAGATATTTGAAAACTTTGTGGAGTGCTTAAAACTGATATTTTTTAACTTGTGCTGTCTTTTTCTTAGATCCACTTTCTAGAACAAGAAAAGTTCTTTTAAAGTCTAAATCATAGCCACTTTTATTAAGGCAAAGAAAAAACTTGTTGCTGGGAGCACTCACATGGTCAGTACATTACTGCAGACAGCAATCAGCAGTGGGCCACATTCAAATTCCTGTATTTCTCCTTCAAAATGTAGGCAAATTATGTTCCAAATCTTCACGGATTGTTGGTGAAAAAAATATCTCAGTAAGCAGTAGTATAACTCTTTCTCATCAGCCTACATGCTAGATTTATATGATATGCACCCCTGAAAAGCATACTCTCAGCTCAAAGTAATTTGGGAAATATGATGACTAACTTACAGACTGGAAGAGTTAGGGAAGGGTTCCTCAGCCAAACAAAACACAAAGGAATGTATACTTGAAAACAGAGAAATAAAACCAGTGTTATCGAAAGGCCAAATTCCCCAGTGAAACAAAATATCCAGGAATATAATTTAATAAGGTAGAAAGCAAAGTAAGCATTCTACACCTCTATTATATTTTCCTTACAAGTTTTCTCTGCAAATACAGAAAAGACAACAATGTAATTTCCTTTATATGGATTATTAACATTTTGTTAGTTGTGATTTATTTATACTGGTCTGACTAATGGCTTGAAATGAAATGGCTATAGCAGGGAAATGATAAATTATCTAGTGTATAATGCTGCTTAAAACCTAAACATGTGTTTATAGTTGCTGTTCTGGGATAGTTGCCAAAGGGACATTTTACTTAGCAAGTTATATTAGTGTAATTATTTTTTTCCTATAAACAACCAAAAAAGTCTCCAAAAACAATAAGATGCCAGAGAGGGGGGAATCTTGGGTTTTTGCTGCTAAAAGCACCAGGAATCAGAATTTCAAAGGAATTTCCATGTTATGTTAATTAAAAAATTCATTTCTTAATGTATTAAGAAATGTAGAAACTGTAGTTTGGGAGGAATTTACAGTAACAGTTATATGATTAAGAAGCAATCCCTCAGCCTGCAAGGCTATCACTGTCTGTAGAGTCCATTGTAGTACATGGAAGGAGGCTGTATTCCACTTTTCAGAGTTAGTTGAAGAAGTAACTTACTGTCACAGCACTGAGGACTAACGAGCACTAATGATGTTCTCGATAATTCTTTGAGATAAAGAAAAAGAACTGAAAATCCATACATCTTATTCTTGAAGATTCATTCTGCAACAATAACCATAAAATACTTGAATGAAACAGTCTTAATGACTGGAGAAAAAAAAATCCTGAAATCTACTATGCATCATTTAATCCTTAAAAATCTTTACTTCGAGAAGCTTTTTATGACATAAAGACAAACATTTTTGATTGAAAGGAAATAAGAATAAAAAGCATTTAAAAGCCATTAAATTAAAAGCTCACAGTAAATATACACACCACCAAGCTACCAAAAGACTAAAAGGCATGCCACAAAATCAGAAGTAATATTCAGCTGAAGAAAATGGAAAAGAGATTAAAGTTCAGAAGCTTAAATGTAAACTATAACAAGGCCAGCCAGAAAATATTTTTTGAGCAACTTGCTAAGGGCATAAAAACTAGTAATAAAAACATTTTGAAATCATAATGAATAGGAAGCTTGCTGAGAGGTAGTATGGCCAATAGAGAATTAAGTTGAAAAGGAAAACCAAAGGAAAATTACAGAAAAGCTAAGTGGACTGACTCTTTATATCAATATAGATAGAAGGGTATAGGGGGTTCCCATACCATATTCTGGCCACGTAGAGAAGAAATGTCCAAAATAAATACTATGGTAGAATCACAGCATGACAGACTGATTGAGATTTGAAAGGACCTCTGAAGGTTATCTGATCCAAATACCTCTACCCCACCCTGCTGCCTTCCAGTTACAGGAAGGATTTTGGAAAAAAATTGAGAGAAAGAATACCATGAGATCATGAGAATACCAGACACCATTTAACCAAAAAGTCCAACAAAATTCTAATACAAAATATATCATCTACCAGTGGTTTAAGCACTTTATTTTAATTATCATGAAAACAGATCATATACAGATTTTTTCAGGGTAGTTAAACTCAGTAATGATCATGGGAAAAATTAGGTTGAATTCAGTATTCATGAATGCAAAGCAATACACACCGTAGACAAAAATAGCATACTTATTTACACCTATGATGATGTCCACTAGAAAAGGTAGAAAAGATATCTGGGGAGCACTGTATACAATGTGAGGAAAACATCAGTGCTAAAAAATGCCATGCAGAAAGCACAGATACATTTAAAAAGCAAGAAAGGATAACATGCAAGCAAGCAAACACAGACAATATTTTGCATCTGTTCTTGAATGCTGCATGCAGTTCTGGTTTCCTTATCTCAAAAAGAACATAGTTAGACGCAAAAGGAACAACACTGGAAACAAAAATGACCAGAAGTACTGAGCTAACTTCATCCAAGAAGGAACACGAAGTATTAAGCTAAAAGTGCAAGAATACTCATCATGGACAGAAAACATCTAAAAGTTAGTATAGTACAGGTCAAGATTCATAGTCATGAATGAAGTTGGGATATTTCTCACAGTAGCCAAACATAAAGTAATCCATGAAATTAAAAAGTAGCATGTTTACAATCCAAAAAAAAAAAAAAAAAAAAATGTTTAAAAAACAAAAAAAAAAAAAAAAAAAAAGAACTTCTTCTCGCACATTGTGCTAGTAGTGCCACAGGATGTTGTGTAGACTAAAAATAGATATAAACTAGAAAAATAATAGCTGTAAGAGAGGCTGTGAGCAGGCTAACAAAGTCAATGACCTGGACACAACCTACTGCAAAGGAAGTCCTTAAACTGCTAACTGCTACAAGCTGAGAATCATGCAGAGGGAATAACTCTTCTTTCCCAGCTTTTTAAATATTCATTACCAATGACTACCAAAGGTGTGATTATAAGGTAACTAAACATTCGATCGATGTAGTGCAGTCTTTTTTACTCATATTCTTAAGGAAACTAAGCGAAAACTGATGAGCAGATGGTGAAGAGAGAGAAACAAAAAATGAATGAAATCTATAAAAATCAGGAAAGCTGAGAAAAAAATCTGGCCTAAAAAGATAGAGACTATCACAAAATGAGTCATTAAAGAAGAAGAACTAGACCAATCTGACCATTTAAAAGAAAAAAAAAAAGACGATGATATACCAGGTTGAATGGGTGACTACAATACAGGGATCCAATGTTGTCCTCGCTCACATAACCACCAGGGTTACACCCTTCTTCTGTAAAAAGAGGGCACAGGATACAGGTGTTTTGTATAGCTGGACATACTGATAACTAACGTCTCAAAATAGCCCTGAAAGAAGAAGAGATGGGGAAAAAATTAAGAGCGAATGCATTATATGAACAAAAAAAAT
Source organism: Cephalopterus ornatus (assembly GCA_013396775.1). Classification (NCBI taxonomy): domain Eukaryota; kingdom Metazoa; phylum Chordata; class Aves; order Passeriformes; family Cotingidae; genus Cephalopterus; species Cephalopterus ornatus. Next base: position 100,895 of record VZRE01013992.1, read on the forward strand.
ATAGTACAATCATGTCTGAGATGCTGATAAGAAGTGTATATTCTCCCAGTAATTAGATGTAGTCTTCTCAATTGTACAGAAATATGTACTTGACTTTTATTTCCAGACAGTAACCCCAGTTAACGATGACTTTTGTTGAAATGGCCCGCAGGCTGTGAGAAAGCTCTTTGGACGACATGTCTCCAATACTTCAAGCGAAATTTATAGGTGAGGATAAAAAGTTGATAGGGGACAGATCTTAAATGACATTTTTTTGGGGTCAGATTGTTGTCCTTTATCTCTTAATTGGTGTTTTTGTAATGAACATTCACAGTTCATTTCTCTCAGCAAGAGTTTCTTCGGTTACCAGCCACAGGTCTGTTAGGCAGCTCCATTCATTCAGTCATGTCATTTCCTTGTTTCATTAAAGACAGCTTTCATTTCATAGGCACAGCATGGGTTTGTGTTTGGAGGAGGGAGAGGAATTCAGCTCACTGTGTTAATAAAACTGTTCATGGTTCCAGCTTGTTATCTTTAAATTTCACCCTGCAAGGACAATTGCTTTCCATTAAAAATGGTAATAATAATCAATTCTAACTTTATTACTGTTGAAATGCAATCGTTCTGATCACTTTCTGCCAACAAAGGGATACAGACAAAAATGAATGTTTTAGTGAGGTCATGGGTGATGTGGTTCTCTCTTCAATCAGTACAGACAGGACGAAGATCTCTGTGTCTGAGTGAATCTGTGCATGCTTTTTCTCTGTGCTTCAAAAGGGCCACTGAGATTGTAGAAGGGAGAAAGAGGTCCACATAATTTCTTCAGTTTTGCTTTGATGGTGTGTTTAGTGACACACTGTTCCTACTAATTTACTTCTTCAGTGCTAACCTTAATGCTTAAGGAACAGACATAGTTCCTCCAGTTTGTCTTGGAGAAATATTTGAGATTTATTCCTTCTGAACGTTTTCTAAAGTGTTCTGCCAAAAATCTGCTTATATATATAGATTTTTCCAGGACAAAAGTTCCAGATTTCAAAAGAACTGGGGCATTGTAATGCCCAGCTTGGCAATGCCTAAAAATGTGAAAAGGAAGAAATTTTTTTTACTGTGAGGATGGTGAGGCACTGAAGAGGTTGGCCAGAGAAGTTGTGGATGCTCCATCCCTAGAACTGTTCAAGGCCAGGTTGGAATGGGTATTTAAGCAACCTGGTCTAGTGGAAGGTGTCCCTGCCCTTGGCAAGTGGGTTGGAACTAGATGGTCTTTAAGGTTCCTTCCAACCTAAACAATTCTATGATTCTGTGGTTCTATGATGCCAAGCTTTGAGCATGCATGGCAGCTTGGGAATGGCCCAGGGCTGAGTGCTGAGTCTCTGCTGCCTGCTCCCTACTGGCTGGTGCAGTCCAGGTTAGGCTATTCCTTAGAAGTTGGTGCCTGGCAACCTCAGCCCTCAAGCTATCCGAAGTGTTTGAAGGCTAACACAGCTTCTGGCCCTCCAAAATGTCTGTTATGTTACTGGTGTGCCCTTGCGGTTGCTTTAATTCATCGCTTTAATCAGTTCTCTACTACTAGAGACACGTGTTCTCTGGATTGACAGCTATTTCTGGGTTCATTTTTAATATCAGACAATGGAGAAAATGTCTTGGTTTCCTGTGGAAAAACCAGAAGTGAAGATCTCAACTCGAAAGTATGAGATAGGGTCACAGAGAAACAAACTAAATAAAATTTGATCTACTTTATGCTTAAAAGCATTTTTCATTCTTAGCTCCCTAGGGACCCTTCTTTTAGAATTCCCTCTCCTTAAGCTCTATCCTGAATGGATAGAGGGCATAGAGTGAATGGGGGCAGCAGAGACTGGCGCTTCCCTACTCCTCTGGGGCTAAACTGGCTTTCCTTTCTGTCCACTGTTACTTCTCAAAATGGAACTATCTTCTCTTCTCCTACCCATTTATCATTCTTAATTTCTTAATGTCAATTCTTTCCCCTTTCACGTCACGAGGAACAGTCAGCAGGACTCTGCATGAGGGACAGACTTGCATTAAGTTTACTATTAAAGCAGCTTCATACACGCCACAGTATCCAGACTGCTTTAACAGCATTCACATTACAGAGTATATCACTGTGCATACTTTTTAAACTCCTTTTGAATTTCTTAGTTTTAGTTTGCCCCTATAAATGGAAACAGAAAGCTCATCAGCAATGACACTGGCAAGGTCCTCTGACATCAGCTCACATGAAAACCTTGTTTCTTCATTCTTGCTTCCATCAGTGCCAAGAACATGAAATGAGTATGGAGTCCTCTTTTCCATTCAAGTGCCTCATATAGAGCATAGGGAAGCACAATAATGGATGCTGTGTTTCTTCTAGGTGGCTTCTTCAGTGTAATGTGAATATCTGTGTGCTCCCCTCAGCACTTAATTCTGTGCTAAGTGTATATTGCCTCTTTGGATACTTCTCTTGAACTTACCACCTGCATGCCACCTCACCAATATATGTTGTCTGTGGTAATCTTTCCTTTGATGCCTTCTTTTTTTCCTGAAGAATGGGACCCTTTAGTACAATTCCCTTCTCTAAAGGTACAATTGACTTCTTTTTCAGTATTTCATAGCATGATCCCACTCTGGGTAAATTAGAGAAGTGAATAGAAAATAGAATTGTGCTAATCTCGCAACTAACACTAACAAGCAATGCCAGGACAAAAAAAAAACCAACAACAAAACAGAACAAAACCAAAAAAAAAACCCAACACCAAAACAAAACAAACAAACAATCCCATTTTCCATATGGAAATGGAATAGATGAGAAAATTAAGTAGCAAAGCAGAAATGTGTGAGAAAGAGGCTGAGAGATAGATGACAAGAAAAACTCTAAAAACACATTTTAAAAAACAAATAAAGTGAAAATAATAATGTCAGCCCTAATAGACAGATTAAGAAATAGGAACTCAGCCAACACAAGGAATAGAAGAACAATATTATAATTGTTTCTTGAGAGATCTGGCAATGGGCCACTTAGCCTGCTTGTTTTTACCTTGGGTCATTGCCCAGACTGGACAATTAAAAGGATATTTTTGTCATAGGACTAGTCATTTTATTTCACTGCTATTAAAATAGTGTAGCTACCAACTGTGCACATTGATTTAATCTGTAGTTGTCAGATTTTGTGGAACAAAAAGCACTTACTATAGTTCAGATATCTCAGAAGTACAGCCCTATCGAGGACTTCTCAAATTAAAAGAATTGCTTTCTAGAGAGTAGGTGAAATTTCACCTTCTCTACCTCCCTCCCTTCCCTGCAGGGAAATTCTAAATACAAACTCACCGCCAAATTCTCCCTTTATGATCACCTACACTTTCCTCTCTCCCATCCTGATTGTTGACATTTGCCAGAGGCACAATGAATCTTTAAATAGGAACTTCTGAAGACTGGTGTCATTTATTTTCCATCCTAAGCTAAAGAATAGATGGTGGTGAGTATACAGTGTTTTCCATTTAAGACTATTAGCACATCTGTTTTCCAAGGCTCTTTTTAAGGGTTGCTATGTTTAGCAAAGAGGTTATTTTAGTTGCATCAGATCCCACGGGATCAGAACATTTCTGACATTGGATCCTTCTTAGAGTTTTTAAGAATCTGAAAATTCAGATTGAGTAAATGTATTATAGTGAAATAAAACATTAAATTTATTGTAAAGGAAGAGGAATTCAAGAGCTGTATTAAAAAACTCTTATGTTGTAGGAAGTGACTAAAGACCCCAGTTCCACATGTACCTGAAGGAACTTAAGTCCATAGCTCCTAGCTTCCAAAACAGTAGCTTGTTCATTAAACTGTGAAATCATCTGTTACAACTGCTGTTTCACAGAAAATCCTTCAGTTATTATTGAGCACAAGACTTAGAATGGATCTTCCACTTAAAGAATAAGTATTGAACATGGAGGTGGGACACCTGCATCCCAGGACACTCTTCAAACAGTCTAATAAAAAAGAGCCTAAAAGTCCCATACTACACAGTGACTTAAGTGTGACACTTCAGTTACTGTTTGGGAGCCCTGAAAGGTGGTTTTAAAAAGACTTGTATGGAGATATGAATGAGAGTATAGCACAGCGCTGAATAAAGGGAAAATAAAATAAACCCCACATTTTCCCCAGCTGAAAGGATTTGGGAAATTTTTTTGGAAGTCATCAAGGATTTTCCAAACAGTAACAGTGAAATGATGGGTTTAGATAAATTTATTATTTCTTGAAGCAAATTTTTCTTGCAGTTTGGTGTTTATAAATATCTAGATAAAAAAACGTAAAAAAAAAAAAAATTAAAAAGTAACAAAATAATTGTATTATGTTGTCTTTCTTCAATACTTTTCTTTTTCATACAAAGAGTTTTGAAGTGTTTATACTTAATTATTGCAATTCTTGAAGCAACTGTGTATGCCTGATTAGCTCTAAGAAAAGAGATAGAATAAATTAACTATATGGTAAAACGAGTAACTAAAAAATCTCATTGCCTATACAGTTTGAAATACAAAGTATAAAATATAAATCTTAGAGTAGGATGTTACAGCTGATTCTGCCTGAAAATGGGTGGGGAGATTGCTTCCTCATTCCTCCAACAATTAGATAAATTTGATTACATAAGAATATACAAAATCAGGCTCAGATCCAAGATCAACACGTCTTATTCTAGCTATTCTAATTTTCTGACTGTACATCCAAGACACATCAGCAGGTCAGTGACTATATTCCAAGACGGTCAGTCAACAGAAAACTAAATGTAACTAATTTATTATTTTTTTTACATCTCTATCTAGTCATCCTGTCAGAAAAATCAGATGTAGAAAAAAAATCATATTTGAAAATGAATTCTTTTTATTCATCATCAATAAGACCATTGAAAAACAATGAGCACATTTGAATCACCTAACAGGAGGGGAGGTGAGCAAGTAAGGAGATACGCAGAGCAGTTTTGTAAGCATGTTGGCACACTGCATCCTGCCACCTTCTGGCATTTAAAATCTGGAGTCCTGATTGCTTACCCAATGCACTAGAAGCTCTCTGGGATCATACACTTCACTTTGTCACAGGATCACAGAAACAGGTAACCCTCAAGATATCTCAAGATCAACCCCATACTTAAGGCAGGGACAGTTAAAGCAAGTTGCCCGTGGTTGTGTCCATTTCAGTTTTGTCTCCAGAGAGGAGTGAGTCCATCCACTCTGGGAAACACATTCTAGTGCAGACATCTCATAGTGATTTTTTTTTTCCCCTTGTGTCACTACTTTCCCCTTATCTACACAGCCACTCATGTCACCAGCTGGGCCAGGCATGACTCTTGCCCTTGGTTAATCCATGCTGCTTGTTACCAGTCACCACCTGAGTCTGTCCTTTGTGTGACTGGAAATGGCTTCAGGGAGGATTTGCTTTCCAATCTTCCTAGGGACTGAGCTGCTGATCGCCCTGCAGTTTCTTGGATCCTGTTTTTGGCAAATAAGTATGATGTTTGTCTTTTTTTCCACTCCTTACCTGTGTTCTCCTTTCCAATGGGTGCTGATTCACTCTCACAGGTGTGATCAGTAGGCTTTGGACTCCTTTTGGTGGTCAGCTTGGCTCTCTAAGACAAGTCCCCAGAAATGCTGTGAGAAACATGAGCTACAGCCACCTGCTTCATGCCCTCACAAGTTTTGTCACAGAGGGACTGCAAGCAGAGCCTGTTTCACTGAAAAATAAACTTCTCAATAAAAAGCAATCTTAATTGTTACACTCTGCTAAAATGCAGGATAAAGGGCTTCCTGATGCTTACCTAACCAGCACAACATTACAAAGTTAAAAATCAAGGTTATATACCTTTGTTATAAAGCCTTTAATGACATGACTCATAGGTACAAAAGTACTGAGGCCATGAGACATAGATTATATAGATAATTCAGATGACACAAAAGGCAAATGATGCCCATTAGCAGTTGAAAAGGATAAAGCGTAGGCTGGATACCAGGTCTGATTTTGTGCCTTTCTGAATATTGTACTCACTGTGTTTGGTGAAGGCCAGTCCAATCTGGAAGCCAATATACAAAATTTAGACCCAGGTGTGAAGTTCTGGGTAGAAATTCCATTACAAATCAGAGTAAATATCTGATCTCTGCCTTTCAGACTGCAAGCTCTTCATATAGCATTCTTTCGGCCATATGCTTTTTAAGAGCTTGGTATGTTAGGACTAATAAACAAACCTGGATATGCTATTATGTGCCATGGTTTAATCCCAGGTGGTAACTAAATTCCACACAGATGCTTGCTTACTCTTACTTGGCAGAGTGGGGGAGAGAATCAGAAAAGTAGAAATGAGAAAAATCATGGGCGAAGGTAATGACAGTTTATCAAAATATGAAAATTTTCCTTTACCGATTAAACTTCATTTTAGTCTGTTTTTTTGGTTCTTTAGAACTGTTCTTGTTCTAACCTGAGGTAAATAAAGCAGTGTTTTTCTTTCAAAAGTAGGAAACTGGCCATAGTAACTGGACAGAGAAATATGAGATTATGAGGCAAAAATATTCTTGTTCAAAAATGTGTATTTGTGATTAAATATCTGAAGTAGCATAATCATCTCTCCATCATTTGTGCTTCATTGGAGTGCTCTCAATTTCATATCTGTTTGATATTAAATTGAAAGGGAAAAAAGTGATTTAGAAAAGAAGTATCAATCTCTGAACATCACCAGATAGATTGCTTTCATATTTATGTGTGTGTATGTATGTATATATGTATAGAATTTCATAAAACCAGTTTATCTAAATCAAGGAATAAAGGAACCAATAAAATAATCTTCATATCTTCCCTCTTAGCTTTGTAGAGTCCTTAGTGCTGCACCTAGAACCTGCAGAGGGAGAAAAGATACAGGACAAAATGGACTGGATGGGATCAGGATTAATTTCCTCCTGATTTATGTTTGTGTTTTTTGAGTTTTTTTGATGGGAGTGTCTTAACTAAATTTACGTGAAAAAGGTTCAGCTGAGGTAGGCTGCACCTGTGTAGACAGAGGTAAATGTAGGTCTTGAATAAGAGAGGTTTGAGTTTATACTGCCCTGTAAAACTTCTCAATTTTTAAATGGAATTTTTGAATAAAACTGCTGAGGCATGTAAACTCTCCTCGGCTGTCCTGTTAACTCCAAACCACTGGTGACTGGGAGGCTTTTCCATTCAGCACAGCCAGAGACAGCTTAAATTAATAATAGGGAGAAAGCTAGTGATATAATCTGATCTGCAGTGAAGCAGTCTCTGGTCTGGAAACATCTGACTTTAACATGAATTAAAATCTGAAAGTTTTTCTAAACTTTCATTACCTTCCTGTGTTCCTACAGAGACTGCAGTTTCGTGTTTCACAGCACCAGTCCCAGAGTATTTCCCTTTTGTGGAAGCTCTTTCCTACAGGCTGTTGAGATGCTGAGAAAATACATATGATATAAACACACATATACACACTGTATGTGATCTTCTGCATCCTAAATGATAATTGAAGGGGGAGGGATGAGAGGAGTGAAAAAGCCTACTTTTAATGAGCCAGAATAATACCAAACATGAGGCTAACTGGAAGAGCAATCTGCTGTCTTAAAAGTAGACAGCCCTTCTATTTCACATAATTGGATCTCTTAAAATATTTTTAAATATCAGCGAACGAGTATCACAAATTTTGTCACTTGACAATCTTTGAAATCTCTTTTCCCTCAGGGTCAGCAGCAGGGTCAATGAACCTGGAAGGTGCTAAAAAGGCTTTTTAAAGCTGCAATTTTCCTTCATATTCTTCCATTCCTCTGTAACCCTACCCTACCTCTTCTGTCTTTTATGTCCTTTTATTTCTGTATTTCTTCAAATATGACCATCATATCCCTTTACTTTTGAGACTTTTATCAGAGAGCTCAGTGATTGGAGCAGATTTATTAATTGAAACAGCCACCAGCCTTTGATTATGTGTGACACGGGCACATATATTCCCAAATCCACTACATGACCACAGCACGGCTTTCCTCTGGGCAAACTGTGTTTAGTGACACAAAGCTCTCTGTATAAACTGGCTGGAGTGGTGATGTTCAGATAATTTATAAAAGCGACTCTGGAGCCTCTCTTTGTGAATTGCCAGTGTTTTGAGCCTTGCTGGGTCAAACTCTCATCCTCAGGCCCTTCCCCTAGAAGGTCCATATCCTTCATATTCTGGATGCCCCAGAACTGAATCCAGTACTTCAGTACCTGAAGGTCCCTGAGGTAATTACACAGGTCTTTGCAATTGAGAGAGCCTATATAGTCCTATAGCAGCATTTATGGAGGATCTTTATACTGTAATTTCAAAATACTTTAAAACCTCTGCTTTTTACACAAGAAAAATGTCCAAAATCAGGTTTTTGCATATATTTGCAGATAGAGGGAGGAAAAAAAGTTATTTTATCCTTTGTTCATAAAAATAATTGAGAACAACAAGGAATTCACACACAGCTAGGCAAGGCTCACTCAGAGTTTCTGAAAATGAAATGTAAGGAATAGAGACAATCTGAATGCATGTGCAATTTTATTCTTACCATTGGTTGTATTTTTTCTGTGCTGTTTGGATCTCTAGGCATATGCTTTTTTACCTCTAATATGTTTATCCAAATTTGCTCCAATTGCTGCTTGCAAGTGTTTGCAACATGACAAGTATTCTGACATATTTAAGTGACATACCTTTTGAAGAGATGATAGGGACATTACAGCACCGCATTTGAGATGCTATAGAGGACGGCTGTCATGCTTTCCATTCTAAAGCACTATTTTTGAAGGTTTATAATCCTGGAACAAAATTATTTTTGGACCTTTGTTTAACACACATGATTGGAATAACATATCTCTGGATGCAATGTGAGAACATATCTGTTCAGTAGAATGTAGAGATTCAGTTCCAATGAATATACACAATTCGCAAGAAATGGGGGTTTGCCCACGTGTGTATTCTCTAAAATTTCGATATTGCAGGCAGTTTCAACTCTGCCATAACTACATAGTTTTTAGGATACAAATATGTGCCCATCTGTTTTAATTTATACAAAAATAGACATTCCTGTAAGTGTGAAGAATGAATGCTCCTATGATGCAGGTGGTTTTAGACAAAAGATGGTAAAAATTCAAAAGACCTGTTAAAATGCTACTGAGGTTGTACAGACAAAAAAATAGGAAAAAACAGAACTCAATGGCTTACGCTGCAAGACCTTATATGTTTCCTCTGACACTTAGATGCATGTTAAGGATGTTGAAGACAATTGCTATTTTAAGTTTTTGTTTATGATATTTAAGTGTATGGAAACATTCCCCCTTGACAAATACTCTTTAGCCACTTGGAGAATCGATTTTGACAGACATGGCCTTTCTTCCATTTGAAAATACCTTCAGCTCTCCTTTGGATTCAAAAATAGCACATCAGTTTTCCTGTACTGACACTAAAGCTTATGGAATTTTTTGTTCTTTTCCAGATGCTTAATAACTGAGAAATGGATGTTGACTACCTGGAAGTAGTTCTCTTTAGGAGCATCTTCAGCTGAGGAAACAAGAAAATAACCTCCCAGCATCCTCTGAAATTTATTTGAGAGGAAAAGTCAGAGTTAGCAAAATACAGTGTTCTTTTGTTCACCTCAATCTTTTGCAAGACCTAGTTGTGTCAAATTCCAGTGAAAAGGTTCTGCTACTACAAGAGTCTAATCACCTGACAAACTAGTAATGTCTCAATACTGTGCTTCTGCCCAGAATCTGATAGTATTGCACTGGACATTATTAGGTCACATATCAGCAGTTTCTGTGATATGACTGAGCCTCTGCTGCCTTGGGTATTCGTTTCATTCAGAAACTTGTGATGCCACAACTGCCTCTGACTTGGGCAAGTGATGACACCCTGTAAAGGGTAAGACATGTGAAGCAGACTGACTGTTCTTGCATCAGCTTTTCACTGATGAAATATCATATCATCAAAAAACCTACACACAAACATGCAACCACATCACCTTTACATCCCAGGTGAGTCTCAGGCACCATCGTTCAAGGTCAAGTCAGCTCAAAGCATAGGCAGAAGAGGTCACAAATCACTTGTGGGCAGGAATTATGAAAGTTATCTACCTAACCCTGCAAAAAAAAAGCTGTTTGAAGGTTTCTCTGATGAGATCTTAGATCTTGAGCAGATAACAAGGATTCAGTCCAGATTCCATCTTACACCCAGGAGTTCTGCTCCTTTGTAAACCTCCTAACTCCCTAGGTGCCTGAACTTAAAACACTGCCTCTCCTCTAGAAAGCCTCCAGAATCGTTAGCTTTAGGTACTCATTTACGCCAAGGAACACACAGAAACTGGTTTCCACCTACCAGAGAGGGAAACCTTTCACAGAACCAAATGGTAGTGTGAGCACTGGGCCAGGAAGTGTGTAATCACTCTCAAGTCCTATTTACCCACATGAGTGCAAGCCAGTGGATCAGGAAGGCAGACAGATCACTGAGCCCTGGACAATCCTGACAGGCCATCGGTCTCCCCACTTCACCTGCAGCCAACAACAGCAGAAACTGTGCATGTGGAAGGAAAATGAGAAAAGAAGGAAACCGAATCTATTATAAAAGTTATAGGACTCAGCTAGTGGCGGGGAGAGCTACTTCTGACTCTTTTCCCTGTTCATTTGTAGGATAGTGCATGGCTGCAGTAGGAGTACTGCAGCATAGGTGAGAGACCAAATCCTCCATGGGTCACAGACTGCTCCACATCTTGTGTCTGTGAAGGCTCATGGTTCCAACTTCACCAGGAAAGCTGAAGGATAGCCATTCCTTTAATTTCTAGCATTCAAAGGTTCATAAACACTACTGCATGTGTAAGACACACCATCTTCCCTCCTCCACACATGTGCAGACACACACAGATTGCAGTACAGCTTAAGAGCAGATTTCTGCCCTGGGGTAAACCACATAACTAGAAGGTTACTGGGAGAACAGCAGGAGGTAATGCTACTTCTTTCTTCAAAATAAAGCCAGACCTGATCTATTATATGCTGCCTATATTTCCAAATGTATATGGGTGCCTACCATTCCCAATTGGGAAGCTAGGCCTTCAGAGGCTAATGTACTAGCTAGAACTAGTGTACTAGCTCTTCCTTAAAGATCTGCTTTTCTCCTTTGAGTTTAGGAACTTTTTTCAAAAACACTAGAATTCCCCCTTCTTTCTCCCTCTTGCAACAGATCTAAGCACTTTGCTACCTAACCCTGCCTTCTGTCCTGAATAAACTCCACTAAAAATGTTTTTTGAGGATAATATGATTTGAACAAATTGCTTCTATCTGACATTTCTCCTTTCAATCTAAAACTTTATTTTAATTCTGAGAGAAAATGAATAATGAGGTAAAAATTAATGAATTCCTCAGATTAAAAAACAAAACCAAAACCAAAAAACAAAAACAAGAACAAAACCAAAACCAAAACAAAAAACCAAACAAACAAACAAAAAAAACCCCAAGAACAAAAAACATGCATTAAAGACTAAAGATTCTATTATAAATCACATCCATACAGAGGAAAATAATTAAAAAAAAAAAATCTTTGTTTTGGAGATTTTGATGTGAATCATGTGAATCATTCCAACTTCAAGCAGGAGGAGGGGTGATGTGCTTTGTACTTTATCCTGTGTGGGGATTTTTCACAAAGAATAAATCAACAGTCCTTCATGGAAAGACAGTCCTCCTCAGTTTTGACAAAGCCACATGTCCACTGGTAAATCTATGCCCTAGTCCACCTGCTACCATGGCATCACGCCCACTCATACTAGGTGAGTACCTCACAGAAGCCAATCAACAAATCTCTGGATGGCTTGGGGAGGTTAATACACAGAATACCAAGAGTCAGGTTTTTAAAGAGACTCCTGGCACATCTTGTGTTTTTAATGATTAGGATCTCACCCTCAGGGCTGTGTGTTACCGTCTCAGTCCTTGTAGCAGGGGACTGGAGCAGATGGCTTGGCAAAACCAAAAGGCTCTCGCCTTCTCAAAAATTAAAGATTAATTTGTTGTTTTCTTCTAATAGGAAATTTCATGCTGACGAACAGTATTGAGCTGACAGGCTTATATTTCTTCATCCATCTTCTGTTCAGAGAAAAGCATAACCATCCCTATGTTAACTCCACAGACTGTCTACATTCTTCTATGCAGTGATGAGAGAATATTTCAGCACTCCCAGCTATTTTGCCTTTGGCGTTTCCACTTTGGTTTCCAACAAGGATGATATCACCGTGTGTTTATGGATTTATTTGTTTGTTTTTCATGATGCGGGCAATAGTCTACAAGCTGGCTTGAGCTCTAATTATATCATATAGACCAACCATCTGGCTCAGGATTAATTAATGGTAACATTTTTAGCCATTGCTGCAGATATGTAACATGAGAGGCAAAACCATCTTATTGAATAAGCAATCACCTTGTCACCTGAAGCAGGCAGATTAGTCAGTACTTAGTGCTGGGTCCTAGTAGACACTGATGGTCTGATCAGCAGCAACAGCATGTAGTAGAAGTGCTTTTCAGAATATTAGACAAGAGCAAAGGATGAAAGGGAATTAACACTTTTCTGGACAGGGGCAATGGGAATTAACCACGGCTTATAAATTTTCTGTTGGAAATTCTTATGTTCCTGTCCGAACACAATGTGTAACAACAAAGGGTTTGTGTGATTCAGTGCAATGGAATCTATTTTTATATTTAGCCAGTTTAATCAATTTCAAAAGACACAAGGATTGAAATAACTTTTTGCTGAAAATGACAATACATATTTACACAGTTTATCCAATGATAATAGCTCTTTTTAAGGCTTTTCTAAAGCCTACCTTCAAAATCTTTACTGTTTTGAGCCACAAACCCTCATAGGAGATCATTAAGCATATAGGCAGTGGAACTGCGCAGCTGCTCCTCCAGTCATACTAATCTCTAGACAGATGCTCCTCATGTTCATGTGCTGTAATGAATGCCAAAGAAACTATTAGAGAACAGATTTACTTAGACTGGACCATGATCCTTGGAGAACTGGTTTCAGACCTCAAGAAGAACTGAGACATCACAGAGGAAACTGCAACTCATATGACAATGTGATTTTCTCCTCCAGCATTTCTGAATGCAGCCTTGCTTGGTGAGCCAAAGCCCAATACAAAAGCATACTTTCATTATTTTCTCTGCCTACTTGTTTGCTGAATTTGCTGCAGCTAGCTTGGCTGCTCAGCTTTGCCCAAATCTGACTTTCAAGAAATTCCTAGGCATTCCTGTATAGATTCTATACTGGTCCTCTAGCTGGTATTATCTGCTACTATATCTGTTGGGAATCTTAAAAAGTAGCAAAGAGTAGGCTAGAGGCAGGAAGTCACTCCCCATCACACTCCTCCCAGCACTGCAATGGAGGCCTGAAGACAATTTAGTTTTACAAAACTGAGAGATCACACCTGCTCCCCTCCTCTGAGGCCCAGAGAAAGATCACATGCCTCTATCCCAGCTGAGTCCAGGGACCTGTCTGCCCAAAGAGAGGTGTCATCTGTGGTACATCCAGCCACAAACTCACTTTTCTGACCTTCACACCTACAGCAAATGTCCTTGTTGTTATTCTGAGGAAGGGAGCCTCTCTGGGCTCCTCGGCTCTTGTCCAGCTGCAGCTGTGGAAAAAGGATACATATAATAATAATGGAATCTTCTTTCTGTCGTTTCAGCTTACATCATCTTGGCACCAGCAGTCGAGGTAGCATTAGTCAGTCAATCATATGGTTTCTGTGGATTCCTTCTCCAAACACCACCCTTTTGTCTCCACTAGCACATTGTCTTTGCTCATATTTACTCCTTCCCAGCAGAAATGATTTCAGAGCTAGGAAATTAGGAGCTGTTTTTCTGCTGACCATTGTGCATTTCCTCAGCTCATACCTCCCACATGTGCTAACTGTGACATTTGGAAACACAGAAACCTGAATCCACTTAGTTATGATGAACCCATGTAAAGGTCTTGCAGTGGGTTGCTTGTAAAGTAGCAAATACCTGCATTGGCCTATATTTTATGGGCTATTTCTCTGATTTATACCTTATATAAGGAGCAAATTATAAGTTGTTCCTACAAAGACTTAAGGAGGATTTCAAGCAATATATTCCTTCATATACATCTCAAGCAGCTACATGTCTGAAGGATCTCTACTGCATGGGAAATACCTTGAGGGGTACCTGTACTGCATATAATTGCATCTGTTTTGAATGATATACACAAAAATACACCCACTGCACTTCAAGTTGTTATGCAAACTGTCCCTGGCTATTTTGTATGCGGATTCTCTGCAAGAAGTAGCAGGATCTATGACCACAAAGAATAATGAGGAGGCAGGAGAAAAGCTTGGGGGAAAGGACATTAGTTCAAAGTATTCCATGTCATAAAGATGGGAAAAGCTATGTAATCTGATTTGTCAAAAATAAGGAAACGTTGCAAGTTTGAGGCCTGTTATAGCTCTTGTTTAATTTTGCAGAAGCTTATAAGAGGCCATTTATTTTTAACATAAAACTCTTTCCTGAAACTATGGCTTGCAGGAAAACCAATGCCACTGTTATACATTGACATAATCAGAAAGGATGAAAATAAGATGCTCTTAACTGACATACAGGAGAACAAGCTGAAATGAATTGCAGTTAAGCAGGTAGATCACAGTCTTGATGAACGTGAGAAGACACAGAGGACAAGAAATGGTAATGATTTTTCCATGTTAACAATATGCTGATGGGCTAAAACTAAATATAATTCCTGGACCAGAGTGCAAATCTCAGGAAAATGAGCACTGCCTTTCTATAAAAATAAGGAATCCAGAATTACTGCCTTTGGCAATGCATAAAATTTGAAAGCAGACTATGTTCCTCCAGTGCTTTCCATTCTGCCTTAATGATCCAGTAGGCTTAAGCACTGTTTCACATAAAAAGAAAGCATGGAGCCAGGTATCCAACTTTCTTTTCTTCTTAGCCCTCCTCAATTGTTCCCATTTCATCCTCTCTTTCTGTTTCCTCTACCTCTCAGATTCCTCAGGGAAGACATGTGCAGCTTGGGCAACCCAAACTGGAGTTCTTTCTCCTTAAGATTTGTTTATGTTTGCTATTTCTTCCAACATGCTTCCTATTTTTTCTGCCAAATAGCACTCACAAAAGCTGTCTAAAGAGAATAATAAGAAAAAGGCTGAACAGAAGGTGTTTAGTCTGAATGCTGGCATCATTTCAGGAAATCAAGAAGTGAGTATGTTTCAGACAACTTTGTAAATCACAATCTCAACACAAACACTGGAGCCTCATCATATTACACTTTTGGATACAAGCATGGGTTTCATATTGAAGAACTTTTCTTGAAGATAGGACCTTTGCAGAAGGGATCTTAAGATCAAACACTAAGAAATACTCAAGAGAAAATTACAAGAAAAAGAAGGCATTTAACTTTTTATGATGGTTGGATTTTATTGTGATCAGGGTTGAACTGTTCTATTTACAGTTGTGGAGAAAGAAAATATTTTCCTGACCACAGTTGAAGAGAGACCCTGACAGGGTTTTCCTGCTTGCCATCTCCCATGTCATCAGTGTTTTCTGGGAGAAGAATTTGAGGTGGTTTTCCACCTAAGTGGTTACAGCTGTTTCCACAGGATCAGTCAGATGGAGTTTCTGCCTCTGTTTATTTTGGCTCTGATTTTCGGCTGGAGCCCAGCAGGATGACAGTGTTTGCTCAGGGTCTTGGGACTTTGGACAAACATTCCAGAATTTCTGACTTCTTAACATTAATGTTTGATGAATTTCTGCTCTTAATTTCTTCTGGAAAAATGTCAAGCCCACTGGGGATTACCCTTAGTCTTACAACAGTCTTTTATTTTATTTTTTTTTAAAAGGAGAAAGAGAAATTCATTTGCTAGCCTCTGAAAATGAGCAGGCTAAAAATTAGAAAATGCAGTTTTCTAAAACTGCAGGGTTCAGTTCTTTTGTAATTTTTTTTTAATGTTCTTGTTAAGAGCACTGCTTGACAGATGATATCTTCAGCTAAATCTTCTTCTAAAAAACTGTTACATGTTGGGAAGGTTATTATCCAGTAGTTAAGTAGCTCTTTCTCCAAGTCACTGTTTTGATAGCCTCAAAACATACTGCGTCAATATACTGTTGTCAAACACGACCTTTAGAAATCAAAATAAACACCCAGGTGAAATTCTAACCCCAGTGGAGAGAATAGCCTTATCATTGACTTCAGCAGGATCAGGACTTCCTCTTTAGTACCTTATCTCTTGAACAATGGAAAAGCACAAGTCACAGAGGTACTTCTTGAGGAACATTTACTTACTCACAGGGGTGGATAGAGAAATGTATTTACAAAAATATGCATAAAGGCACTAAATTAAATCTATATTTAAATTATGTTCAATAAGTGTACTGTATTGCATGATGTGGCTGCTGATTTTTGTACCTACATACCTTTAGTAACTTGCAAGGAACATCTAAATATATATCATACTTACACCATCCATCATCAGCTGACTTCAGGTTGGCTAGACAGTTTAAAATGCTACTAAAAGCTCATGTTGCCCAGTCCTGTGGGTAGGACAGGTTCCCTCCAGAGACTCCTACACATCAGAAGGAGGCAGACGGGGATCAGGTCCAGACAAATCTGGGAAGCTTTTGGGGTTCCAGGTCTCTCTTCCCTTTTTTTTTCTCCCCACCTTTTCTCCCTCATTCAGTAAGAAAAGAGGGAAGCAGTGCCTCCTCAGGTGATACTAGTGGTCTTATCTTTTTTTATTTACACCAGCTAAAGAACTATCTTCAATAGTTACTATGAAGCTTTCATAAACAAACAAACAAAGAAAAAGAGGAAAAGGAAAGGATTTGTGTAAGCATGACTAGACACAGGAAGCTGGTTTCCTAGTGAATGTACAAGCTTTCACAGCAGCAGCTTGGTGCAAAATGTTTCACACCTTTACACAGGCTGCAAACAGTGTAGACACTGGGCCATGGTGACAGCATCCACCTGTCTGGAGCAGTTAACATAAGGAACAGGGCTAGTATTTTATTTGGAGCCTGATTGCCGCTACTTCCTTCCCATTCTGTCAGTGGTCTAGATAAGGCATATATTTAGTCTTGCCCATATATTTGGTTTTACTATGCCCAACAGCCAGAAAGAACTGGAGATAAAAGGTTTTGTAGATGAAAAACCTTGTGTTTGTACTTTTAAGTGCAAAAAGGATAGATCGTAACATTTATTGAAGCTCATGCCACAGCATAAATCCCCGTGAAAAAACCAAGCCAAATCAAAACAAAACCCAACAAAACACTTTGAAGATGTCTTCTCTGGGTATTTTCAATGGAGAAAGAGCAATAGACCCTCAGTTATGAACTTGTTGCATTAATAAATAAATAAATTAATTCATTCATTCATTCATAATATAACCTGTAAATTCTGAAGAGAAATTTGATTCTTGACCATATCCAAATTTAACAAAATTTGCCTTTTGGTATCTCTGTACAGCTTTAATCACCAATCTTTCATTTCAGAATAGAAAATATGTCTTTTTTATCTTGAATTGAAAAAGCTGGGTAGTTCTAGTCAGTTTTTGCCGTGAGATCCTGATCTGAAATGGTGGCAAAGGGATGGTAATACAGGAAAATGTGAGATCCCTGTGGAAAACAGATCCTATGAGAGAAAGCAATCAGGATGTAAGTAAGTGAATGTAAGTGAGGCTGGAAGGCTGGAAATGGGAAGGCTGGAATTTTTTATCTGAGGGCAGAGAGAGGAAAGGTAAAACAAAGGCTATAAAATATGACATAAAAGAAAAAACAGAGGTCCTCAGAACAACAATTTGGAAAATTTGGCTGCTCTGCCCTATGGACAAACAAGATTTCCTTTCAAATGATTACCAGAAAAGGAGAGACAACTATCCTGAAGCCACCTCTGATTGATTGTCACAGCGCACCTTCTGTTTGGTGGCCCAAATTTTTATGGAAAGAAGTAACTAGTGCACAGTCTTTGGCTGTATTTTACCCAAGTAGCTAGGCCAACGCTATGCTTGGGAACTGAGAGGAAATGCAATATCTGGAATATTTGGAAACATGCTCAACCTAGGCTAGATAGCATTTTACAACGAAAAATAAAGGTCTGAGCACGCGATTCACTTCCCTGTGCAGTTAGTCTGGACTGTTACTGAGATATTAAGTAGGAGGAAGGAACAAAACTACTAAAAATATATTCTCAACAATATAGATGTATCAACACATAAAAATCCTTTTTATTTTCATTCTTTTGAGCATATTTACATTAAGATGAGATCTTGTAATAGCAAGTAAATAGGATATATTAACCAGCTGCCAAAGATACAGTGGAACACAATGTGAAACACCAAGTGCATGAGATGATTGAAACCTGCATGTGATGTATCTTCCAATAAAATTCTGAGCAGCTCCTGGTGTCACAAGGAGTTTGCCTTAAACGGAGGGAGATACTTGGTTCTTTAAAAAGGTAAGAGTTGAAAGATCAGCTAAAAGGTTAAAAAAAAGTATCTTTAGCAGTATTAGTGAAGATTTGCTAACAGTATGAGTGTTTGCTGGTTGCACAATTACTAGGGGAAAAGAATTAGGCAGTGTGAGATCATAAATAATGCGTTCGTGAGGAATGTGGGTGTGCTTCTGGTAAAAGGAGAATCAGAAGAATCTGTTACAAAGTTGACATTCCTCTGAATAAGGCTTTCTCACTATTATTGCAATGCTCAATATTCTCAATGTATGAATCTTAGAGGTTTTACTGTATTTTTCACCTTTAGAATAAAAAATTCTAAAAAATTCTTCAAGCAATCTGTATTGAATCTATATGGCATTTGGAACACAGTGAATCCAGTTTTCTAAAACTATTAAGTGATTTACTGATACATAATTTCAAATCTATCCTTTCAAGATACTAAAGTAATGAACAGAGTTTGGAAATATATGGATAACATAAAATTTAGTTCTATTGAACAAGGTCAATAATACATCATCATATAAAGCATCACAGACTCAGAATATGAAAAAACTATACTCAAAAAAGTAAATATGATTGCTTGTTGGACTTTAAGTGCATACAGATACATATCCAGATAGTCTGACTGGAATCACTTTCATCATTAGTAACGGCTAATTGCAACTGTTGAAATTTTGCTGCAATATTTTTCTAACTGCTAGTTTATATAAAATAAAGGTAAGACTCTGAAATGCAGATAGCACTTTATAACTTGGTTTAGAAAAAAACATCAGCTTGGCCAGCAAAATGGAACCATTCCTCATGCGTGCAGAGCAGGTGAGCATATGATAAGAAAGTCAGTGAGAACACTTTACACATCAGCAGAACTGAACTTTTGTTCAGAGATGGGCAGCAGCAGTATTAAAATTTGTCACAAGCTCCCCAGGGCAGTGGTCACAGCATCGAGCCTCACAGAGTTCAAGAAGCATTTGGACAATGCTCTCAGGAACATGGTGTGACTCTTCAGGATGTCCTGTGCAGTGCTAAGAGTTGGACTCAATGATCCTTGTGGGTCTCTTCCAATTCAGGACATTCTATGATTCTATAATGCAGTTTTACAAATATCACATTACATCAGCAAGATACAGGAAAGCAAGAAAAATGTTTTCAGGTCTGAGATGCTATCTATCTTCAGTTGTTGTGTAGCCATTTGTATGGAGATACACAATTAATCTGGAAGGAGTAATGGTACTGGAAGATACAGATGAGTGTGCTGTTGTCTTCATGTGACTGATTCACAGAATCACAGAATATACAAAGTTGTAAGGGCTCACAAGGATCAAGTCCAGCTCCTGGCCCTGCACAGGACCATCCCCAAGAACCACACCATGTGCCTGAGAGTATTATTCAAATTAATATTATTCATATTCAAACTCTGTCAGGCTTGGTGCTGTGACCACTTCCCTGAGGAACCTGTTCCAGTGCACATCCACCCTCTGATTGAAGCACATTTTTCTAATGTCCAAACTAAACCGCCCCTGACACAACTTCAGGCCATTCCCTTAGATCCTGTCATTGGTCACCACAGAGAAGAGATCAGTGTCTGCCCCTCTGCTTTGCCTCACAAGGAAGATGTAGACTGCAATGAGATTTCCCCTCAGTCTCCTCTTCTCCAGGTTGAACAGGCCAAGTGATCTCAACCACTCCTCGTATGGCTTCCCCTCAAGGTCCTTCACCATCTCTGTTACCCTCATTTGGACACTTTCTAATGGCTTTATATCTTTCCTATATTGTAGTGCCCAAAACTGCATACAATATTCAAGGTGAGGCTGCACCAGTGCAGAGCAGAGCAGGACAATCCCTTCCCTCAACCTGCTGGTGATGCTTTGCCTGATGCCCTCCAGGACATAGTTGGCCCTCCTGGCTGCCAGGGCACTGCTGACTCATATTCAACTTGCCATCAACCAGGACCCCCAGGTCCCTTTATGTGGCATTGCTTTCCAGCATCTCATTCCCCAGTCTGTATATATATATATAATATCCCCAGATACATACATCCAAGGTTGCCTGACCCCAGGTGCAGAATCCGGCACTTTACCTTGTTGAACGTCATATAGTTGGTGATTGCCCAGTCCTCTAACTTGTCGAGGTCTCTCTGCAGGGCCTCCTTGCCTTCAAGGGAGTCAACAGTTCCTCACAGTTTTGTGTCATTTGCAAACTTGCTTAGTGTCCCTTCCAGGTCTGTGTCCAAGTCATTCACAGAGATGTTGAAGAGCATTTGTAGAATCCCACTAACAACAGGTCACCAGTCTGATGTTACCCCATTCACTATCACCCTCTGTGCTCAACCCATGAGCCAATTGCTCAACCACCACATGATTTGTTTATCCAGCTGTGTGCTGGACAGTTTGTCCGAAAGGATCCTGTGAGAGACAGTGTTGAAAGTTTTACTTGAAATCAAAAAGATTAGGTCAACTGGCTTCTCGTGATCAACTAGGTGGGTTACCTTGTCATAAAAGGAAATCAGGTTTGATAAGCAGGATTTCCCTCTCTCAAAGGCATGCTGTCTGTGACAAATGACTGCATGGTCTTTCACATGTTTTTCAATAGCTCTCATAATAATATTCTCCATAACTTTACCAAGCACTGCAGTGAGACTGGCAGGCATGTAATTTCTGGAGTACTCCTTGCCCTTCTTGAAAATGTTCACCACCTTCCAGTCAGCTGAGAGCTCTCTGGATTCCTAAGGTGGTTCAAAAATCATTGAGAGGTTTTGCAATGACATCAAAGTGCTCTTTGAAGATTTTTGGATGAATCCCATCAGGCCCCATAGATTTTAGGGAGCAGCTGGAGCAGCAGTTCCCACACCGTTTCAGGGTTAACTGGGATTTGATCATTCTTACAGCCATGGACCTTCAGCTCAGGGTGTGAGACACCCTTTGTCCATCATCCATGTCAAAGACAGAGGCAAAGAAAGTATTAAACACTCCTGCCTTGTCTCTGTCCTTGTTTGTGAGGTTCCAATCCTCATCCTGTAACAGGCTGATGACAATTCTATACTGCCTATTGCCATTAATATATTTGAAAAAACTCTTTTTATTGTCCCCCACATTTCTGGTCAGCTTCAACTCCAGCTGAGCTTTGGCCACAAGAATTTTCTCTCTACAGCAGGAAGCAGAGTCTCTGTATTCTGTCCACGTCACTTGACCTTGCTTCCACTGGACGTACACCTTCCTTTTTGCCTTATTTCCAAGAGAAGATCCCTGCTCAGCCAGGCTGGATTTCTGCCTTGCTTTCTTGACTTCTAGTATATGGCAATTGCCTACTCTTGTGCCCTTAGGAGGTGATGTTTGAAATGTGACCAGCACTGATGAACCCCAGCACTCGCAAAAAAACATTTTCCCACAGGACTTTACTTACTAAGTCCCTAAGCAGCCTGAAATCTGCTCTCCTCATGTCCAGAGTTGAGGTTTTGCTGGCACTTTGCCTCCTGTCAACAGAGATTTTAAACTCAATTTCCTTGTAGTTACTGTGGCCAAGGTAGCCACCAAGCTCCACTTCGCTCACAAGATCCACTCTATTGACAAGGAGTAGATTAAGATTGTTGTTATATCAATTCTAGAGTAATATTTTATGCTAATAGAAGCACTCTCAACTGGAGCAGGTAATATTTTTTCCCAAACATAATCAAAAAACTGTATGATAAAGAGAAATACAGCTGATGTTTGAAAACGGTGTTAATCCGGGGGAGAAGAAGTAAGGAAGGCATTCTCAGTCAACATATTATGAAACTCTTGTGTTTGACACAACTGTATCTTGGCGAAGAATCTCAGAACGGCATGTTTTTATTATCATCAACAATTAAAAATAAAAACTATATGATAATATATAATTATATCCTAAATGTATAAAAATATTTGTCATCCATAGGGAATCCTAGAAATTCAGGCCCTAATCAAACAAAATGCTTTAATGCCTCAGGGCCTTTGGGAGCTCATAATACACTATCTCTGCTGGTCAGGCTTGAAGCGCACTAGCAACAACCTGTGAAAATGCTGGCACTGTTTCAATGACCAGTGGCTTCTAGCTGCCAGAAGGGATACCTTTAAAAATCAAGTGATTAATTAAAACTTTTCAAGAAAATTTCAGGAAATTATTTAGTCTACTATTTAATACAAGGATTACTTATACTTGTACTTCCATCTTTCTAGGGCTACTGGAATAACTGTAGGGAATGAAATAAGGGTATAGAGTGCAGCTACAATTTCAGTCAAAGAAAAAGACAGGTTGTAAAAGGAAAGGTAGAAAAAAAGAGCTTCAGTTGCATTTAAAAATTAGTGGCACTAATCACTCTAGAAAAGCAATTTGGAAAATGCCCTAAACTATCATTGCCATGAGGAGGTATTAAGGGCACCAGCACCTCTCTGGATCAGTAATTGCCAGTCATGTCTACAGCTAATTATTTACTGATTCCTGGTAGTTCCTCTGGAGCTAATTTTACTGAGTAGAAAGAATCAACTTGTGGTTAAAAGGAACCGTAAAAATAGTGGTGATTTGTTGTTCCAGACTGTTTTTCTTCTGCCTTTTCAGCAGCAGCCTGTAGCAAATACAAGGCTGTCTTGTCATTGTTGCCTGTCATTCATTGCTCTGGTTTGCTTCTCTCAGAGCAGAAGAGGTAAGGCAAATGAACGTTCTAAACAAGTGTGTTCTACTAGTCAAAACGGTAAATAGAGACAGGGTATGAAAGTACCTCCCACTGAACCACATAAATAGCTTTGTTGAAATACAAGCATTCTCTAAGGAGAAGAATGTTTCCAGCTGAACTACAGGTCTTTAGAAAGCAGTTTTTCACTGATTTGTACTATGCATTCTTAAAACAAAATAAGAATGCCCTCATGAGAAGGAGAAGCTGCATGGATAAATTGTTTCTCTCATTTAGACAAGCTTTCAGATTGAAGTTATCGTGTTTTGAGCTGCTTTTAGCATTCTCTGCCACAGTTAACAGCTTCAAATATTTATTTTAAAAGGCAGAAAATTATTGTTAATTTTATGTTGTCAAACAGCCAGCCCATGCTTCATTTGAGCGTTAGCAGAGAGAGACAAGTATAAGAAACATCCTTCTATCTAGTGGGCTGGTAATTGTATTCTAATCAATTTAACAAATTGAGTGTAAAGGAAAAATGCTTCACAAAGGAAATAGCTCAACTCTAGTCTTGAATCTCTGTCAGTGTCCCCTCTGCCATTCTTTCATCACACCTTCTCCAGTAAGGAATCTAACCCCATATCCTGCCAAATATGGAGATATTTTTTAACACTCTTCCCCTCCTAACTTCCCCAACTTCCCCTAGCCTACTGTCACTCTCTTTCTTTACAAAGCAGGTACCATTATTCTATTATTTCTATTTTCCAAACCATTTCCAATTCTACCGCCAACTTGTCATCACTAAGGCCTCCAAAGCCCAGCCATGCGCAACACTGGTGTTCTTTTTATCCAATGATGCAGGCAATGTGATTCCCAGCTGCCTTCTCCTATTTCAAAGAGAGCTACGCTACTTCACTCATGTCCATGGAGAATATCCATCACAGAGGCAGGTAGCAGGTGAACCTGAATAGGTGAACCAAAGCAAAGACGTGGCAGAGTAGCTCAGGTAAGCCAGGCCAAGCAGACCACAAGAAGCATGGACTCCAACCACCCCTTCAACTGCTTATGCCTAATGCTAGTAGGAGCACTCAGTCACACAGTAGTGCTACTCCCTTTGAAACAAAGAAAGGATTTTGGCTTCATCTTTGGGAATGGCAGTCTAACCTATTTCTGGGTTCAGGAGCACACCATACAGATTACTTTGGACTTATTGATTTGGATTTGCACCTGTGTACCCAGCTAGGGTAATGTTAATAAAAAGTTGCTTGGTGCTTGCTAGCTGCCACAGTTTTTTATGAGTTAATCAGTGATTCCAGGCCCAGTGTTATCAAGACTAATATAACACCAGCTCAAATATAAAGCTTGGGAGTGCAGACGGACATGAGCTACATGTGGATAGCACATCCAAAGGGTTTTTTTGCACCTGTGTTCACAGAATGACAGAATGGGTAAACTTTGAAGGAACCACAGATGGTCATCTTGTCCAACCTCCCTGCTCAAGCAGGGTCATCCTAGAGCACATGGTACAGAACCACGTCCAGACAGTTTTTGTCTGTCTCCAGTGAGGGAGGGAGACTCCACAACCTCTCTGGGCAACTTGTTCCAGTGCATGGTCACCCACACGGTAAAGAAGTTCTTCCTCATATTGAGGTGGAATTTCCTGTGCATCAGTTTCTGCCCGTTGCCTCTTGTCCCATTGCTTGGCACCACTGAGAAGAGCCTGGTTGTTAACTATATCCATGTCCTTGTTCTGTTACAGTCCCACTAAGTATAGACAAATTTATTTCTGCTTATTTTTAATTATTTCTGAAATTGTAACTGTAGTTTTAGATTGCCAAATTCTATAGCTTTAAACTGATGTTAATTGTCACAAGTTCTCATGACAGCAGTGAAGACTCACTGACTATTCCTCATTTCACTTTCATTAAATCTGGGGTTTAATGAGGGATTGAGCTTTCCTACATAAGTAAATACCTGCTTTCAATTCTCTTAGCTGTCCAGAATTCATTTCACTGAACAGAAGGGCTTAGTCAAATATTAAAGTCGGGTTCTGCAGAAGGAACCTGTTTGCCTTCAGCTTTCACTGGGTTTGTCACAACTCTACTTGCAGCACATTTTGGAAGAACATATTTTAAGACATATTGCTGTACAACAACTAAATCTCAGTGCTGATAAATCACAGATCTCATATCTGGTCTGAAAAGGCAAGAAAAAGAGTAAGGAAAAAGGTCTCTAAAAACTTTAACAGCTCGCTAAGGGAGAAGCAGATGAAATTTTAGAAGGACTATACTTCTCCTAACAGTTAATAACAGATTTCACTTACAGAGAAGTATTTGTCAGGATAGACCCCAAAGTGCTTTACAGTGTCCAGCTACTCTAGGCACAACATCACTGAAATGCACTAAGTTACCCTCTGAGAGAAGAGGACAGCTGGTATTGTGGAGCAAAAGGTTGTGTGATATCGGATATGTAAGAAAGTTTAGTTGTTATAAACTGGACTACTAATTCACATCAGCAAAGAGCTTGCTTGAGTTTGTAAAGGAAAGAGGCATTTTGACAAACAATTGTCCTGCATCACACTGAATCTGGAAGAAAGAGAGATTTCCTGACATGAACATAAACAAAAAAATCATACTCTCTCAAAAAGCATAAGGTAATTCTTTAACGAGCATGGGATCGTGTTCAAGAGGAAGACAACTTCTTCTTGAGTGGCCCATGAAAACACCATCTTCTAGTGTTCCCTGATTTCAGCCTAACTAAAAGGACGTGTCGATGATCTAGTTTTGCCTGGTTCCTTATTGTGGTTATAGGCAGTGCAATCCTTACATTTAGGCCATTAATTTCCTTCTGTCAAGGTTTTGTCACAAGCTGTATTTGGATGGAGAAGCTAGTGTCATCAAAAAAATAAATTAACACAGAATTGTAAAATATTATCACGTCATAAAATGAAAACGTGTTGCTCAGTATCCATGGCAACTGCAGAAACCAATGCTCTTTAACAGCCTTGCCTGAAATCATGTAAACTGCTTTGATAAAACATGAATCGTGGCAGATGGATATGTGAAAATAAAAATAACTTTGTATCCAATCTATTGCCCACATGGGACACCCTTGAAATACAGTGTGAGTTATATAACTCTATCAGGAATCATTTTGTTAGGATACCAAGACAGGGGTAGCATTTTTTTCCATACATCTCCACAGAGATAAGAATGGATTCAGCAAAAATGGTGTAATAATTAAGCCTAGCAAACAAATTCTCCCTAGCATCTCTGAGAAGCAAATCTAACCCTGAGCTCCAGAGAAGACAAGCTGTGAGTCTTTTGTGCCAGGAAAGGGACTAGCTTTGGGCTTTGTCCCAATTTCACGGGTAGTGCACCTGCTTCATGGCACAGGCTAGAGCCACAGATTTGCTTTCTGTAAGCAAGAATCATGAAGGAACAGTGACAGAAGTAAAAACAGGGCCAGAGACACATCAGGCCAAAGTAGCCCCCACCAAGTAACTTCAATACTGCTCTGTGGATCTGCAGTTGAATATAGTTTCACTGGTTGTTTTTTCCTTCAGAAGAGAAAATCTACCTTCAGCTCAGTATGAGCTGTCATTGAACAAACCGGACACCAGTTAGCTTCAGCAAAAATTAGAACCTGGTTCTGTGAGCACCAGATTGCAGGCTACTGCTCTGGTTTTAATAAGCTTTCTGGTAAGAAAGCTATGTCTTGTTTTATATTTGGCTTTTGTACAACAGCACATGAACATGCAGGTATCCATCACTGCAGAGAACAAGGGTGAGAAACATGTAGAAGAGTTAGGAATTCCTTCAGGATGTGGATACACAGATCTGGTAAGCTGAGCTTATATTTTTTCAGAGGTTGTGTGGTATGGCCAGGGGTCCCTCCCAGTGTAGGGGCATCATCTGTTCAGTGCACAAAAAACACCCTCAACACTGTGATTCTTTACAAGGCAAGAACCATGTTAGTGGTCTTTATTTTTTCTCTCTCCTGGAAATTAAACTAAATCTATCAAATCCATTTTGTAGAATCTGATAACAAGTCATCAAACATTACTCTTCATCCTTACCAATCTGAACACATGAAGCCAAACTAACCCAGTTTTAGAAAATGTAGAACTTCAGCACAGAGGCTCTGGATTAATATCGCCATCTCCAAGACTGGTGTCCTCTGCCAGTGCAGGAACTGAGAGGTGTCATTCATGAATTGCAAAAATATCCCTTTCCTCAGGAACACACGTTGCTTTTTTTCTTCATCCTAACAGTGTTATCAGATAGCAATATGTAAAGTCTGCCTTCACCTCATGCTTATCATCTAACTAACAAAACCAAAGCAAACAAACACCTAAACTGTGTGTTTTGCAAATAGGACCTCTTCCACTGGAAATGCTACACCTACTACTCATTTCCCTCTCTTCTGGAAAGCTCCTTGGCCCTTTCAAAAGACACAGGTCACATAAACTCCAGGATGAGTTGTTTGAAGTCAGAATGGGGTCCAGTCCAGAATGGAATTGTTTTGCTAATGAAAGAGAGCAACTTCAGAAATAGGCTGTGTAAACACTGGAGGCAACATCGTGTTTCATTGTCAAAGTGCATTAGGGGTTAACCTCACAAAGCCATACCGTCATTTAATCACAACTGCAGAATGGGAGTTTATACTATCCCATACCTTGTTGAACTCACAAATTAATTCAGCAAGTCTATGGAGAGGCCCCAAAGCATTTTAGGTTAAAGCTCTTTCCCTCATTTTGCTAGGTTCTAGCCTGTTCCTTTTGGAGCAAACATTTTTTCTTAGCATCTTGTTTAATGAGACTCAACTGTATTTTATTTTATTTTCAATGCAAAGTCCAAAATTTTATATTCTTTCTTGCAAATGCAAAAAACCAAACCGTTTTTCAGCACTATTTTATTTTCTTGAAAGTGATTTTTTCTGGGACATATGAATTGTAGTACTACTGGAAAATAGCTGTTTGAAGACTTATACTTTTAATTTCAGTTCCCCTATCGAGTCTCTTTGGCTCCATCTTGTGATATGCTCGTATTAGAGTCTATACATTGTAAACATCATCTCCTTTTTGCTATATCAGAAAACACTCTTGTTGATTTTTTACTAATCAGAAAGTTAGATTTGAAGCAGTTCAGGGCCTTGAAAAACAGTGGGGGCAGAGAAAGGTCTATCAGTGTAGTCCCTTTGAATTTAGTTCATCATAAGAAATGAACCTGGGCCATTGTGAACAGTAATAGTACAATTTTTAATAGCACTGGGTATTTTTAATAATAATTACAATGACAATAAAAATGCCAGTTCTTTACAATGTTCTCATGTGAAGTCTCAGAGCAGCTTAATGTAACTGATTTCACTTGTGTAAATAACACTTTCGAGACACTAGTTATGTCATATTCTTGGTATAACACGTTTTTGCAAACTGTGTGTGAGGGAAGTGAGGCAAAGGATGATGTCATATTTCTAAGGTAGTAAAGGTCCTGAAAACTAGAGTGACATATAATTCTAAAAATGTTTTAGTTTTGTTTGTCTCCCTTATGGGGATAGAATAACTGCATAATTAATGTTACATAGTAGTGATACTGGAAATAAACTGAGAAGAATAAATAGACTTCTGAGCTGCTTTGCACTCCAGAAATACAGTGTAACATATGTCAAGATCTAGTCTGCATCCTGTAAAAGTTAAAGTATGTCCCAGAAAAACAGAATGAGCCTGATTCCAGTTTCAGAGACACTACTGCAATTTGGATGTAAACTTGCTGAATTCACTGGTATGAAAAGATCGATAGAATCTTTCTTTTTATGTACAGAGTTTGTCACAGAAGGGATTTTATGGAAGGGAAAGGAAATTTGAGATTACTGTCTATTTAAAGTGATCCTGTTGGAGTACACATAGGCTTTGTTATGCTTTCCACACATACAGCTGTAGTGCACACTGCATACAAATGCACACGAAATATTTGCAGCTTACAAGGCCGTTTCAGGACCTCACACCTAAGCTACAAAGGTTTCCATGCTGCATCAGTTTAGGAAGCACACTTCTGTTGTTTTGCCAAAGCTTTACTATTAGATCAAATGAAAACAAAACACAACAAACCTCCATCATCTTTTTCCATGTCATTTAGTTTTCGTTCCTTTCAACCATTTTCCTGTTTTACTGTGGAAATCTCTTTACTTGGCTTTCATGTTTCCTGCCTGCATCACTTCCTGTGCATCACTCACATCCTGTCCATCTCTTTCTTGCAGGTGGCGTAACCTTTACTAGAGAGACTTTTAGCTTTGTGTACTGCAACACATCCTGCTCTGCTCCTTGTCTCCCTCAGGCCCAGGAACCATCCATTTCCTTGGGAACATTCCTGTATTGAAAAGGATTGGCGTCATCCTTCAGAGGCCTCTGCTATGCATAAGCACAAAGAGAGGAAACAAGGGGAATGTTAAACTTTTGAGGATGGTAATTTGGGAGGGACCAGTCTTTGGAAACAAAATTCAGTAGTGGCATTAGAGGGTCAAGTATATCTTCAGAGAAGCTTATGAAAATAACTTTTGCCAGAGGGACTAAATGAAAAAGAAATATTTCTGGTCTTCCTAATCAGAGTTTGTCCCCAAAGCCTCAGCTACTGTTGATGTCATTGTATTCTCAGTGTCTTACTGTAAATATAGATAACTGTCCTTTTCATTTCCTTCCTGAATGCAAGAAAGTGAATGTGATGTAAAGGGAAAAATTATACCAAGGTTAAAAGAAGCACATCTAAAAGAAGCTGTCTTGTCAAAGATCACAGGTTCTAATACATCCACCTCTGTATACAGCTCTCTAGATGTCAACACTATTAAAATGACCAAATAATTGTTTAACCTATAATTTTGCCATCAACAGAAATGAAAAAATAAATAAATAAAAAATATCTGCCCTTTCTTTTAGAATTTGAGAGCAATGCTATATTATGATAGTAATGATGAAAGAAAGTCAGTGGGGAACACCGACAACAGCGGTTCTTTACAGACTGCTGCTTTCCCCCAGTTTTTGTTGAAAACAGTTTTATCTTAAATTAAAATCTTGATCCTCTTTCCCCCCTCACTTCTCCAATTTGACCTAAAGAAAATGAAGCACAACCAAGACAAAACAATAGCAATATTCTGTAATAAGAAATAACGTCCTGTGGGGAGAATCCCGGAGTGCCATAGTGTTCACAAACACAGACAAACACTTATAGCAGAATGGTTACTAACAACCAGTATTTGGTATCTGAACAGTCAAATAACCAGATTTTAATTCTATCAGGAAACAAACAAACAAAAAATTATTCCACGTATACCATGACTCTGTGCATCTTAAATACTGAGTGTTGAGTGACTGCAACACCTGAGCCAGTCCTTTATGGACAACTTTCAGATATCCTCAATTTAGATACGTGTTCTGACTTGCTTACAGAATCACAGAATTGGTCAAGTTGAAAGGGACCACAGTGGTTCACCTGGTCCAACCTCTCTGCTCAGGCAGGTTCATCCCAGGGCACCTGGCACAGGATTGCACCCTGACAGTTTTTGAACTTTGCCAGTGAGAGAGCCTCCACAGACTCTCTGGACAACCTGTTCTAGTGCATGGTCACTTGCATGGTAAGAAGTTCTTTCTATTGTTCAGGCAGAATTTCCTGTGGATCAGCTTCTGCCTTGTGCCTCTTGCTCTATTGGTTGGCAGCACCAAGAAGAGGCTGGCTCCACCCTCTTGACACGCAGCCTTTAGACATTTATACACATTAATGAGGTCCCCTCTCAGTCAGTACACTTACAGTAGTTGTATATGTCATGTCTCTCCAAAGAAAGAAGTGAAAGCATTCATGTTTTGGAGAGCAATTTATTTCCCTAACCAATTCTTCTACTCATACATTTTTATCTGAGTTTTGGCCAAACCTTGAACAGTAAGCACGTGCAAGGTGTGCTTTCATATGAAATACTGTTGATACGATCTCAAACTCAGTGTATTTTTTTCTTCTTGTTTTCATAAGACTCCGGGTTTTTGGCTCTTTGCCCAACCTAAAGAAGCAGGAAATGGGTGTATCAAAGATCTGACATTCCTTCTTGTGAAAGGAAGGGAGAGAACGCATTCTACTTAATTTTTCTGAGAACAACATTCTCTCAGCATTTTTCCAATGCTTTTGTGCAGTTTCATTATGTTTCAGCCATCCTCTTCAGACACCTGCTTGGCTGCTCTGAGCATTTCTAATCACAGAATGATGAAAAGGTGGGAGCATCTTCTGCTCCAGGTATGAAAGCATTGTGCCAGTTTGGGTGTTTGGCAGTGCTTTCAGTGTCCTGTGAGTGAGGCCATGAACAATCTCACTTCTTTACAGATGGGATAATACTGCCTAAGTACTCTACTTATGCTTCAGCATAACTCTCTTTTATTTACCTAGCTTTTACATCTCCTGCAAATGAGAGCCAAGCCTTGTTTTGACACCTTATAAAATTGTCCCTACTTCCCTAAAGGTTTGAGTAAAGTCTTTGCTACTGTTAAATGCCCAACCATCTGGGATTTGATATCCTGAAAATCTCATGCTTTAGGGTTATCATGCTCCCATTGCTTCAGTCAAATCTGCTGGAGACAGATCTTTGCTGGGAGCAGAAGGAGCACCATTTAGGCTCCAATAATGAGTTGTCCGTGCAGATCAATGGCTAAATATCACATAAAGGAATGTAGCTGCTGCTCTTAAAAATGAAACACAGCTTTGGAGGAAGTAAAATTTTCTTCCAAGTTCTTACCTCAGGTCAATGGTACTGCATACAGCACAGAGGTGGCCTGGACCACAGGTTCTCCAAACACAGCCTTAGAAAATATGGCAGGAGATTTTAATGTTTTTAGTCTCCGTGTCTCTGAAGTCAGGGGGTTGGTTCCCAAATGAGAACAAAGGTAATAAGTAAGAGATTAGTCATAAAATCTGTGATGGGAATTCTTTTGAGGACTGCACTATCTGCTTTCTTTGCTCCTTTATGGCAGGCAAGGAATTGGACTCAGCCAGTGCAGCCTTAAACTGTCACCTCTAAATCTTCATCACCTTTCTGAAAGTCAGCAAGTGGAACATGCAAGATTTTAGTAGTGTGTTCTTTTTGACTTACTTTTTTTTTACTTTATCTTTAGATGTGTGGTTTTTTACTTTACCTTTAGATGCGTGGTTCCATCCCAGCTTTTATTCTGCAGCACGTGTTCATTCTATTCCAGAACATAACAGAACTGTTATTATGAAAATTACTTTTGAAAATATAAATTTGTGCAATTCTTCAGTGAGGCTACTACTGATTTCTGAAGTCATATTCCCATCTTGGGTAACTCCAGCTGAGTTATATAGGGGTTAAATTGGCTAATAGTTCTTTATTATTATTTCTTTATTTTTGTCCTGCCATTAACTATATGTTTATATTCTGCATGTACATAAAGATCTCTTGCAGAACCACCACTAAAAGGAGATTTTAAAAATGTTTCTTTACCTCTGGCCAACATAAAATGCACTGGCTTGCATTTTTCAAACCTTTCTCACTATTTCCCTTGTGACAGATGTAATGCACACACTGGAGCCAAGTATTTGCTGCGATCTCCTTTCTCTCTCGTTTTTGGCCTGTGCACACACCCCTGAGGAGTGTGCACACAAAGCTCAAGGAAGCCATTAGCTTAGGCTTTAGTGAACACAGACAGCATGAGACTTAGAGCACTTACCAAAAAAATTCATTGTTCAGTTCCAGAATACATTATCTTGTTCCTGGTTGTATTCTAGGGGTTAAAGCAGGAAAGTGGAATTCCAGAGGTCTGACTTCTTTCCCACAAAATTGCCCTATCTGAAAGTTTCTCTGCCTCAGTTTACACCTTTTAAAGTAATAATTGTAATTCATCTCACCCCATGTATTGCTGGTAGTTCTGGTACTCTTTGGGAACCTAAAAGTATGCTAGGAAACTTATTGCAGCAGCATATAGGCAGGAAAAGAAGTGACCTACAGCATACTGCACAACTGGGAAAACATAGGAAAGGATACTCAAACATAACAGAAAAGCAAGCCTGTGTAAGATGAATGTTTATGAAGGGCATTAAGAGATACTACAAAAGTCATTCTTTTCATTTCTGTCACTGGTCAGAGCTCAGACTTTCTGAAACATGAACCTCTCCCTTTGTCCACCCCCTAGCCTCCCGCCTGTAACACAGAGTTATATTCCCAAAAGACAGAGACACATAATTTCCTCTGAAGATATATACTTAAACGTATGCATATATATGTATAAATATTCTGTGGATAGCAGGAGATGAATTCTCTCTATTCTCATTAGCCCCTTCTCCTGAGCCAGTGTGACCTTTTGTGAGCAGCTGGGATCTGCTTCTCTGGGGCTTCAAGCTTCGGCACAAAATGAGGATCCTTTTCTCCACCTCTACCCGTTTAATTGAGAGGTCTCCTGTTGCAACACCAGTGCTCAGAGGAGATTCTACAAATGGAAAGGGGAAAGAGAGAGGAGAGGTTTTCATTTAGCATATTCTCTCCCTGCTGCTTGAGCACTGAGCCTACAAAAAGAGCATCATACCAGCCATGCCTAGAGGAAAAGGAGCAGGGCCAAGTTTGACTGTTCTTATTTAACTGTTGTGGATACCACGAAATCACAAAAGAGTCTAAATCTCTTCTTTTAACTTACTTTAACATGGCACGCGTTTGGAAAAGCAATACAGCAGACTTAGCCTTTTACCTGTCTTGACTGCGGTTGCTACAAGAAACACTTTTCACTTCAGGCATATCTTCATAATGGATTAATCAGGTATGAAATCCAGATCTCTTGCTAAATTCTAACCTTGCCATGCTCAGATTTTGGTTGGCTCAGCTCCTGAATGATGGGCATGTGGGACTGCAAGACAGTTTGGTTTTAGTTAAAACTCACTGTACCCTTTCAAAGACTGCTATTGCATATTTCCAAGAACTGCTGTCGTCTGCCTCTTCTCTAGATGCCTCTGAGACCTTCCAAGAGTTCTGCTAGTTTCACATGAGCAGAGACAGAGGCTTGCAAGAAGTCCATATCTTCCTTCTTTGGGCTCAGAGAGGTCCTCAGCATTGAAGAATAAGCATGTGAGTTTATTCTGTGATTTATATTATCTCAAAAAGTTCATACCCAAGCAACATCCTGAAATTTGTAGAAAATAGGCATTGAAGTCCAAGTAATGTTTTCTGCTTAATGTGTAATGCTCTGACTCTGCACTTAATGAATGATGATATATTCTGCTCTCTTTTGCTGACCTCACAAGCCCTACCATTGAGTGGGACAAGCAGCAGTGAGGATTTCCCAGAGTTTCAGTAATACTCACTCAAAAAATGTCTACAGCAGCAGATCTCTCTCTCTCTCTCCACACTTGCATGCAGACTAAAACTACAGATCAGATGCAAAATTTTTGGGGGGAAATACATACACCTGTTCTTCCAGACATGAAAAGTGTTAGTTAAAATGCTGAATACCCTAACGTCGAAGGAAAATATTCTGTAACACAGTGACAGCTGGATGCAGGAATAGCTACAATCTGCAGCTCAGAACTGGCAGGAATCTGATCCAGTGCCATGGAAACAAGCATCAGTACCTGCCAGGAGCTGGAAAGTCGCAATATTTATGGCTTGTCTTACTGCTGCACATTTGTGTCACTGACGTTGAAGCCACGTCCCACTTTACATTGTCAAGACATGCTCTCAGTACAGAAGTGCTCTTGAGCAGACTTTGACACTGAAGGTTGCAAAAACAGATTCCCTCTCTAAATATTCAAATTGTGTTTAAATCATACCTATCAATTCCCCTAAATATAAAATAAGCCTGACCATGCCTGAAGGGGTTTGTGGAAGGAAAAAACCATAATCACTATTTCCTAACTGGTAAGCAATTAGCCAATTATGCTACAGGACTTTTGAAGCATGTTAAATGACTAACAGACAAAGCTGATTTGTAAACAAAATGGCTGGATCCAGCTAGAGAAGGAAAATTGGCAGGAGCTGGGAGGCTGTCAGGAGACAGACTGGTGTCACAAGGAGGCTGTTTGGAGCAGTGATGGTTTATTAGCTTGTCTTGTTAGCTGTGAACCAACTATAGGTTTTATTGAAAGTATGAATATAGGTGTAGATTTATTAATTTAATGTACCATATACATGAAATATATATTTTATAAAGTAATATCTGGAGAGTACTATATATGCATACAATATGTAATATTGCACATGGGTCACTATTTGTAATTTACATTTATAAGTTTACATATACAATATGTATATAATAGGTAATATAAGCATGTCATTTTGCTTGGTATTTTAAATCAGATCAAACCAACTCTTTAATCAAAATTCTTGCTTAAATATCCCATTTGAAAATACAGTGACATACAAAATACTGTTTGAAAGCATTTCTCCCTTTTCAAATATGCTATGCTACAATGTATGAGAGGAGCATCCTGTGACGCATACTCTCATCCTCTCAGAGCTGTATAGGTGTAGAGCATCATTCGTCTGCATGCAATTCTTCTTCTTGCAACTGGATTTGCAATTCTTTTGCAGAGGAAGCTAAACACATGTGTTTTCAGCAAGAAAGAATATCTGGAGATAATCTCAATGAACAATAAAACCATCCAATTAATGCAAAAGCAATGGTTATCTTAAGGGAATTTCAGAAAACAGCCATTGTTACTTTAGCATTTTTAAATGTCAGAGGGTCACATTCTTCTGTGGTACAAAATAACAACGATAAAAAGTGTTCAGTGGTAAACCATGAGTCAGCTGTGATAATTCTGACTACAGCAGCGGCCTCAGTATGGCAAACATCATAGAAAATCCCATCACAAAACTACAGTCAATTATGAGTCTACACTATGATTACTCAGGAGAGGAATCAAATCTGCTGAACTTCAGGAAAAGTCTCTTGTTTTCTCTGCCCTTGTAGCAAACAACTTCTCACTCTGGTCTCCTCCTCGCTGAGAACCAGCACTAAAAGAAGAAATTTCTTTTGAAAAAACTAGAATGCAAAAATATTGAGACAGAGCTTGAAAGCTCTCCTGAGCATTACTAAGGAAAAGCTCTTTTCGACATCACTGAAAGTCTTGTGTATTTGAGGAGTTAGGTCCTCTTCTACGTGTCCTCATTTATCTGTTTCATTCTACGAAAAGATGAAGTCACTCACTTCTGGTGAAGTCAAAGGAAACTTCAGGAGAATAAAGAAGATTGTTTGAAGTATGAAGGAAGGATCAAAGTCTGTCTTAGCAACAAATGTTATTACCTTTCCAGATTTACTCATTTCTGTAGAGACAAAGAAATCTATGTAAGAAAACATAAATATATGTAAAAATACAAATGCTGTGCGTGCATCTCCAAACCTCGGGTAAAAAATTATAAAAGCTATTGCTACGTATTGCTCACATTTGTTCTGGTGTTCTGATTGCTTCTTTTAAACTTTTCAACCACAGTTTCTAGTGCAATCATTGCCTTGCCTGAGCAATCAATACCTAATCAAGATTCCCTGACATTAGAGCTTTCAACATAAACATATTTCTCCTGCCTTATTTGTGGAATATGACCAGAGTCATCTCAGTTAAAATCCCATTGAGTTGCCTAACAGATTCACACCCATTTGAAAAACTGAGAGTCTTTCAGGTCCACTTCTACTTAGTTTACTCATTGCATATTTTTTGTTTAGATAATATTCAACTGTGTCCAAGTAAATTTTTTGTTTATTCAGGAATCCCCTGTTAATCCACCCATAAACACTCTCCAAATCACCTTCAAACTCTCATTCATTTGTAACAGAAAACGAAACGGGATGTCTCGTTCAACAGTAGCTCTGACAAAGTGGTAGAAGGGACTAATGCTGAGAGGAAGAAATGGGTGTAACACAAAGCCGAGCCCAGAGAAGAATTGTTTTTCAGAGGGGGCTGATAAGAGTGCAGGCATCAGTGCCAGCTGCCCACAGCTTTACATGACACAGTTGGCACTGTTGATTTAAACAGACTGATGAATGTGACCTCCTAAATGAAATGTTAGTAATTATGCAGTATAGACAGAGAAGGCTCACATTAAAAGCATTTCATAGCAGTTTCCTTTTTTATTTTTGTTGATCTGTTTGTTTCGAAAGGGAGAAGATTAGCTAATTTTCAAATGAGTTCTCATTTGTTAACACAAATACTCAGTAGATATTCCCAATTGAGTGACCTTGGCCCTGTTTCTCCTGTACTAGTTCTTCCTGAGGGAAAAGTAATGCAGTTTTCAAGAGAGTGTTAAAAGGATAAAGACCAAAATGTGAGATGTCAATAACCATTTTCCTTGTTTAACTGTGATCACTGCATGTGTTAAAGTAAGGAGAACACCTTGAGGGATACAGTTGTCCTTCATGGAAGATTTATTGTAAAATGACACTCTGTCACCATCTCATTATTAATCACACTTTTTATCTTTTTTCAGTTTTTAGTGGAATGAGATGCTCTTGTGTAGCTGTTACTGGTGCTTGAAGAAAATATTTTTGCCTAACAGCCAAGTTTCTGTGAGAATTAAAAGAGGAAAAGAGATTCAAAGGCACAAGTCCCTCTGCCACTTCCACCCAAACAGTGACAAGGCAAAAATATACACATTGTAAGTTCAAGTGGAAAAGCCATCAAATGAAATAAGATATTGCCATGTTCTTCTGAACAGTAACACTACGAGGGCTACTCGGCACTGAAAAATAGCCACAAAGTGTTTGCTGCAATACTGAAAAGAGCTTGGATTAGCCATAGGAGCAAAAGATATGAATATCTTCTTCTGAACATGTTATTTGCAGGAATTGCATCCAGTACATAAATTAGGTTATCATTTAGTGTTATTTAGATTCACGCAACACTAAAAATAGAAGATGATAATTAAGTCCTTCTTCTATCTATACACTATAATTTATCATTAAGACCATCTCCCACAGTCTTAATGAAAGAAGTCTTTAGAAAACTAAGTAGCACAATAGGTAGTCATTAGAATGTATATTTCTAACTTTGAGCTATTTTAGGCTCTCATTACCATGGTATCTAGGAGCTCTTTAAGGTATTTAAAGAGGAGTTCCCTGATGAGCTCCATGTTGGCTCCTGCTCTCTCCCTCACTTTTGTGTATAGAAGCCTTTGCTTTGGCTACAAAAGAGTCAGTTAAAAGTGTAAAAAAGCTGAGTACAACTTAATGTGTATTCTGCATGGCTCCTTTTTTCTTTCTGATGAATTTCAGTTGGCAGGAAAAAGTTATAACTGCTTTTTCAGCTTCTCATGTAAAAAGGAAGTGTAACTGTCAGAAAATGGATAGTTTAGTCTTCATTTTTGTTTTCAAAATTGTAATCTTTGCCTGGTATAAACTAGCAAAATTTCACTGGATATTTCTAGACCCATGGTGATCTAAATCAGTTAAAGATCTATTACAGCAGAAATTTTCTTTGCTCTCTGTACTGGCTGGGGTTTTGTCTGTGAATTTTTTTTTTATGTTTTTCTGTTTTCAATCTCTCCTTTTTGACACATTTATAACAGGAAACTTTTTTCTAAGTGTGCAGAAAGTTTCTTGTAGGTGGAAAATTACCACTTTCCCCATTATATCTCTTAATGTGAAATTCCTACCTGGTCTGAATATTTATGGCAGGTTTTTCTTCATCATTTTTCCATGTGCTGTCAACTGTTTGGTCCAAGTGAATAGATTTATTTTTTCTTTACTGTGTGTTGATATTCAGTCAGTGATGCAGTTTGGCTTAAGTCATCAATAGCTTAAACCACTGATGTGATCTTAAAAAATTACTCCATATCTCTTGGGGTTACAACAACAAAACACAAGTTCATGGCAGCCTCTTTCCCTTCAGGATGGGTTTTTAGATGTAAAAGAACTGCTGTTGCTACTATCTCAGTGGTGTGGCTTAGAGTGAGAGATTAGATGGAGAGCAGTAGATGTAATGGTGATATTTGACAAACACAGGCATTTTCTGTACTGGTAAAATAAGACACAGGCCTTGGCAGATTCACCTGTCTAAACTACAGCTGATGCCTTACATTAACAGCAGGCAGAATAATTATTTTCTTTGGATTTCAGAATTATAAACTTGCAGGTGTCTTGGCAAAGAAGGCCACTCCAAAAATTTCTGTCCCTCTATTGTTCTTCTTCATCTTGTTTTGATTTTCTTCTTTTTGTTGTCTCTTATTCTCCACTTTCTAATTGCCAGCATACAGGCCATCCTACTTCTCTTAGATCGTCTCTTATAGATATTTCCTCTAAGTATTTTCCTTATGCCTGTTCCCTTCAGTGGACTTTTAACCACAGGAATAAAACCACCCAGCTCTCAGTGATTATTTTGAATTTTTTACTGAGATTTTTTCAGATTATGATAATAACTGTCTCTGCTGTGCTTTTCATGACTGTGTTAGTAATACTGCAGTCAGCTTAGTATCCTGAGGCCCTGGTTACTCCTTGTCTATCTGGGGGACCCATTGTAGGTCTCCTGCACCCTGGAAGTTTGCTTGCCATGGAAACATGAATGTGTAAGGCATTGGGGGGCGGGAGCGTTATGTGCTCAGGCCTGAAAAAATTGGATTTTGCCATGGTGAGTTCTTCCCCATCGCATCAGTGGAATGTGGATGTTCCTGTGTATTTAGCTGTAGCCACCAAGGGAACACCAGCCACTGGTTTCCCACTATGAGATGCCTTACAGCCGAGGGAGAAAAGGGCTTTTAGTCTACCACTTTTCTCTTAGCTTTTTCCTAGACAATCTCTTTTTGTGTATTATAAATTATCCAGACACATAGCTGTGCTTTACAAGAGTGTTTCCTCCTTGATGCAGAGAAAATCAAATGCCTTCTCCAAAATCAGTTCACAGATATATCTGACTCTATTGGTATAAAAAATGAATGAAGGACAAAAAAGTGTCTCTGCAAAAAAGAATAAATTTCCACTTGCAGTTCATAGTGACATAAAGCTGTTTTCAGTTGTCTTTGACAGAAAAGAGGCGTATTTTCAGTCTTTTACTGGTAGCTCCCAGCCTGCTTTAACTTTAAATCTGATGCCCATGATAATTCTAAAGAGTACAGTCCATCATAGTACACATCTACATACTGTGAGGATAAACAGTCTTTGGGGTGTCATTTGTTTTAAACAGGTTATTCGAAAGGTCACTGAACTAGATAAATTTTTTTAAATTAACCTGGGAATAGTGAATGTAGAAGATTGTATTTTATGTGTGTACTGCTAGAAGCAAAAAAGGAAACCCACAGTTATTAAAAGGCTTTTATTTGTCTTAAAAAAACTTTCCCAAAGTGGAAAATATTAATTAAATGTCAGCCAATAACTCTTAAGTTACTCAAACAGATTCACAGATAGTTAGGAATGTAAAGAAGAAAAAAAATGTAAATAAACAAAATTTTATAAGTTTACACACTATTTTACAACACAATAAATCAAGCTATGTAGAAACTTAGCTATGCAAATTTATTGCAAAGCCCTATGTATGCTTTGCTTTTTATCAAATTATTTAGTCCTTTCACTTGTGTAAAATGTTAAATCAAATAAAAGACAGCAGAATTTGCATTCCACAGATAATGAGAAACATGGTATTTAATACATATTTAAAAGCTTAGGTCAGTCACAGATATTGACTTTTGTTTCTTGCTTTGCTCAAAAGGTGTAATTTTCAATCTCCCCTTTAATTTGGGAGTGCAAGGGCATATATCTTTTAATAAATTCATGTAAAATTTGTGCAAATTAATTCTTAAGTTAGCTACTCATTGTATCTCTGTGTCTAATATTATCCAAGGAAATAAATAATTGCAAGCTGGGATGATCGGAATTTTTTGCAACACTTAGGCAGAAATACTTTGACTGGAAATAAGCAGATGTTTAAATATTCCTAGTAGGTTGATAGACATAAGACTGTTCCTTCTAAGAACATGTTA
The DNA here is from genome assembly GCA_013396775.1 of Cephalopterus ornatus. NCBI lineage: Eukaryota > Metazoa > Chordata > Aves > Passeriformes > Cotingidae > Cephalopterus > Cephalopterus ornatus. Next base: position 141,928 of record VZRE01013992.1, read on the forward strand.
CATCATTTAGGAGCTTAAACTTCTCTAAAAGTCATTAACTCTAACTTTCTTAAGAGCCTTTGAAAGATTCTTCTCCTGCTTCTCCTATAACTTTTCACCTCTTCAGGAACTAAGGCCCCAAAGTTCAGAATGGGTTCTAGAGGTGAGTGGTCACAGCCCAGTGGGGGAAGAGGGATTTGGCAAAGGGCTGAGTTAGGTCCCAGCACAAGTCAGACATGGAGAGAGGAGAGGGAGACCCCATTCTCAACCTCAGGCCAAGGCTACCACGATAATTCACATCTCAGCATGAATTCTTGTGTCCCAAGAAACAGAGATGTGGGTCCTTCACAATGCTCAGGCTGGAGTGAGTTGCCCTCTCATCTACCTGGCATTTTTTCTTAGTATACCTCTTAGAAGGCATAACGTTATGGGGGTTTTTTGATATATTTTTCTCAGTGTTTAAGAGTGTTTAACTGTGGCATCTGGGCTAATCACTGCATCTGTTACCAATATCCTGGGGTGTTTGTGTTATTGACAGTGCACCTGCTCACATACTTCATTCTCTAGCTCTACTGACAGAAATCAGCCTATATGCAGTAACCTAATTCTTCATGGGTCCTTTTTGAGTTTCTCATGTTACTATGCTAATATTACTAGCAAAATAATGAGAAGGGTTTCATTGCTTACTTGAATAGAAGTTTACCAGGCTCCTCTGTGCCTCAAAAGACAGTCATTGCACAATACAAGTTTCATGTAGATGATACATTAGCCATATATTCCCTAAGTAAGCATTTTAAATTCTATAGTCAAGGTTCATGATGCTGAGTTTGCATTAATTTCTTCCCTTAATATCAATGAAAAACTTTAACTTTCTTCCATGGGAGGAATACCAGACCCTTTAAAGCATTTTAGTAATGTAATGTCAGTCACATGGAATACCTGATTCTATCTATTTCATTGAATTATGCTATTCAGTCCCTCAGTGTAAAATGAATAAACAGGACTATGAATTAGCATCAAATCAGATCACACTGTACCTTTTGATCATTTACTACGGGTACTGACAGACCTATTACAGTGGTTGTACTGTGTTTCAGAGGGATGACACTTCTTCAGCTGTCTGTAGGGGAAAAGGGAGATAACTTTTGATGGTCTGGACTGAGTGCAGGATTAACCTTTCCTAAAACTCTACTGACTGAAGTGGAGAGGACATCACAGCTTTGCCTGAGGACTTCTTCCAACCTATGCCTACACACTTCTGTGAGTAGCTCTCCTACATAATAGTTGTGCTAGAAGTAATATTAATATGAACCACTAAAAAAATGTTTCTTTTCCTTTCAAACATGCATGAACTTCAAAGTATGATGCAAGTATGAATGCTGTTTGATTCATGTGCCCCATTGATGTAGACTGTGTGAAAAAACTTGAATTTATTTTACATTTTCCTTTAGGTTCTCTTTCCTCATTTGAAGATCAATATCTCTGGAGATCTGTAAAAATGTTCTTTGTAACTCTACAGTTTATCTTATTTATCAGTTCTAAGAGATGGTTTATAGGTCCTCCTATTTCCACCACAGCTAAATCTAGAACCTGCCCTGTGTAACACACCAAATTTAATTTCCTGATTTTGTGCAGCTTAACTACCATTACAAATGTCTCCATTCAGTGATTCCTAGTAGTTACTAGCACTTGTCAAATGGAGTTACATTTTCTTTTTCTCTTGGGAATTGACATAGGAAAAAAAATCTTTTTATCTAATTGGTCTTGACAGGATAACAGCAGACCTGTTATGCTGGCCTTAACAGTATTTCACTAGGCTCATGTCATTGGTAATTAAATTTGTCCTGGAACTTGGATGAACGTTAAACTACCATTGAAAAAGAAAAATAAAAAAAATAAACTAAAATTCTTACAGCTCAGATTGTACAATGGTCTGTTCACTGTCTCCCAGAAATATTTGAGTCATGCCTTGATCACCTGTAAGGAGTAGAACTCCCCAAAGATATTTCTGGGTTTTTTACCTGTGGGAGATATTAATGATAAGCTTGTGTGCGCGTGTGTGGTCACAGATAGAGAAAAAACCCCACAAATTCTTTGTGAATCTGAGTTCAAATTTTATAGAAAAGTATAAAGCGTATATGAGTTGCCTCAGCCTATGTCCCTAAAACAAGCACAAACCTGGACAATAGCATAATTTATTCCCCATAAAGGTTTTAATTGGACCCAATGAACTCCCACTTGGAAAAGTTTTTCTTATTGTTGCTCAGAAATGGGCTGAAATGTCTTTAGCTGATATTAAATAAAGAATTTAGGCTCCTAATCCTTCTATAAGCTTTGGATGTCTCAATAAAATTGAAGAGTTAGGAGCCTGGATGCTGGAATGGATCTGGATTTTTGTATCTATTGCCCTATTCTGAATGTGTCCTTTATTATATCAAAGATTTGAAAAGACCTTGGATTTATTAATTGTAATTCCAGAGTGCTCGGATAGGATCTGTGTGTTCTGTAAGAGAGTATAAGAAAAAAGAGATATCTCTCCATACCAACATTTGCTGTCTTGTTACTGATTTATTTACTCTATTTAGGAAAGATAGGAGGCTGAAGTCACTGTGTGCATGTATGTGTGCCTCTGTGTGTGTGTGCACAAGCATACAGGCATATATGTGTACAGTCATTGAGGTGATAAATAGATGTAACTCACAATCTCTTCCACAGCTGCCACAGATTTTCCTGCAGTATACTTCCCCTAGATAGGAATAAAGACTCTTTAGGCTCAATGACTGCTTTTACCCAACACAAATACTTAATTTTTTCTCTTCTTTTCCTTCACGACTAAAATGATGTCATCTTTTCACATCATGGTTGGGAACGTGAAGGTGTAAATGAAATCTCAGATGCCCACCCGTAGTCTCCTTCCCTGTATTACTAGAAACTAGATTTAATTTAGGCAATACAATAGTGACATGTAAGTATCATTTTTTTTTCCTGGCTTGTCTGAACTAAATGCTCATGGTTAAAAATGATAAGGCATTGCATTGCTTGGACAGAAGTAGCTCACGATGATATGCGGTAACTCTTCAGGCATCCCATGTCTCCATGGGAATACACAAAGGGGCAGGATTTGGTGCTGAACTCCTGTAATGTAAATAGAGCAGCCCACAAAAAATAATTTCATTTTGCGAGCATGAATTCGAATTGACCTGGAGAACCTGTTAACATGATGTACATACAACACGGGAGTGAACTGAACCTGTGATAAACACTGCACAGCTCAGGATCTGTTTCATGACCCCTTCTGCCTTATGAAACAGGCTGGACTAGTCACAAAAAGTGTTTTAAAGTTTGTTTCAAAGTAAGTGCTATTAAAAGGAGGTATTAAAGTTTTGGAGGTATTAAAAAAAAACAACAAACACAACAACCAGAAAAAGAACAAACAACCCACACCAAAACAAACAAACAAACAAACCTAACCTATTTATCAAGAGCTTTTTGTGGGTTTTATTTTTCTAAAAAAAACTGTTTCTTTTAAAGTTTTGGTATAGTTCATATTTTGGATATACTTTCTGAGCATCAATGGCTTTCTTTTCACAACTCCTGACTTGTCAAGAAAAAAAGAAGTCCTAAGTATTCAATGTGATCTGATCCTTCTGTATATCTAAATTATTACGTTCATGGAAACAGAAGTATCCATTTTTTTCTCTTTCTGAACATACATACTTGATTGGCTAAGATGGTACACTTGAGCTCCTTCCAGAGATTTCTATATGGAAAAAGAACTTCCCTTCATTGCATGCAGAAACTAAATTGGAAGCAATCTATAGCTGAATATTTGAATTGTTTCCAAGCCTTTTACTGTTGGCATTGAACTTTTTCAGTGTGAATTCTACTTATATCTACTTATATGGTTCCTCTGGACACATCTATGTATTTTGAACCATGTCTAAGAGCAAGTTTATCCCTGAAATCATTGACTATTCAGAAAATTAGCATCCCATGGCCTTCATTATTTTTCTCTTGACTCATAGCTTGAAACTTTTAGAGATCCTACCATCAGAAGACAATCGTGTAACTTGATGAACTTGGGGGCAGGTGTGCTGGCTCTGTCTGGGGTGAAGTCAATTTTCTTCATATGGATTGGATTTGTGACTTAAACAGTGCTGCTTACACACCAGTGACTTGTCAGTTTATAAGCACTGCTTGCACAGCATCAGGACTTTTGTATTTTTGAGGGGTTTTTTGCCTCACTCAGCTGTACAACAAGTAGGCTTGGGGTCCACAAGAAGCTAGGAGGGGACGCAACCAGGACAGCTCACACAAACTGACTAAAGTGATACTTCATGCCTAACGACATTATGCTCAGCAATAAAAACATGGGAAAAAGATGGAGGAAGGGGGGACCTTCATGGTCGTGGCATTTTCTTTCCAAAGTAACCATTGCACATGCTGTGGCCCTGCTTCCAAGGAAAGAGACTAGACATCTGCCTGCCAACAGCAAACAGTAAATAAATTCCTTATTTTGTTTTCTTTGAGCACACAGCTTTACTTCATTTATTAAACTGTCTTTATCTTGATCCATCCTGGCTTTTCTTTTCTGATTCCTTCTCCTATCTTGCTGGGAGCAAGGTGGGAGCAAGTGACTGTGTGGGTGCCTAGTTGCAAGCTTGGTCAGTCTACCACAGCAGGTTAAATGAAGCAGCAGCAAGCTGTACAGAAAGTTAGGAATAAATTCCCATCTGAAAGTAGCTGCAAAAACTGCGACACATTTTTAGTGGTGTATTTCAATCATTTTTGCAGGGCAAAGTAAAAAAGACATAACACAGACCCAGTGTTGCATGTTACCGGGAGAGAAATGCTGGAGATCAGTACCGTTATGTTCAGCCACCAGTGGTTTAATCTCATCTGGTTGACTTCTCCTGGGAGAGGAGGGCAAGCAGTCATGTTGCCAGGCACTGAGAAAACCTACACATTTCCTACAAGATGTGAGTTTTTCTCTCTTCTCTGAAATATACGACTCTCTAAATGTGGACACAATGCTGATAGAATGTTAGGCTTGTCAGACCAGAACCTGAGGGGAAGATGTGGCACTTAGCAATGTGGATAGCATTCTTTTTATGTTGGTAAAATCATTTTATGCTGGAGATAAAAAAAGAAAAAAGTATTCTTCACAGGAGCAACAGGGCAAATAGGGAATAAGTATGTGTAATGCTTCAAAGTCAGCCAAACTGGAAAGAGAACTGCTACAATAAACCATTTGACTTTCTTGGGTACATAAGAATAAATTCACACTCCATAGTTAAACGATGGGGTTTCAATAAACCACAAACCACATAAGATTCATGTGCACAGGACATTTTGGGCATACAGTGCAGATCAGAACAATCCCTGTTCACTCATCAGTGCAGGACCTTAAACTCTGTTCCTCTGGTGTAAAATGTTTCCTTGGCTCTTGTAGGAAAGCCCCTACTTTTCACAGTTGCCAACAATTTTCAAATGGGAGCAAAAACAACACTTACTGCTAAGTGCAAATAGTTGAAACAATGCCACAAAGATTGAAATGTTAGAACAAATCTCCTCTATTGATGCAGGAAGCCTAGGTGTTCAAGGGCTGAGTGACTGAGCCAAGAGAATTGTATTTAAACCTAACAACATAATTATCACTTTCCTAATTATTTTCCTCCCATGTAGATGCGCACTAGAAGAGTGCAGGAACCAAACTGTCAAAAAAAAGAAAGAACTAATTAATATTACAAGTGAAAAATGTAGCCAGCAATATCATACTTTCTAACGGTGGCTTCCTTATAGACAGCAACAACAACATTGCACAAATGGTGTTCCTGAAAATGTTCCTGTAATAACCCTTTGAGAAGCAATATGGAAATGTTATGTGATCCTGGCAGGCTATTTCTTGCCCCTTTTTTTCTCTCAGAATTCCTGAGAAACCCTATTCTAGCTTTAATTTCATGCTTTTAATTTTTGTAGCAGACCAATCCAGCATAGATATATCATGGTCACCTTTTGTGGCAATTTCAGCTGGAAATAGAAGGCAGAAAGAGAAACACAAAAGCTTCTTCGCCGATGTTGATAACATATTAAGTAAAAGTGCTCATGATTGATCTTATAGCTCAGAAAAAGACATGCTGCTCAAATATGCCATACTCCCAACCAAAATTAAGTAACTATTGTCCTTTAAAAAGTTTTCTGTAAGAAAGAAATTATGGCAAACAGTTTCTTGCTGGGAGATCAGACATGGGTAGATGTAATGAAATTAAATGTGTGCACTTTCAGTACTCCCAGAGGATGGTCTGGATGATAATTGAAATTGGAAGATCTAAATTTTACATCCTACATTGATGTTGCCTTGTGATCTGGACAAAATGTCTTTGCTTTACTCTCATTTCTCTATCAAGAGGAGGATAGACTCGTTCTCGCACTATGCAAGATTAGGTACTGCTTTATGGTTATAGAGGAAAACCAGAAAAACACATACTTCTTTCCAAACCCAAATTCCTCAGGGTATTCCAAGCATAATCTGGCCTGTGTACTGAGATATTAAGGGGAGACAAGTGAGATTTCTGCTGAGAGAGGGGGCACAGAGAACATTCACATAACATTAACCAGTGAGGCAGCTGCCCCTGACTTCTATTTGAGCAAGGTGATTAGTGAATGAGATGCCAGCAGTGTTGTCATTCCCAGCCACAGCTGGGAAGGAGGTTGGATTGCTGACTCAATATCTGCCTTTTCTGGAGGGGACATTTTCACTTAAAGCACAATTTTCTAAATTTTTGAGGAGTACGTTTGCTGTGGCTGCTTGTAAGACAAATAGAGAGTTAGTGAGGAGTGACAGTTTGGTGTTGCCTCTTAATCTAACACACACTTGCTAAGCACAGAAATGTTTGCTGTCATTGTGGGAGGAACAGGTGAGATACAATTGAGTGAGACTTAAATGCCAGTAATGCAGAGACCATAGACAATGCAAAGAATTTCTGCATGTACACATATTAGATCAACACGCACACATCAGCAAAACCCAATAGCTCATGTCAAACTCATGCTGGACTCAGGTGCAGCAAACTGGAAGAAGAGCTGCAGTTTTACCATACTTCTGTTCAGCATGGTAAGGTTAGAAATGTTTATCCATAAATTAGTGATGTGGAGTTCTGATATGCCTCAGGCAAAAAGACAGTCATGACTCTGGCCATATTTAGCTAAATAAAGATAATGCTATAGAAGAACTTCTCTCCTCTGTCAGATCTTCACCCAGCTGGTGCCTTGTGGGTGCTAACCTGTGTGCAGCTGAAATGCAAAACCTGTAGTTAAATACATCAGACTTCTCCTGATGTAATTGCTCAGTTATGTTTCAAGATAGGTGGAGGCCAGCCAAAAGAGGGGCAGAGTGGAGTAAGTTACACCTTTCCAAGGATTCCCACAATTCAAAAGGGCTGTGACTCAGAGTCACCATCCCAGCATGTCTGAGTCACTGTGCTCCATCTTGTGCATCTCTAAAGTGTCTAGGCAAAACGTTACATCCATGCACCACATAAATATATACACTCGGTTGTCTGGTACCCTGACCTCAAAACATGTCAGCAAGGAATAATCCTGGAACTTTCCATAGGATGTCATTTTGTACTTTACAAACTCCGTGGTGGGTGACTAAAGCTGGCTGCAGATGCTAAGCCTCAAACTTTGCATCATTCATCGCAACTTCCCAAATTTCCTGGACACCTCTGTTGTTCCCTTGGGATGTAAATGGGTCTGCAGACTGAGTGAAAAGGAAATTTGGGGCTACTGAAGCACACAATCCTGATGTAGAGGTCGAAAAAACGGATTAAATCTCTGCAGTTTATCTGTTGAACTTTTTGTGAAAGGAGAAGTTAACCAAATATGTCACAGTCTTTTCTACTGGAAGTGAAAAAAATACTGTTCCAGCACAGCTTCTTGAAAGCTAGCATGTCACGCCTTAGGGCTATTGTTCAGAAGTAAGACTTACTAAAAAAAGGCTATTCTTTCCTTTCCCTGTAAAAATATAAGTTGACTCTGCTTGAAAATCATCGATACTCTGCATCAAAGGATTTACCCCAGCTGCCTCAAGTTCATCTCCAGTGAGAAACCTGGTGCTGCTATATCAACAAAAACAGAGCTGGAGTCTGTTTAAGGCCTTTCAGCTGTGTAAGCAAAACTGAATACTGTTGCCTCAAAGGTGAGGACAAAAGAACTTGCCAGGTCAGACAGTCAACATGGTCCCTTGGCTTCCCTTCCTCCACCACCCTCAGATTCCCCGGTCTGGGTAGACCTCTCAAGAGCTCTCAGCAGCTGGGGTGAGCAGTGATCCCTTGGCTGCCTTTCCAGGCTGGGGCTGGGGCAATAAAGTGCTGCTCTCTGAAGTTGGGCTGCAGCTGGCGCTGATGCTCAGGTCCCACCTGCCCAGGATAGTGCCACGGCTGCATCTTGCATCCTGCCAGACCTGAGGGAGCACCAGCCATGCACTCATAGCAGTAAAACAGGTAGCAAAGTCTGCATTCATCTCAGTTAATGGATGTTATGCAGAGGCCCCATCCAGAAATACTATTTGCAGCATTTTTAAAAATAGCCCGTGCTACAGTTTGCACCCAGATTGGACATATGAGACCTTTTTCTAGGAAAACAGGGTCATTTAGGACTTTAGGACTTCTGTATCTCAGAAGTTATGTGAAACAATGGAAGTTCATTTGTGTCTCCTTGAGAATACAACACGCAGTCCCTACTCTTCGGGAAAATAGATGTATTTCTCCTGGAAGAGATTAGGCAATATGGAAAACACTGTAGTTTTAACATCATAAGCATACATTTGATTTTTAAGAAATTTAGAAACTATAAATATAGGAAAAATTACTGAGAAAACAATATGCTTTTCTGTTTTCCATGTTGCTAGTTAAAATTCCTGTATTTTGTGCTTGTATGTGAATGTATATGTGTGTGTTCCTGTGTATCAATAACATATATAGCAAAACCACACTTCCAGTTAAAATTTTCAGACAAATAAAAATAATGGTAAAATGTAATAAAAATTAAGCACCTTAAACTGCATTATAGTCTTCATTATTTTTTAATAACTTGAGCATTTTATTTGTAGAGTTTCAAACTTGAGATATATTTTGCTATATATAAGTGTAAGAATGCAAGAAAAGTGTATCTTTTATTGTGTTCTGCTTTCAAAAATATATTCTTTTCTGTTTCCTAATTACATAAATGTAAAAAAGGAAGAAGGAAATAAGTTCTAATTATATAGAACAACTTTAATTGAGAGTAAAAGAGAAATTCACTCATGGTGCTATAAAATATATGTGAGGCAATTATATCATCAGGATTTCTTTTTTTGTATAACATGTGCTATGGAAAAGGAGCAATTATTATATCATGATTTCTTATTGTTAATTAGAAAATTATTCTGCTGTTTGAGTAATTGTAAAATGATTCTCCTTTATTGAATCTTTCTATAATAAGAATTAGAAGTAATTATAAGTAACGGAAGGAAAAAATAGCTTATTTGCAAAATAAAAAAGGCAATAAATCTTCTTTGCTGTTATAACAGTTTGAGTTGCATACCATATGAGACGCGGAAGATGTACCTTCTGTAATGGTTTCAAATTCACATTTAAAAGCATAGAAAAAAATCACTTCATGGTTTAATTATAGAAAGGCTTGATGTTTTCAATTAAACATAGGTTCAGTACAAAACTAGAAAGGATATGATCTTTTGATAATTATTCAGAACAAAGTCTAACATCCCCATTAACAGCAGACAAGGTACTAATTCATTATGGCCTTAAACATGATGCTGGTGTTACAGCTTTCTGAGAGTGGACAGTATAGCTATAATATGGGATGATGAGGGAATTTGAAAGCATGCAATGAATCTGGCAATCATTTGCACTGCAATTTGTGTCTGAGCGTGAGGAAAGTGGGACCCAGATACATTCATGGTCTGTCATGGCTCCTTGGACTTCTGTAAGAGTTGGACTCCGGGCTTCTAGTATTCACTCTCTGAATAAGAAAAAGCCATGGGTATGAGCCAACCTCTAGGTCTGTAATCTGTTCTTGGTCAGTGATTCTAGATGGTTAAACCAAAAAGAAACAAAAAGGCTCCCTTTTAGTGATGGTTTCCTAAGCCTCTCCTCCTGTTGACCCATTCTTGTTCAAAATCTCTACCTAAGAAATTATCAGGGTATAATGTAGTAGTCTTAGCTCTCCTTGTTTTGGCATCATTTACAAGTATAATCCAGACAAAATCCCTATCTAACGAGAGATGCAACACTAACAAAGGCAGGAAAATTCTTGCTTTGCTACATTGCTCCTTTATAACTTGAGGAGGAAAAAATCCGTATATTATGCCTGATTTGCACGAAGATTTGCATTAAATGAGCAATTGATCTCTAAATAAAATAAGGAATTAACTTGATTTAAGATGAATATCTCACATTAGTCATTTTTCTTGTATTTTAGGTTTCATTAATTAATATTTACAGATGTTTAGGCAAGACTACATAGCCAGGTGATTATAGTTCTATTTTAAGGTTCAATCTCGTAAAAACTTTCAAGTGGATGTCCTACTTACTAATGTAACCATTTCAAATTGATATTTTATGGCAGTGAGAACTATGGCCACTGCTCACATGTTTGCAGTTTAAGTCCTCAAACCAAAATAATAATAAGTCATTAGTTGCAATTGTCTGTTTTTTTGATTATGGTTTTGCTATATTTCTGCACCAAACCAAGAAATTAAACTGTTATATCTACTTAAGAAAAAATGTTTCTTGTATAAAATAAGTCAATTATAAGCAGTCTTTCCATATCAAAATATGAAAACTTGGTTAGTGCCACATTCAACAAACCTGGCTATTTAAACAGCTGTGTTAAATAAGAATCAGTTCCAGCTTACTGCATCTTTGTTCTCATGTTTCTTTATCTTCAGGAGTAAACCACATCAGACTTCGTTGTATCTCAATTAGTTTGCCATTTAAAAAATACATTTTGATTTTGTATACTGAAACTACTCTATGAAAGCATTGCCCTTATCTTGAAGCAGAATGCATTTACATCACTCACAGCCCATACAGCCCTCAGGGCAGGTTTTCGGGAGTGAGCCAGTAGCTTAGCACAGGTGTGGAACTTGGCTTAGTTTAGTCTCTGTGCTCTCTGGCTACTGCATTGCGCTTAGATCCCTAAAGGCATGAAAGCTCCTCTTGACCTAAATGGTCTTTCTTTTTGCAAGACATAATATGACAACTATAGTTCATTGCCCCAGAGTAGAGGTCCCTCTCTGGTCTATTTCAGAGGCCATTTGGAAGATGAGAGACTGAAAGGTCAAGGCTATCTCTATTCTGAGGGATATTTTGGTAAGCTCGCTGAAAAATGAGGAAACTCATTGAAAAACATGGGTTTGGCAGCCAGAAAAGGGATCCTGATTTCAGATCAACCTGACTGCATAGTTTTCAGCTGGAAAAAGTCTCTGAATGGCAGTATGCCAATCCCCTTCAGCATACTGTGTCAGTGCTTTGAGCTCTTGGGAAAGATGTAGCAGTCAGAGACTCCAGTTTTCTGCTGGGGGAATCAAAACCGTCTGACCTTGTAGAAGAGTACTCAAACACCAGGCAGAATTCCCTGGGATGCTGTCACACCGTGCCATTGTACTTAAACCTTCAGGAACCCAAACACATACACTGTGCTCCAGAAGTTCCAGCCTCTGAGTAAAAACGTGTTTTTGACCTTCTGGCTTACTGAATGGGAGGATGCAGACCAAGAAGGTAGGATTGTTATACTTGGAAGGAATTTCCTTCTAAAATTCCAAAACTTACGTTTGGTTTTCTTGCAAGTACTGAAACTCTTCCTTCAGGATGAACCCAAGTTTTATGCTAAGCAGAAGGAAACTGGTTTTGTTTAAGTGAGAGACAGTAGAAATATTAATTCTATATTTTTCTTAACAATCATGTCTTCAAACTGCTGACCTCTATTACATATCCTTAAATAGAGCTCAGCAAAGTCTTACATCCACATGAGATTTGCATACCTTTTGGTTCCAGATAAACATGTATATCTATTTTTTGTAAGGAGACTGCTATTAATCCATAGAATCATAGAATCAACTGGGTTGGAAAAGACCTCCAAGATCATCCAGTCCAGCCCTTGATTCAACACTGCTGTGGTCACTAGACCATGGTTAAGTGCCACACCCAGTCTCATCTTAAAAACCTCCAGGGATGGTGAATCCCCCACCTCCCTGGGCAGCCCATTCCAATGTCTGATTACTCTCTCTGTAAAGAATTTCTTCCTAATATCCAATCTAAACCTCCCCGGCACAGTTTAAGACCATGCCCTCTTGTCCTACTTCTGATTGCCTGCAAGAAAAGACCGACACCCACCTGGCTACAACCACTTTCAGGTAGCCGTAGAGAGTGATGAGGTCTCCCCTGAGCCTCCTCTTCTCCAGGCTAAAAAATTCTGCCATCTGGTTTTATAAAGGAGCCTAACTGTTGTTTCCCTTCCTTCCACATTTATTGGTAAAACAGGATTGCTCTTGCACCCACTGATTTAAGTGATTCTCATACCACAGCAATACTGTTTCAAAGACATTAGATTATTTAGAACTATACGAATGTTTGTGGTTTTGATCTAAATGGGTATGGATCTGACAACATGTATTTAAGATGTTTGTATCTCCTAAGAGAAAAAAAAAAACAAAAACAGTTTAAAGTACAATTCTTTGAAATGAAACCCTTTTTGAAAAAACACCATAGGATTCAGTGTTTACTTTGAGGGATTCCATGGCACATATGTTCTCTTTATAAGCAATGAGATTTTCTTTTCCTAACTGCCACCAATGAACTCAGTGTGTGCTCTGAGCTCTTTTCTTTTCTTGCATCACTAACAATAAAGGGTCTCTAAACAAATTAGGCCACTGCCACATCTGAATAAACCCATGGTATTCAAATTACAACCTCAGTGAAAGCCACTCAGTCTCAATCCTCTTAATGCTTTTGAACAGATTTTGAAGACAAAATTTTACTAGAGAGAGCAAACAAACAAACAGACATGGCAAGCTGTTGGTGACCAAGATCTCCACTCTTTCCATTACCCATTACCATGGTATTTAAGTCCAGTAAAGGATCCTAGGTGAAGGGTTCCAGCAATGCAAATCTGCAATCACACTCACAAATAAGACTGGAAGGGTTTTCTTGCATTTTTTTGTATAATGCATGTCTATTTCAGGGAAATAATATTACACAGAAAAGCCTGGATAAGTATTTTGTGCTAAGAGCTCTTTACCTATCAAAGGAGTTCATTGTCTATGCCCTTCCAGCACTTCCAGCCCTGATATGTTGTGATTGGGGGGAAAAAAAAAGTGAGGACAGAAAAACTATTAGAAATATCTCATTAGGTGATCCATGGCCAAGGGTGTTCAGGTTGTTTACACCTTTCTTTAAATTACACAAACAGTCATAGAATCATAGAATCATAGCATGGTTTGGGTTGGAAGGGATCTTAAAAATCATCTAGTCCAACCCCCCTGCCATGGGCAGGCTGCTCAAAGCCCCATCCATCTTTGCCTTCAACACTTCCAGGAATAGGGCACCCACAGCTTCTCTGGATAACCTGTTCCATTGTCTCACCATCCTAACAGGAAAGAATTTCTTCCTAATATCTATTCTAAAACTACCCTCTTTCAGTTTAAAACCATATATGTATTTATATATATTTATATATTTATTTTTTATTTATTTATTTTCTATATATAAAATATCTAATGTTTACAGACAGTGTGAAATCATTATCTTTTGTCAAAATGTGCCACAAGTCTTTGTGTTTTCATTACATGCAGACTGGCAATTTTCCATACACACTGTATTCAGAATAAACCTCATCCCTGTTAAAATAAACAATAAGAATAAATTCCTCTCTTGTCATGGAGATACTATGCAAAACTCTTGAAAAAAACTAAGCCTCTTATCACGCAGTGAAATTTAATTAAGTCAATAATTCATTTTTATAGGTCTAAGTCTTAGGATATGAACACACAATTAAATATAACTGAGAGTAGATAGGATTTGCTTGTTGCCACAGCCTTGTTAACATGCTGCTTTTTATCACAAAATGCTAATGGCCTCACTAGCCCGTCCACAGAGGAGACCTGAAAAAGAACAAGCCAAACAAACTTCAGCTGGTCAGCATCTGTTTTCAACATACTTGATCAGATACATGACTAGTCTGAATTCAATAACTCTCTTTCTTCTTCAGGAAATCAAGAGTCAGAAAACCTTGAAAAATACTTAAATAACAGTTTTAGTTGTTAATTGCACTGAGCATTCCACCTAGTATATTATCTCTAGCTATGCTTTTATTTGCAATTTAATTCTAATAGCATCTTTATTTGTATTCCAGGTAACCTTCAATGAAATAATAAATTCCCTCTGAGTTCCTCATCCATTTTGTTGTTGTTGTAGAAGAGAAATAGGCACAGCACTGGCAGTTACATCTGAATCTGTATCTGTGAGTTTGGGAACATTCCCCACAGATCTGAAACTCTATCCTATTTTATTCTACCTATTGTCTTTATATTGCTAAATTAATAGATGCTTTGTGTATTTAAGCATGAGAAGGAAGTCTTTTCAGAGGTATTCAAGGCAGCAATCTGGGTCAAATTTGCTTCTTGCAGGTATTTATGTGAATCCTACACACTAATGGAAGTGCAATAAAACCACAAATGCACATTGCATTTGGGCTCATGGATTAACAGAATGTTCCCAGAGATGGAGCAAACTGCCTGCGATAACATATTTTAAAAGTTTCTCCAATATGGAATATCTTTAAGTCTTGTTGTTGTTATCAACAGCTCAGGTTTTTCATACAATTTAAGCATCTTTGTAGACTGTAGACTTGCTTTCCGCACACCCTTTAAATATGGTCTGTGAAGTGCAACTGAAAAGGGGTAAAGTTGAGACTAAGTGAAGGGGACAAGCTGAACTGAAGACAATGCCTCATTTTAAAGACCACCTGAGAGCTGCAACTACTACGCGTCCGCTCCCCTCCACATTGCCTTTCCTCATTTTAATGCTATTTTATAGTTTTGCAGAGGACTAAGTTCAGTTTTAAGACAGTCCAGCTCCAGTTTTAAGGGTAGGATAAAGAGCAGAAGATGACATTGACAAGAAATTATATTGTTTCTATGGAAAACTAATTGATAGTTGCAGAGATGGCAGAGCACACACACATTTTGATACCCAGATTATTCACTTATGCCCAGGTAGAAATAGGCTGTGCCAGTGCAGGTTACTGCTAATGCCATTTCAGATCTGCTGTCAAGTCACTGCCCAGTTCTCATCTTTCTGCTAGAAATAAAGAAGCAGGCTATCTCTGCTCTCACAATGGTGCATAGTTCAGGCAGCCCATAAAAAGAGGAAAAGAGGTGTGTAATGTTACGTAGCACAGGGGAGTGAGTCTTCATTTCAGCAGCTATCTGCATCAATCCTGCTAATTCCAGCTCATGTGCTCTTGGGGTTTAATCCACATGTCCCATTTATTTTCTCTTCACCTGGCTGAATGAGGAGATTATTCTCAGTAGGTGACGTGTCAGTTCTGACATCAGAATGTGCTCAGAGACAAGAAAGCTTTATGTGCCCCATGGTGGGATCTAGAAAGGGATGGTGGATATTCATTCACAGAAGATTTTGTAATCAGTAAATCCAGTCACTCTGAACTAATTGCTTGATCATAATGATGCTGTATAAAATGGAACAACTCTAGCTTTACACAAGCCTCAGCAAAATTTGCAGAGTGGTATGGTATTTATTTAAAAAGTCTACTCAGGGTAAATGCTAAAAATTCTTGTTTACAAAGGAGATGTGGAGACTGCATTTTCCATTGGCAACCTGTGCATTTAATTCTGATTGAAGAATACAAAGAAGGGTAAGCGGATATAATATAATAGTTGGGATGTTGGAGTAAAGTAAGTGTGTAGTTTTGCACATATATACAAGTTTTAAAGTTTTCAGCAGGTGTTGCTTCCATCATGCAATCAGAATCTGCACATATTCTATATTGTGTAAACTTATCTCCTTCCTAGAGCTTGTCTTTTAATGTTAATATAAACAACCTCTAAGTAACATAAACCAGAGCATAGCGTTTCTCCTGTGCAAGGCTATTCTTCCAGTTTTTCCTTGCAAGAGTATATTTTTTTTCCTGTTTGGTCCAGGTTATGTCAAACTCTTTGCTACTTCTTGTTTTGAGGTAACCAGAACTGATTTCAAAGCAAATCAGACAAAATGGCTCTGCATCTGTCCACAGGGAACTGGCATTTGACATATCAGACAGCTAGCAAAGAGCTCAGGTCTGAAAACTGGCGAGGGCAAGGTGAATGGCAAGCATTCAAAAGAGTGGAGTATATAGGAAAGATAAAGGCTTTTTTTTCAAAAACACAGACCTACATCATTCATAAAAGAACTCTGAATGAAGCTTCCTTCTGTTTTGTCTTGCAGGTAAACAATGCCAGGTGGGACATTTCCCATTCCACTGGCAGTCTGGAAAGCTGAGGCGATATATCTCCTTGCTTCCAGTGCTGAGCTTCCTCCTGCTTCAGAAAAGGTTAAGGTGAAGATGCTGCCACAGCTGCAGACTGGGCTTGGGAGGAAGCCAAAAGGAACAGGAAGGGAAGATCTAGGTCTGTGAGGAGGAGAAAGGGTCCAGACTGCATGCAGCCTCCCTCATCTCAGGGAGGAAGCCAGCTAGACTTGAAGCGATATGAATTATCATTACTGTTTTCTGCTCACAGCTCCTTGTGCCTTTTTACAAATATTTTACCAACTAGCCATTATGCTGAGTAAAATCCATTACCATTCACTGAGCTTTTATCCTGTTGTTCCCTAACTCAAAATTGTTTGTGTGTAGCAATCCCCAGTGCTCACAGAATGAAGACAAACTGCTGAAGGCTCTCAAGCTCAGCTGGAGAAGTAGCCACAGTAATTTATTTTTCCACGCAAAATGGCACAGTCAAATGAATATCATGTTTAACAGAAGCAATTTATTTTGAGCTTGAATACAGCCTGTCTTAGACTCTAGAATTCCAGGCACATCACAAATACTTCTGCCGGTACCTGACACAAAGGCTATACCTGTGGCACTGGCTGACACAGTCAGGCCAGCAAGGTGCCAGACAGAGTTTTACCAAGATCCCCTGCACACAGGACACCTTTTAGCACCAGCAATCCCACCAGGTTGAGCCTAAATAGTATGTCTTTTCTACAGTTCTGAATAAAGTAGTTCTCTAAATTAATTTATATTTTTGATTGTCTTTAAAACCATGCATTGTATTCTGCTGCATTGTCAAGAATGTACGGAAAATCTCTTTTTGATGAGCATTACAAAAACTTCACATTTTTTTCATCCTTCAAAAAAAAATAACTTTGTACAATTAGCTAGGGAACAGAGAAGTATGTCTGAAGCCAGGTTTTCACAAATATTTCCATATACAGTGACCACACTGTTTTACTATTCAACAGTGCTGGAGAACAAATAAATTTCTGACATGATTTGTCATTTACCGTGTTTCAGCTTTTTCCTGGGTCACGAATTATTTATATCCATTCACTTTTATTTTAATAGTTATTAATAATATATGAGTCTATTTATTAATTATAAAATAATTAGGCATTTCTAGATGCAATTTAAGGTTTTCTAACTGTGTGCATAATTCCAGCCTGAGGACTAATTATTTCAGCAGCCTTATATTTAACACCAGTAGCTAAGATCAGATAAAATTCAAAGGTAACAAGCCTCATTTACATGTCAGACTTTTGGAATCTTCCCTCCCCCAGTTACATACCTTTTTGTAGGATTCATAATAGCTATGCACCTTATATGTACTCAAGCCTTTCATCCTCCCAGTTAAACTGTTTGTCTCTCTAAGAGAGCTTTGAAAATTGACTGTCCTTTCTTTAAATGATTGGGTTTTCTTTGGCTGGAGGGTTCTGCTCATAATACAGAGAAAAAAACAAGAGCTCAAATTAAGTTATTTTTTAGCTATGCACAAATGCCTGGCAAACTGTTGGTGTATGGATTTTTTCACTTCAGTCAGAATAAATGAATAACTTACCATTGAGATATTGTTATAGATGAAGATTACACTTAGAATTCATGATTTCTAAAGCAATTTGCAAACATGATATTAATTACTAATTAGATTACTTAATTGCAAATTGTAATCATTAACTCTTTTTCAGAACAGTTGTGTGACACAGAGAACATAAGGAACCTTAACAGATAGAGCCTTCCTGAACTCCTTTTTGAATAGTCTTCTTGAAAGTCTAAATTGTGTCTATACAGCACCTGATTACTTGCTCCAAGAACAACTACCCAATATGTTATCTTTAATGCAATAATTCTTCCCACAGCTGAGCAGAATAATCCTTTCGCTTCTGTCATCTTCTACTCTCTTTGTCTTAAAATTGAGGGGCTGGAGTTTGCAACATCTTTGGAACTTCCTTGAAATTTTAGGATTGTTTTCAGACCATTACAAGTATTTCTGAAGAGGGGATTGTAGTGAAAAAGTGAACGCAATCTCATTAGTTCCTTTTTACTATGGTATTTCAGTACAACTATTGCATACTCAATGTGGCATTTCTTTACCCTGAAAAATCTTCTCATATCAAACATAATATGCACCACAGTAGGTTTAAATAAGCACATGGACTCATGCATTATTTGCACTGACTGGAACTGTCACTTGGTATAAAGGGAAAAGCTATCACAATTAGGGCAGGGTTACATTTCACTTCATAGGCAAACCTCAATTATCATCTCTGTAATGATGTCCTTACAGTTCATCTGTGATATGATGGACAAATAATAGTAGTAAAATAATGATTTCCAGCTTGCACATATATACTTCTGCAGATCATAATATCCAATAAGCTATTAAAGGTTATAAAGCATATAAAATACATAACATATATATTATAGATATAAATATAATATTATGTATATAATATATAATTTATATTCAGCTTTGGGCCTCTCACTTCAAGACAGATACTGAGGTGCTGGAGCAAATCCAGGGAAGGGCAACAAAGCTGGTGAAAAGACTACAGCACAAGTCCTGTGAGGAGTGCCTGAGGGAGCTGCAGGTGTTTAGTCCGGAAAAGAGGATGCTCAGGGGAGACCTTATTGCTCTCTGCAACTACCTGAAAGGAGGCTGTAGTGAGGTGGGAGTTGGTCTCCTGCCATGTTTCAAGTGAAGACAAGAGGAGTGTCCCAGTTAGTTAAAGCAGCCAGGAGCAGTTCATCACTGTGTGGGTGTAACCCAAACCGTGTATTCCATAACCTCTATGCCATTCCCCAGAAACTGTTAACAACAGGCCATTGGCAGCAGCTGCCCAGAGCACACCTGACCCCTCAGGCTATAAGCTGGGTGTTAAGAGGCCTGTGGGATAGGAGGATGTTCCTGTCCAGGAACTCAGGACTCACAATCACCCATTGTGGAANCATCCTCAATCGAACTGCAACCACCGCTCTCAACCGAACTGCGAGCCCCAGTCTCACCAACAGGTTTTTCCTATTTTTACTTTGGACTCAGGGGGACCATGTGGGGCTCGGCTGGTGGCCAACGAACACCATTGTGTTCATGCCCCAGGGTACTGAGTGTTGTGGGTTAAAAAACCAACTGTCTGCAAAATTGTATTTATTGTATTATTTTTGTTAAATTGTAATTCTGACTTATAGTCTCTTTGAGTAGGGTTCATTTCTCCTACCAGTTTACCTTTAAACCAACACAAGGAGATGGCCTAAAGTTGCACCAGGGGAGGTTCAGATTAGATATTAGAAAAGTTTTTTCACTGCAAGAGTGCATAGGCACTGGAATAAGTTGCCTGGGGCATTGGCATAAGTGGCCCAGGGTGGTGGAATCAACATCTCTGAAAGTGTTCAAGAGGCATCTGGATGTGGCAGTCGGGGATATGGTTTAGGGTAGATTTTGGTCATGCTAGGTTGACAGTTGTACTAGATGGTATTGAAGGTATCTTCAAACCTTAATGATTCTGTTCTTATGTGAATACTAGGCAGCAGTATTCATCAGGAACAGAATAGGCAGGTATATCTGACTTTAGAAACAAGACCAAATTATGTTTCAAAAGCTCGAAACAGACTAAACTCAAGAACTCAGACACTCTCTTCTGCTTTTCCAGCTCCCACTAATGCAAGGAAACACTAGATGAGTGTCACGAGTATCCCAGACATTGGTGACTCCAGATGCTCCAGACCACAGGAATAGGAGGGGAGAATACTCCACACAGCTAGAGTGAAAGCCCACACTCATTGTTTAGCTAAGTATGAGGTTCAAGAGCCTGGAAACTCAGAGAAGTCTTCAAGATTTACCTGTCTTACTGAGTGGGGTGAGTGTCGCTCAAGGCATGTGAGAGTTTTGATTCTGGAGTGGGGGTCTCTGCTGGCACAGGGAAGTGAGAAGAAATAATTTCTCAGATATGTTCCATGCATCTCAGGAGCAGATCTTCAGCAAACAAACCCATTTTGTTAGTGGGAAGGGCAGAAGAATGTAAAGGTTAACACACTCAGAGTTTACTTAATATATGCCTTATTAAACACTAAGAAGACTCTGGTGGCAGCAAGTCTAGAGGAGGAACATTGAAAATGATTAGCATTTAATCCAGCAACAAATCACAGGTCATTGTGGTACAAATGAGTTAGTTTATACAGAAGGGGACCTGTCATGATGGAATAAAAAGAGGGTGCAAGGTATCAAGCTAGACCCAGCTCTCTGCTCCAAAATCACACTGTGCATACAGCGATCCTGATTTACTTGGCTGACAAACTTGATATAAACCAAATAATTGAAGTCACAATAATAATTGAAGTCACTGTTTAGAATTTTATAGCAAAAATACGTAAGTAAAGGCGCAATGCCAGAATTTAAATAACTTAAATACATCATTTACATTATTTACTGACCGGCAATGCTTATTCTATTATTATGATGCTGAATTCTGCATATAAGTATTCAAATTTTAACATTTTTGTAAAATATTCTTGGAAACCCCTCAGAAACTAGCTATTAACAATGGAATGCAAACTTAAGGCAATGATTGGGGGAGGGGGAAGGGTGATTTTTTTCCCAAATAATTATTCTGTGATTCAGAATATCTTTTTCATAACTAAACTTATAAGTCAAACTTACAAGTCTATCAGCTATTTCTAGAATACGAAATCAAACAGATTCAGCCAAATAAGGCCAATTTGTGCAAACATGTCAGACTGGTAGAGAAAGGAAGATGAGAGGAAGCTGAAGTACTGTCACAAATCCTATTCTGTCAGTTCCGGTGGTACCATCCAGAAGCAGGACAATAATCAACCATTGCGAATAGTAACATTTTAAAAGTATGACAGCTGTCTCCTTGGTGAATTGAGCCAGAGCTATTAGTAGAGAAAATCTTCTCTGCTCTGTGCTCTGCCTCACATCAGCCTTCTTGCGGGTAGTGACATGATTTGAAAGTGTCAGGAATCCATGTGCAGTACCAAGTTGAGTCACTTAATTCAAACTTTGAAAGATGTCATTAAACAGAGCGTTCCTCAGTTTCTGGTTCCCCCAGATAAGACCTTGATTCTGATTTGTAGAAATTAACTTACAGAGCAGTGCTACTATTGCAAAATAAAAAATGAAGGTCTTCTCAGTCTCAGGATGGACATGAATAATACAGTCATTATTTCCTCATTTCTATTTTCTCCAAACTACAAAAAAAAAAAAAAATTCTTCCATCTGAGTAGCATTTTTGTGACCATAAAGTAGTTGGTGTTCATGAAAAACTCAGATATTCAGTGATAAGAAACAGAAAAAAGAGAGAGGAAGATAAGAAATCACTAATTCTGTCTCCAGAGCAGAACTTCAGAACCATGCAGAAAGTCAGGCATTAAACTTGACACCAGTGAGGAGGTGGAAAGGGAATGGTCAACACCTGCTTAAGCGGGACCCAGCCATGCTGGGCAGCAGCTGAAGCAAGGGTCCTAGGAAGTGATAATACACAAAAATTTTTATCTGCACAAATGCAGATAAACACACAGCAGGATGTCCAAGTTTGCCTAAGAGGCAACCTACATTATGCTGTTCCTTAACTCAGGATGGCAGCCTCTGCAGTTACTTATGTATACAGGTGCTAAAGAGTCATCAAAATAAACTGGTAACAGTGAGAATAGGGGCTATTAAATGATGGTACAAAACTGTATGGGATAACACAACATTTGAGCTGTATTCAGAAATTCCAAGCTACATTTATGAAGCACAGCCTAAAGATAACAAATACTTTGTGATAATGAAGACCCATTCTAAAAAATGGGATTAAAGTATTAAGTTAAATTCAACTGTAAATGATGAATGATGAGGGTAGCTAAGAATTAAGTATTATAATTTGAAAAAATGTTCTTTTACCTGTATATTTCAGGATTTATCTATCGAACAGACATCATTCAATTCTCCTCTCAGTGTCCTCATCCCAGTGTCAATAATATATTGCTTATTCCAGTATTACCAGTTACAGCTGTGTATTGGACATTATTTTCCACCCAGAGTTTTCTGATCACTGCTTACAGTTCAGGAGCACATGTGGATAGTGAGGTTGATAAACTTTCATTGCTCCATTGTCACAGCCTGTATTTTTATACATCAGTTAATTTAATTTCTAATTGTTTGCAAAATGTGTTGTCTGCGACTGGACTGGAGCTTTTCTGTTTTGAACGTTTCTTAACATTTTACCTTATTCAGTACAACTCTTTAGCTGAGTTCACATCTCTGTTTCAAGTGATTTTGTACCTAGAGGAGATCTTTGCAGCAATAACAAGGAGGGATATTTCTTTACAAGACAGAGGCCTCAACACAGGATCACCAGAATGTTTTATCCTGGATCAAGTATAAAAGAGCTAATTAAGCTTTGCAATGGCTCTTGTTTCCACAGTTCACTAGTTGCCCTTGTTACACATGCTGTGGATTTCTACTCAGTTTTAAGAGCCATATGGTTTTCATATCTCCTGTTTAAGGCATGGTCAGCTACTTTCATTTTTTCCATAGTGTGAGTGGGCTAATATCCATGTATCCCTATCACACTTAAAGTTCATTTCCACCCTGTAATATGTGTCTAGGTTTTCCTGTGCATACTGTATTTGGCAACAACCTTTTTTTTCCCCAATATTTTTTATTTTATTTTCACTGTTGTAGTGAATGTAGCTCTCATAAAAGGTGCTAGACTGACAACTCTGGCAGATGGAACCTGGTTTATCTGTACAGGAGAAATAGCAAAAGTATATGCCAAAATAATCTTTCTTTAGTGTTCCTAGTACCATATATTATCCGTGAACGGGAAAGACATTCTTCAGGACTGAAGGTGAGAGTACCTGTAATAGTTCAGCTATCATGGATCTGTTGCAGTGATGATGGTTAAATATAGTAAGGCTTTACCTGTAAACATTTATGCAACAATTCTCACAGATGCAGAAACACTGTCAGATGCTAATTCTAACTTCTGGCCATTAGATCTACACTGTGGTTCCCACTGCTAAATGTTTTCTCTCACTGATCTTAGAAAGACCAGGACAATTCGTATCACCCTGAGTATTTATATAACTTTACAACTTTACATTAAGTCAAGAGTATTATTCACGTTATTTTAAATATATCTCAAATTTAAAGTTGAGATTGAGGACTGCTGTGTTTAGGAGCCAAAGTTCCTCATATAGTTAAAGGGAGGGAGACTAAAAAAGGTTGCAAAAGCACCTGAAATAGAGACCTACAATCTGGGTAACTGGCCACAACACGAGATACAGTAATAATGGATTTAGAGGTAAATTACTTCTTCTCCCCAGTTTAGTGCATCAAACTGATTGCCACAATTTCCCCTAGATCATCATGAGTCTGGTTGGTTTTGATAAGTTTTTTCTTCCCTTTACAGCATGAAACTTGGCTGATCTGGGCATACCTCACTTCGTTGATGCAGAAGAGCTTTGGGCAGTGAGGGCACTTCAGCTTTTCCCACTCAATGTGTATAATAATTACAAGACGAGAGGTTGATATGCAATAGAAAGAATATAGTATTTTACAGAATGAGTGGTTTAACGTAAACTATAGGTTATTTTCTGAAGTAGAATTAATAAAATGCATTTGTGTCATTATCTCTCACCTGGGTCCCCAAAGCTCCTTTACCCATTCATTCCCACGAGGCTGTACAAAGCAGTATCTTCTGTTTGACTTTTTCATTAGTCAGGAATTGATTTGGGTCTCTGTCTTCTGCTCAGCCACTTTTTTTAAAGGAATTTGCTGGAAATTATCATTGAGAAGTCTTCTTTCATTTATAATTTGGCTTAAAATGTCCGAAAAGATCCCTATGAAAAGATAATATGATGTATACATTTATATTTATAATACAGATATAAATGACTTTATTTATAGCAGATATTATATCCATAAATAGATAAACAAAACCAGATAATGTAATCTCATCATTCCATTTTGTTAGGAACAGACCATGGGCCAGAAACTGGGCTGCTCCCTCTTTCCCTCTTCTCTGCTACCTTGATTTTCCTAGGTAAGGGCTTTAGAAACAATTCCACCTTTATTTGTCTCAATGGCTTCGGAAAACAGAATAATTTCAAGAAAAGAGAAAGTTCAGATCTTCTCAGTCCTGAAGCCACATTCACCAAGACCGTGCACTTTTGCAAATTGTCCTTACAGACATGTAGAAAACTAAATCCCCGTGGGTGTAGGACAGAGATTAACTTCCGCCACTTTCCCCCTCATCAGTGGAGCTACACCTCCTGATTTGCCAACATCTCTTTTTAGGGATCACAGAGGACCAAGGGAGCTATAGATGAAAACAACCTGCAAGAGCCAGTCCCAGCACGTGAGCATAGTGCCGAACAGAGGCGTGTGGCTGAGTGGCCACACAGGAAGAGGCATCACACCCAGCACTGCAGGCAGAGCCTCTCCTCATGCAGCTCCGTAACTTAGGTTTAGGCAGCCTATGTAAAGTTGGTTCGGTATAAGAATGAGAGAAGTGAGCATCTAATTCAGCCTCAGGCTATCTTGCACAAGGTAGAAGCTTTATCTGAGAGTCTGTCCCAGCTCTGAATAGCTTAATTTTCTCACAGTTTGGTAACTTTTGCATGGGACATCTTGGATTTTAATCACAAAGCTCCAAATCAGATTTTTTTTTTTCCAAATGTTTGGAAGGCAAGCCTGCAAACCAGCCTCATACTTTTCTTTCATTCTGAGAAAAGGGAGGAGGGGTGTTGAGAAAATTGAGCAGAGACACAATTGCAAAAAATGCAGATAAATCTATGTACATATTGAACCTCATGTCAACAGGCAAGGGCAAAGGACATTTTTTTCTTTCTTTTTCATCACCCTTTACTTTAAGAAGCGGGATAGTACATCACGGTATGACTGAGCTAGTACAGTGATCCATCAGACTGCCACCTTCTGCAAAATCCATAGCTTCGTGATACTAAATTTGTACATTTTCAGCTGGGTCATTTGTACCAAACAATTTCAGGATAGGTCATTTTTTCAAAGAATAGCTATCAAACAGCGAAAACTGAAATCATCTTCTGTCCTATCCAATATCTATCTAATGTGTTAAAGGCAGTCAGCAGTGGTCAGACAAGGAATACCATAAGAGGCTACAATACTGATGCCTTGAGTCTGCTGAGAGTCTCATTATAAGTCTATTTCTTCATCTTGTATGCCCACCTCTCAAAAGCATCAGGTTGTCCATCAGCAGGTTTAAAGGAAAAATCAATCCTTCGTAAGCTAGAATTCCAATTTCACTAATAAAGAAAGAATTAAATACACAAGGAATGCACTCAGGAAGAATTAAGGTCTAAGCAGCAGCTTTGTACAAGTAATTTCAAGTACCAGTAATTTCAAACTGCTATCCAAAATATTGACTGGATGGTCAGCCAAGCTGTTATCCCCTATGTCTGTGTGCCAGGAGGCAGCAGCAACCTCCCACGCATACTGCTGTCCTCAGTCTCGAAATTTGCACTGAAGGAAAGTGGGCACAGAAGTAACAGAGATATGAGGTCTTGCAGAGTAAGTCGACATTGGAAAGAGAGGCTACATGAAAGGCAGGAAACTTACACCAGAATTATCTTGGTCTGTGGGAAGAAAGAGAAGCTTTCTTTAGAGTTGAAGAAAAAGAATACAGACTTGAATGCTCCTGTTGCCAGGCAAATTAAGTAATGTTTTTTATCTCTTTTTAAATTATGAGCTAGTTCAATATCTACAGCTAAGCAGAGTATAGAAAAAAAAATCAAATCCTAATCTGAAAGCTCCTCATCTTCCTAAGAGAATACTCATGGACACACACAAAGCCACTCCCGCAGAGCGCATATGTGTGGTAGGGATAATGGAAGAATAGAAATAATTTTGATACAAATCAAACTTTCCACATTTTTTTTAAATCAAAGAGATTTAGGAGATTCATAAACCCAAATCTGTTCCCTCAAATAAATTCAACAGCTTGAGGCGAGTTCATTAAAACAATGTATCTCCAGTCTTTCAGCAGAGACAAGTTCTCCATAGGACAGTGCTTTTGCTTATCTGAGAAGAGCTTCTTGCTGAGTTCCTGCTGGTTTATTCAAGATTGGCACTGGGCTCTTGTTACTCTTCTCCTGCTGAAAGTTAAACTGGTTTCAGCTAGTCAGTGCTGCCTGACAGATCTAAATAAGGCAATGCCGAGCACACAGACCACACTCTGATACAGAATATGATTACCATGGGAAGCATTCCAAATTCAAAACAGCCAGGAATTTTAACCTTGGAGCCAAGGCAGTTCTAATAAGGGGGGGAATTGCCTTATGAATTTCATTTGCAAAGTAACATTAATAAGAAAAGAAGTAACTTCTACATACTTCTCTTGTCTTCTAATAAGCAGTATGGTAAAACGTCAGGAAGATTCAAACCCCAGAATACCTAAGTCAAAGACCCATATTTTAGCCAGAAAACCAAATTATACAAATACATTCACAAATTAATGAAAAAAACTTTAAAGACTGAACACACGTGTAACATTTTAGTTTGAAAATTAAGGTGTCTGGGATGAGATGGACTTATTTTCATGTGTTACACATTTTTAAGCAGGGAGGACTTGTGATTAAAAAAAAAAAAAAAAAGAAGCTGCATTTTTCCCAGCTCCACTTGGTCTGAGATAAGGTTTTGTTTCTCCACATAATGTCATCATCCTTGATTCATTGTAGCTATGACATATAATTTTCATTACTTCAGATTATATTGCTTGTCTGTTAGTGCGCAGGACTTGATGTGAGAAATGGAGTTGGATGGGAAAGAATTTCCCTATCCTTCATGTATATAGTCCCAGAGTCTCTTACTTTCCAGATATGTGTCTCATACTACAACTCTTAGATATTTAAAATGGATAGTGTCTTCTATTAACACTTACGTCTCTGGTTTTGAATCCCGTACAATCTCACATCACTCTCGAGGAGAAAAGGCAACGCAGAAAGAACCGTGTCCTTTCAGTACCACCTGGGGAGCCATTCTGCTGTGCCTTTTGCAACCGGACGTGTCTATCTCGCATTGGCCTTTTTAGCCATCAGCGCGCTTGTAGCAAGCGTGGGTAGAGTCCTTCACAAATCTTCGTTCGCGAAGCCTAGCCATGATGATGATGATGATGACAATCTCACACAAAACCTGAAAAACACTGTCTGCCAAGTCTTGGATGTACATATTTGTTCCTTTAAAAAGCCAGGTGCTCACAACATATCTCTTTCAGTAGAAATCTTGTCTGATAAGAAAAAAACTGGGGAAGATCTAGACACAGGCTTAAGTTCTTTTTCCATTTGCTAGTCTTTCCTCATAATAACAGGAAAATCATACTTATCCCCATCTTTGAACCAATTTCAGTTTTGTAACTTGCTAAATATAAGATTGATATTATTACTATTGCTGATCACAAATTCGTGTTATTTCGATGCTAATGTGAGTCTAATGGTACAAATAAGTGGAAATTTGGAAAGCAAAGACATTTCCTTCAAATATTGTTAAATACTAGCACAAACTCAACAGAAGAACTGTACGCTAAAAGACATTCTGAATTCAGAAAATGCATTCAAAAAGTCCCATGCATCAGGATTATCACATGATTTCACATGATTTTCACATTTTCAGAGCCCAGGAAATGTACTGCAAACAAGTGAATTAATACATTTGTGAAACAAGCAAAAAAACCTTCATCATAGTCTATAAAAGACTCCTGCATCTCCATATCTTAATCAAGGATGCAGGATACATTTATAAAAAAGTACATATATTTAATTACTTTGAACTTATATTTACCATGCTTAATCACAAATAAAACCTATTGATACAGCAATAAAACAATTTATTCAGGAATTTTTGTACCTAGAACACAAACACTGAACTTGCTTCTTGCTCCCATTCAAGAGAATGTATAATCAGCAGCAAAGCAGCATGAAAAAGCCAGGCAGCTCTGTGTAGGGAAAGTAATTTGTTAAAAGCCAAGTGTCTTAACTCAGAGTCAGTGTTCACTAATTCATTAATAGTATTACGCTCCTGGCAGAGCAACTCCTTTAAGAGTGCCTTATTTTGTAGGAAGCACTTCTGGTGTAAGTTTGAAACAGAACCTTTTTCTGTAACATAACAGCATTTTCTGTCCATCTATCAATGTCTTTCTCTTTTAGTCTTTGTTTTTTGGTCTCTAATTAAAGTTCTGGGGTTTTATTTCTAAAAAAGTGGGCTTTTTTAAAATTTTAATCTTTAAGAAAATAAAAAATGTCAAGCCTTAGGGCTATGAGATTTATTTTCCACCTAAAAATAGTTGAAAAGCTTGGTGAATGCTAATGCATTGTGTAATCTCATTTTAACATTTTTTTTGCAAAGAAATCTTTCCAGTGAGAAATAACTCTGGGCCACCTTACTGAGTCAGTTAAAAGGAAATAAAAATAACAAATGCTGAAAGATGCTGTGTTTTAGGGATAGTTAATTTCAAAACTTAGTAAGAACATCTAAGATTAATACATTATTATTTCTCATCCAGTCAGTTTTGCAGACATATTAATTTATTCTACGTGGAGCTTAAGCACACAACTCCAATATCAGTTTAACCTCTGTCCACAGATGAATGCAAAGTGATTTTCCCCCTCAGGTTAACAGTTCATATGGCAGAGTTTCTTTATACCTTTCTATTTAGTTTAATCTATTTAGGGTCATGGCTCCTGACCTTTACTTTGAGTTCTTAGTTCAGATTAAGCCCAAACATTGAGACTGATCTCTCTTGCAGCTGCCATGCATCAGCTGGTACTACATGCAGAAAACAAAGCAAGTAAAGAGACAGTCTGGAAGTTTGTACACTGTGTATCACCCTTCTTGCTTTTCCAGATAAATTACTTCAGCATGCTCTTTTTTCCTGGCTGTTGCTCAGGCATGAATGTCCACGGCAAATGGTGACAGCAATAGGAGGCAGAGAAAGAGGTGGGGGTGGGAATGGGACAGACAAGAACGTGACAATGATTACTGTTTTTTGGAAAGTCTAGGGAAAAAAGATGGCCAAAAAACTAAGTGCTTTTTCTTCATAGTTCCACATTCCAGCAAAATGGAAATAAAACGGTCTTATCTTGAAAGAGAAGCTATCAAAACACATGCTAGCATCCACAGTAAAACAAAAAGAATCAAAATGGAGCAAGCTTTATGTCTGTTTATGTCTGTGCAAACACTGAAATGTTACAGAAAGAAGCAAACACTCTGAAATAATGTTGTTTACACCCCAACTCTTCCTGAACCTAGGCTCAGTGTGAAGGTGGTATGAGGCTGGACTCAAAATGTAGTTGAAACTGAAAAAAGCTTTTCTTTGGTAGGCAGCTTTGACTATTTGCCAGTTGCTCAGTCAGCAGAAATCAGCACCCAGAAAAATCTGCTAGGTCCCAATGAATACAGTTCTCAGTGACTGGCAGTACATTTCTGCATCTGTGTGTAGACATTGTTTCAAATGGCTGCACTGTTTCCTAAGGGACTTTTTTATTTCCAGAGGGAAATTTTTGTCTGTCACATGCATTTTTCATTCATTGTTGATATCTGCTTCTGTGAATTACATGCAAACTGCAGCAAAGATAGCCATTAGAAATGTGAAAAATCATATAGAGCTATTAAAAAATTTTAGAAACCTCTGTAGTATATAATGATATTTTACGCAACAGCACCTTCTTTTCACTAAACATGCCTGACCTCTGTACGGTTAGTTTGCTAACTCACAGGCTAAGAGTGTGACACAAGCTATCGCCTTGTATACTTCCAGCTTTTGGGGCATCACTGTTAAAATGCCTGAAAGTGTCTGTCTGTCTCTAGATGAAAGATCCTAAGAAGCAGAAAAAGGTTTCTAACAGAGTCATCTACAGTTCCCACAAGAAGCCTTTCAGAGGACGGAGACATTTGTAACTCAGCCCCAGGAAACAAATGGGCATCTGGTGGATGTGAACTCAGAGCTGCCTCATAGCTTTCACAAGATGTTGGAGCAGGAGCTAGCTGAGCAAGGCCTATTCTTTGAGAAGATACTGGGTACACTTCTCTTGTTATGCCTTTTACTCTGTAAGATAGAAGCCAGTGGCCTCCTCCAGCTCTCTTCTCCAATCACAGCATCCCCTCCAGCTCCTGGGGCAGATGTACACACAGTTCTGCTCCATGGGTCACGTTTTTGGCCACAGGCAGCAGCACTGACACTTGCCAGGGTTTCCAGTGAGAGGCCCTGGGGCTGCAATACCCTTTCAGGGGGTATCAGCTCTATCAGATGGCAAGGACATCTGGGATCTGCCCGGGTCACCCCTGAATGATGGTGCTAAGCAGCAGAGGCTATGCAGGGGTCCCAGCAAGGACCATCAACAAAAGGCATAGTAACCTCAAATGAGAGCGCTATGGACCACCCAACTGGATTTCATTTCCTAAATTCTTCTCACAGCCTCTCTCTCACCAAATCAATCTCTCCCTACATTCTTCCCCACTTTGCCTGACAAAACTTCAACAGAATTTATCTGCTTGTGCTAACTTGAAGCATCTGGTCGGTTTATTTTAATATTTATTCACGTATTTTAAGGTACTCAAAATGATGTGAGAATGTGACTTCGGTGTCAGGGGGAAATCTCCGTTCCTTTGGAGACACTCAGATGTTTACAAGCTTTAATTCATGATCCTGATGCTGCAGTTTAGTGAGTGTTATTTAAGTTCTTTAAATTCCATCATATCTGGTTAGAAATTTGCCCAGATCACCTGATGCATTATCCCCATTATCCAGTTTGCCTCTCCAGGTGCTTAGTAGTATAGCATAAAGAACTATCCTTTTTAAGCATTTAATGCCTCTTCCCTGGAAATCTTCAAGGTCAGGTTTTATGGGGCTCTGAGCAGCATGATCTGGTGGGTTACATCCCTTCCCATGGCAAGGAGGATGGAACAAGATTATCTTTAAGTTCCCATCTAACAGAAACTGTTCTGAGATTCTGTGATTCTATGATTACATGACAACTGCGAAGGAAGAAAAAATATATTCAGTCTTTCTTTTTCATACTGAGAAGAATAAAAAAACTGAAAGGAAATTTAAATAAATCATCATATATTTTTGATGTTTAAAGCAGTAAAAGAAGAAAATCAGTCCTTCTACCCGGGAATCAGTCTGGCAAGAAAGATCCAAAGCAATTAGATTACTAAAAAAATTTCCCAAGACAATCTTCCAGTTGCAAAGGTCAGTCTCTCAGTAAAGATTAGCCACTGTTATCATGATCATCTATTATTATGTATTTCATATTTATGAAGATGTTTAATACAGTGATGTTACAACTGAAAGAAATATATGTAGTAAAATTTCAATATCATCATCATCATGGCTAGGCTTTGCGAACGAAGATTTGTGAAGGACTCTACCCACGCTTGCTACAAGCGCGCTGATGGCTAAAAAGGCCAATGCGAGATAGACACATCCGGTTGCAAAAGGCACAGCAGAATGGCTCCCCAGGTGGTACTGAAAGGACACGGTTCTTTCTGCGTTGCCTTTTCTCCTCGAGAGTGATCCTGCGTGTATTTTCAAAAGATATTGCAGCATTGTGAATAGTGTGTCTCCAGGCCTCCCGATTGGAGGCCAGAGCAGACCAGTGATGGTGATCGATATGGCCAAGGCTGAGATGTTGTTTCAGGGAGTCCTTATATCTCTTCTTTGGGGCTCCTCTCTTGCGGCAGCCAGTGGCAAGTTCACCATAGAGCACAATCTTAGGGAGGCGGTAGTCCTTCATCCTGGAGACGTGCCCTGCCCAACGCAGCTGCATTCGCAGTAACATGGCCTCAATACTTGTAACTCCTGCCTGTTCAAGAACAGACGTATTGGTTACATAATCTCTCCAGTGGATGTTTAGGATTGTACGGAGGCAGCGTTGATGGAAGCGTTCTAAGAGTCGTAGGTGGTGGCGGTAAATGACCCAAGATTCAGAACCATATAAAAGAGTAGACAGTACAACGGCTCTATAAACACTGATCTTTGTACTTTTCTTCAGGTGATTGTTTCGCCAAACTCTTTTATGCAGTTTACCGAAAGCCCTGTATGCCTTTGCTAACCTGTTGTCTATCTCTGCATCAATCTTACCATCCCAGGAGATGATGCTTCCCAGGTAATTGAATTGCTGGACTGATTTGAGCTCCGAATCTCTAATGGTGATATGGGGATGATGGAAGACGTCTTGAGGTGCAGGCTGATAGAGAACTTCTGTCTTCTTCAAGCTGACTTCCAGCCCAAAAAGCTCAGCAGCCTCTGCAAAGCAGGATGTTAAACGTTGCAGAGCTACTTCAGTGTGGGCAACGAGGGCTGCATCATCAGCATAAAGTAGCTCACGGACAAGATGATTTAAGGTTTTAGTATGAGCCTTCAGACGCCTTAGGTTGAAAAAATTTCAATATATCTTTCAAAATATTAAAGGAATTTCATCCATTTAATTTGGTTATCTGTTACAAATTACTTTGAAAATTTTCTATAGCTCTGGCAGCTATGCGACAAATGCATTTTAAAAATCTACCAATAGAAATTGCAAATGTGAGAGATCAACCACTGACTCTATTTACAGAAGTGTTACTATGAATAAATGTTATTGACATCAGTGAAGCAAGTCTGCATTCACGTTGAAAGACCTGAGATCAGGATTCAATTATGTGTTAATTAATTGCTGAGGGCTCTTGGTTGGTGCATATATTTTCAAAGTACACGTATTTTTTAACTCTATCATATTTACAGAGTACTATGAAATTTTACAGCAATAATTTGAAATGTTTCATTTTATTGCAGTAGCACTACAGAGTGGATGATTATTAGGGAGGCTACCATAAAGAGACTGTACAAGGAGGAATCTTGTAAGAATAGACATATGTGAGCAAATTTCAGGCCTTTTCTCTCAAGAGTTGTTCAAGAAGCAGTAAGTATGAGAAACACAGTCTGGATGACGAGAGGTTATTTAGACATGCATCTCAAAAAACTCTCCCAAGGCAATTAATGGTGGAAAGAGCGTCTTTAACCTTCCAGCTAACCCATACAAACAGTGGTGAAAGGAAAATTCGTATGATATAATCTTTCCCTGATCCCCTGCATGAAAATTTTGATCAATACCAGAACAACAGCTATCATTAGGTCAGGTTGTAAACCTGTTGGAGCTTCCCATGAAATCTGTAAGACATCACTGATTAATTCAGGGTGGTTTTTTGCAGTAAATAAATCTTATATTGTTTAATTTCTGTCTCATGATTCATTCAGCTGAGGTCTTGGATAGGCAAGCACCAAACGCAGCTGCTGAGGAAGAACCAAATATTTCAGAGTAATTGACTTCACCCAGTGAAAATCTTTTGGATTAAATGGGACTATAGGAGAAATAGAGCTCTCTGAGGCTTCTTCCCCCTTCCTGCCAAGTATAGTAATCTTTAACCTAACAAAATTCAAAGGTATTGGTTGTACTGTGCAGGCCAATGCATAAATCCTTTGGTTTAGTTTTTCTAGTTTTAAGTATTAAAAGTGCACAAACAAATGATCTGAGGCTGATCTTAGCCTCTGGGCTTCCCTTTGAGCCCAAAGACCACAGCTGCAGAAACTTTATAATTCCTTCAGAAAAAAAAAATAAAAAGGTTCAACATTCCTTTAATCGAGCTTTTGGAGCAGAAATCCGCTTTCAGATAAAGTAATGATAATTCTTCCCATATAGCTGAGTTCACAATCAGAGAGGCTACACAAAACTGTTTTTCTCTTGCACCAAATATGAAATTTATATTTGGGCTCAAAGCAGTTTCATCTCACTTGATGCTCCCTTTCTGTTTAGTGCCTGCTAACAACCAATAAAGAGTAAAAGTAGGTACAATTCAGTTTTGATGCTGGAGATACAAAGTACCTGCCTTCCCTTTCTCCTTAATCAAGTCTCTCTCCTCTTCTTAAGGAAGAATCTTTACATTTTTTCTCAAATACTTCTGGAGATAGCAGAACTCACAGCAGTCTATAACACATTGTGGCAGTTAATATTCAGGGGGTTTATGTTTTTCTTTTCCTTTAGGGAAGAAATTAATCACCAAGTCAGATATTTCTCTTGCATTCCTCTGTACGTCATGGATATAAATGTCATATAAAAAATCTCAATTCTATACACTCTAGGGCCTTAAGACCAGCAGTGCTTTATTCATCTGTAGTACTAGGTCTTTTAATAGCATATCTACTTTTAACAGCAAATATGCTACCTAAGTATGAATTCTTTAGTTTTTACTTACATGCACAGAAATACTCCTCTGTGTTTCTGGTGTTCCTTTGTCCCCTTCTTTAGTGATTCCATTACTCTGCACACAAACACTCCTGTCATCTGACACTGGCTTCCCCAGCTGTGCATTTGGATGACTGATAACTCATGCTAAAAATCTGAATCTTAACAAATTTGTCAGAAAAAAAAAAAGTGCTTTGGGTAGTGGCTCTTACTGTTTCAGCTGTCTATTCCACATGGGAACTTAAGAGCTTTCCCAGTTATCTTGAAAGATGAGCAATTATCATAACCTCCAGATTTTTCTGAAGTTTCATCTAATCTACTGTACAGAAAATATGGCTCTTCAATAGGAACTTTGAAAAGAGTTTTTAGAAAAAGACCCAAAGATTTTAGATCACTTTTTCTCCACATGATATTATTGTGATAAAATGGTCTTCATAGAGTTCTTCAATTGAAGAGTCCCTGTCTGAACACTTCCTAACTGCAGCGATTTTCTGGTTGGCATTGGATCTATCCTGGGTAAAACTACTTAAATATAATGAAATGCCAAACTACATTAGGCAGAGAGCACGTATAGAAAAGCAGACAGGGAAAATCCAAGTATCAATGAAAATGTTTCATGAAAATTGCTAAATAATGTCCAGCTGATTATGTGTGGAAAGCTCTTAAATGTTTGTGATAACCATGTACAAATTAAGCATGGAAATGAGTGTGCTATTTAAGTCGTAAAAATGCATTTCTGTTTCCTGAAAATACATGCTCGAAAGCATACAGCTTCCTACAACTAACACAATGGTTAATTTTGGTTTGGTAGCTGAAGAAAAACCCCATTAGTATTGTCAAGCTTAGTTCTGTAGTAAACTGTGAGAAAAAAAATATGTACTGTATGTGTACACTATCATCACATATCATACATTGGGTTTATTGAGAGCTGGACTCAGACTGACATGGGTAGAGATGAAAAGATGACTAATTGCATACATTCAGTATGAATATACATGCATATATTCAGCTGATATCCTCCTTGCCATTATATTCTGAATTTAAAATGACTGATCATTCCTGAGACCAGTTTAAAATGGACTCAAAGAAAACTAAACACATTTTTAATTAGGAAAAACTAATTTCTAAGAAATTAAATGACAGTACGTTATACATAGTTGAATGAATAGTTCTATAAATGCAGTGTGAATGGTTACACCAAATTCAATTTTTTTACCAGCCTTGGTTATGTGACTAGTTTCGAGATGACATTAGAAAATTTGGGTGGTTTTTTCAGCAAAATATGAAAAACATCATTAAATGTAGCCTGCTGCTGCAGGACAACAGCCTCCCACAAAAGTAATTTCAGTTAAAAGAAAGGGGAACAATTTCTATCTTATACTACATGACTTTACAGAGTCCCCTTGACAGAGCACTCAATACTATCATTATTTCCAAGAAAATAAATGCTTGGAAAATGCTTCTACTGCTCCACAGATCTGTAAGATGAAAGTGCTGTTGGCCATAAATTTGAAACATATGGAAGACAACACCGCAAGCCTTGCAGGGAAACACCGTGGATGACAGGAGGAAGGCAGGAGACTAGAACAGCTAAGTTAGGACCTCCTGGTCAAACTGAAATACAAGAGGGAAATACACAGTCACTTGAAGCAGAGTTATGCTTCCCAGGAAGAATATAAGGATACTCCTCTGGAGTGTACTGTGGGATCAGGAAAGCTAAGCCATAGGTGGACCTTGTCAAAAGATGTGAAGAATAATAAAAAGGGCTTCTAGAAGTACACTACTCAGAAAAAGAAGACAAAAGAAATTTTACCCCTCTCTTATAAATGAGACAGAGGTCTTGAAAGAACCAGCAGGTGCGGTTGCTAAACCATTCCCCATCATATCAGAAAAATCATGGCAGTCAGGTAAAGTCACCAGTGACCAGAAAAAGGGAAACATCTCACCAATTTTTAAAAAGGGTAAATTAAGGACCCTGGGAATTACCTGCTAGTTACCTTCACTTTGGTGCTCAATAAGATCACTAAATAGACCTTCCCGGATGACAGGGAGGTGATTAGAGACAGACAACATGGCTTCACAAAAGGCCTGACTAGTCTGGTGGCCTTCTACGATGGAGTGACTGCATTGCTGTATAAGGGAAGAGCAACTCATACCATCTACTTTGACTTCTGTCAGGCCTTTGTCGTGGTCCCACAGAACATCCTTGATGCTAAATTGAAGAGATATGGATTTGATGGATGGGCTATTCGATGGATGAGGAATCGGCTGGAATTGACTGAATGGTTGCATCTGAAGAGTTGCAGTCAAGGGCTCAATGTCCAAATGGAGATGAGTAACAAGTGGTGACTCTTAGGGGTCCTTAACAGGACTCGTACTATCCATTATTTTTATTAATGGCATAGGCAGTGTGATTGAGTGTATCCATCAATTGATGCCATCAAGAGGGACCTTGACAGGCTGAAGAGTAGTCCTATGCAAACCTTGTGAAGTTCAACAAGGCCAGGTGCAAAGTACTACACCTGGATTGGGGCAATCATCAGTAACGGTACAGGATGAGTGATGAATGGTTTCAAACCAGCTCTGTGGAGAAGGTCTGGGGGATAATGGTGGTTGAAAAATTGGACGTGTGCTGGCAGTGGGCACTCACAGCCCAGAGTACCAACTTCACCCTGGGCTGCATCAGAAGAAGTGTGGCTAGCAGGTCAAGGGAGGAGACTCTCCCCCTCTCGTGAGATCCTCCTCCACTCTCATAAGATTCTACCTGGAGTATTGCATCCAGCTCTGGGGCCCCCAGCATGAGACAGACATGAACCTGTTAGAATGGTTCCAGAGGAGGAACATGAAAATTATCAGAGGGCTGGAACACCTCTCCTAGGAAGGCAGGCTGAGAGTTAGATTTGTTCAGCCTGGAGAACAGAAGGCTCCAGGGAGACCTTATAGCAGCCTCCTTAGAGAGGGCTTATAAGACAGAGAGCTATTTTACCCGAACACGTACTAATAGGATGAACAATAATGGTTTTAAACTAAAAGAGCTTAGTTTTAGCTTAGATATAAGGAAGAAAGTCTTTACAATGAAGAGGATGAGACACTGCAACAAACTCCCCAGAGAAGTTGTGGATGGCCCAACACTGCTTTAAGCAATCTGGTCTAGTAGTAGAAGATGTCCCTGCCTGTGGCAGGAAAAGTGAAAGGAGATGCTCTTTAAAGGTCCCTTCCAACCCAAACAATTCCATGATTCTATGAGCAACCCCTCCAGCCTCCTCTTGTTCTCAGCAAGTGGCCTGCCTTTGAGGGTATTATAAATCTGAGCAATGGACTTATCCACCTGGACATCAAATTTCAGTAAAAATGTCAGTCTTTTCATGAGAAGAGTGTTGGAAGACCACTGCTGGTTTACCAGTGTTCACTGGATCTTCAGAAATACTAATGAAATATGTCCAAATCATTCTCCAAACTACTTCTAAGACATACTAAAGTCCTATATGAAATAAAAAAGATCCATCTAAGGATGCCAAATATAGTTACTTATCATGTAATTCCTATAAATACCATATGGTTTCAGCCTCATTTCTAGGTAGTCTTTAAATTGTCCTTTCCTTTCAGAACATTTGGGTCACAGAGCAACACAGGCATTGATGCTTTGCTTAGATTTGTAATTTTGTTAAAATATCTTGTAGCAGATCTTGTTAAGACCTGTAGAAAGGGTCATTATACAGACACATACATTTATAATTTAAAAAGATGAAATGAAAAAACAGAGTACGTAGACACAAGGCAATTTTGACCAACATGCTGTTCAGTGTTAACTAAATCAGGGTAAAATTCCAGTTTTCGTAATTCCAAAATTCATGTGTCTTGTACACTGTTCTTCACTTTCTGCTTCCCTTAGACTTCTGTAAACACCAGGACTTAGAAACTGTACAAAATTCAAGTGTTTTATAGTTCAGGAATATAATAGCTCCAAGTTTTTTAAAGGGAGGTAATAAATTCTATTGGGCCTAATGAAAGGACTGTGCTTGAAAGCTCAGGTGGTGATCTCTTCTTATTTTTCCTTCTGTCTAGCAGCACAACCCTTTAAAGAAAAATTCTCTCTTCCATTTCCCCTATAAAAATATTTTCTCCAAATTTCTGTGAAAGATCGGACTTTGCTGACAAAGTTAGTATGACTCTTTTCTTTTATCAAACTGCACAATCCTTATCCAAACCAAACTCCTTGTTAAGTGGCTTCTAATGGATGCAACTGCTGATGGAGGAAATGCATTAGTGATTGAGGGGGATGTGTGTGTGTATTCATGTTTGCATTTTCTCCCTGTAGTTCCCACTGTTCAATAGTGACAAAGTCACAAAGACACAGAGGTCTCCTTTTGTCATCAGCGGTTTTTTGTCTGGGAAATGCAGGAGAAACAAAGAAGGGTTCATAGGAAACATGGCCCAGGTTTTGCTTGCCTTCCCTGGGCTTCAAAAACAATTTTTAGTTCAGGTAAGTAATTATGTAAAATAAAAAATTCCAGTTGTTTGAACTGATCTTAAACAAAATAAATCTTACCAACAAAATGCTCATGGAGACAGTCATTTCAGTGATATAATAGGGGAAAAAATTGTTTAGAGCAGACTCTCAGAAATAAGCAATGGGAAACTGTAAAAGTGTAAACATTGCTAACTGCAATAGTTACTGAAAAATCACTTTTTTTTTTTTTTTACCTAAGTTAAATGAAAGAACCTATTTGTCTGTATGGACTAATTTTAAGTAAAAAAAAAAAAAAAGTAGAAGGGGTTTTGTTAGTGAAAAAAAACTGAATGCAACTTATATTGACATTGCTAGCTCCTGAGATTTTATCACAAATCTTGTGATATTCAGTACTGGTCTGTAATGTTTCTTGACCTTTAAACCAATCACAAAATTTCTAGAAATTTAACTTTTGGTTTAGACCATTGTGGACTGCAATACTAGCTCATTAGCTGTCCATAGCATCAAAGCAATACAGTCACTTCCCACTGCACAAATCTCTTTATAATTGTTCCATATAGTATTCTAAACTGAGACCCTAGACTCCAGCATCATTTGCCCATAATTAACTTACTTAACTCCACATCCTCTAAGAACAAGGATTTCACCTGCTTTACCTGTATAGAAAAGAAGAGTGTCCTTTAGCTTTTGTTCCAGCCACTGATGGCTTTCAAATTTACTGTAATCGTGCAAGATAAGGGTAATATTTAGTTCAGAAGGAATATTTTCAGTTCTCACTTGCTATTCAAATGTGAAACAGTGGGGATGGATGGAAGCCTTTGAATGAATGTCATTTGACATGTTCTGTTTGATTTTTTATAAGCAGTTTGCAGTTTTGTCATACACAGTATCAAAATTGGATGCCTATTTTTTGCAAATATTCTGTGGTCTGTCATTTGTACTCCAGCAGATCCTTCCAAATATATGAAGTCTGAGCCTCTCTAGGTATTTCTGACTGAAGACACTGCTCACACAACATTACATTTGCTCCTCAGCTTTTGACTACAGCTTTTAGAACCCAGATTTCCCTCTACAGAGGTGCCTTAAACAAAACCAAAGTTAGTTTTCCATTACTATCTCCTGAGATTCAGTGTTCCTGTAAAAACTATGATCAATAATTTCATTCACTAGGATATCTGAAGACATTAAGCATAAGAGGAAAAGCAGGAGGAGTAAACTACTGTGAACATACAGGCTTCTTTTATGGATAAGAATGGGGGTCCTGACTCAGCAGTCCTTTTGGAGGAAGCTTAAAATTTAAGTGCTTGATAAATCCCCTGTAGTCAATATGTTTTATAACCTCAAATTGATCAGAATTTGTGTATAGAAAAAGAGGTTACGTACCTCAAATATGTTTCAAATGTGTTCAAAAGCTGGGAATTTATCCTTCCTCTCATAGACTTTGTTCAAGTTCACACCTACTTCCAAACAGAATAAATATGGCTTTGATGCCAGGCAAAATCTTTTTAGTTTTTGTTTCTAATGTGAAGAGCTCCTCAAAAACAAACAGTTTGACCAGCTGTAGAGTGTATCATTTTGACTCACATGAATGAAGAGCACAAAGTATTATTATTATTACATAATATGACACATTTCTTTTTACATCAAAAGAAGACAGATTTCAAAGAATATTTCCAAGAAAATTTGTGAGATTCAGAAAACAAAGAGGGAGACCAAGAATCAAGAAGCCTGAGTTCCATTTTTGTTTCTATCCTCTGCTTATTGGATGATCTAGAAAAAAGTCACTATATCTCTGGTTTCACCATAACCACTTAGATCATAAGCTCTTTGAGACAGGATCAGTTTTTACCTGGTAATTGCTCAAAGCCTAGCAGAAAGGGGTGTCTAGAAGAACATAAAGGTTAATATTAACTAAAAAAGAAATCTATTTAGTGTATAAAACAGAAGTAGGCCACTGAGTATTGTTTAACTTCTAATTGCATAAAGAAACATCAACGAACATTCTATTAACCACATGCATATGACATAAGAAACTGAGTTAAGTCTTGTTTTAGCTTCCTTCAAAAGTGGAACTGAAATTGCTGACATGAATATCTAGGTGAACATCTGTGCATAATATCCACTGGTGTCTTCTCTCTCTACAAAACTGCCGTTCCTACTTGCTAGAATTTTTTTTTAGCTTTTATTATTGCAGCAATTATTATTGTCACACTGAAAGGAGTGGAAAAGATCAGTATTACCTGATTCATACCCTAAGGCAATTGAATAGGGTGGTAAAGGGAACAGAATTACCACCCATGTGGCCACTGAACCACACAATAACAGTGGATCCAATAATAAGATTAGAAAGTGTAAAAGCCTTCTACATCAAGTGGTTCAACTGCATGGCAGATCAGGACTGTTCCCTAAAGCATATTCGCTAATGTATTGTCCAGACAAGTTTTAAACATTCCTCATAAATGTGTGTAGTGTGCACAAAACTTTCCTGTATTGTAATATTCCTGCTGGGACTGGCCAAAGACCCAAACATCCTGCCTTAGTGTCTGTACCACCTAGGAAGAAATTTATGAAATGCTTTGGTCCTGCTGCTTTCTGGTTGTTTGGGCATAGGGGAAATACAAAACTAAACCAGTTGGATCCTGTAAGTCTTCTTTTCCTGTTGATTCTGGCACAAAAGTACATATTTTGGAGCGGGAAAACTGAGATGTTCTCCCTGCACACCCAAGTGTGTTAAATATCATAACAGAGGATCAGCTAGCAAGGAAAAAAATATTCCTTTACTGAAAATATTGGATGAATTTTACAGTGAGTGGGATGATATGGAATGGTCTCATCATTCTGTCATTCTGTGAATCCACTAAGGAGAATGAGAGAAAAGCAAGAATAGCCATGTTTACTTGAAGTCTACGGACAAGGATTTATATTTGATCATGTGGGTAAAATAAAAGTAGAATATATTTAACACAAAATGTGAGGTTTTCCCTCTGACCGAAACATGTCATTAGCCCAGGTTTTTCTGCCGCTTGCCTGCTTTCAAACTGAAGAAGAAATTTTAATTACAACATGATAAAGTATTAGATATACTACATAATAGAATACAATAGTTCTTAATTTGTGGAACACACACTACTCCAAGTACTAGTCACTAGCACAGGTGTAGAAGTTGTCATTGGCACCACTAGTATCATTTACCATTGCCAATAATGGAGGTACTTAGAAGTTGTTATTAGGTAAGATACAATATCTATAATATCAAAATGGCATTCTTATAAATTATAATTATTCCAATACTTAACAGATGCCATTCAGAATCTATCAAAAGTGGGAAATGTTCAGTTAAAGGCTGGTGTCCAGACAGAGAAAAGTCCAGATGGGAGGGGTAATATTTGGCAATATTGTTTTCCTTGTAAATCAAATAAAAAATGGAGGATTGCCTGACAAGTGTTTCTTCCCAGAACAAAGATATTAGATGAAAAATTTCTTGTATGCATGGCCAAACAATACTGTTAGATTTCTAAAACCAGCCAGGCTACCATCAATATCCTTAAGAGGAACCCCCTGCAGCAGTTGCAAGTTGAGTGTAACGCAATGACCACCTCCTTATGTGTAGCCTCCTCCTGGTTTGCAACCATGGAGCAACACTGTTTTGGTCAGCATTGTGTGGTTTATCAGCCTGGAGCAATTTTTTACTAAAGAATTCAATGGAAGGAGCTGGAAAGAGCTGCTCCAAGAGGAAAGTTGGCCTTCTCTACTTGGGGCTCTGCCAGTGACCTCATAGTTTCAACAATAGTTTCACCACTCATTCATCACTACAATGACATCTGTGTGCAACCACACATGAAACAATTAAGACATTTAACCTTTTTCTTGAAAAAAAATACTTGAATGGGCTAGCTCAAGATACTAAACTAAAGTAGTTTCCACTATTCACAGATTTTGCTTTAGAAGTATAAAACTTAGAGACAAAAATACTTGTGAATTAATAACAATATATTCAACTGCTTATTGTCCATAAGTTCTAGTTTGGCTATGGTTGTTTGTTAAAAATACATCTCTTCAGTGGGTAGGAGACAGCCTGCTTAACTAACAAAATAAGAAATACATTAAGACACACATGCTAGAGTGGTTGAGCTGTCAGCTATCTTTTGCTGAAGAATCTTTCATAGTATGATATGGATCAATATTTAAAGAAACAGTGCTTGAATTTTGGCCACTTTTAGTAGCTTAGATATATACATTTATGAGATTAGCATAAGGTTAGTACGGGATTAAAAACAGGATTTCTTTTTAGCAAGTTTCTGCCAGATTGAGCACGAAAGACAGAGAGGTGATATGCTCTCAGGGATCCTTACAGCTCAGCTCAGCTAAGTTTTCCCCTCATGTCACAATCAGCTCACTACAATGACTAACAGGAAAAAGTGACAAGCAATCCTTTTTCTCTTCTGATAAGTCTATGTCTGATATTTCTTCACTTTCAGCAATACTGATATGCCAGTGAGAGAGTCATGCAACATTAGCATCAGGTATAGATGCTGGTATATGATTTATTTCAAATAAGAATCTATGGTAAATTGGATCTGATTTATTACTTCTTGAGAAGCTACCTTAGGCAAAGTACTAAATGATGGGACCTTCTTTGTCTACTGTAATGTCCTTTTACATACACTGTACTTTCATCACCTGGGATGCCTTTGGAATTCCACCAAACCCAATTTGGGATAAACCACTTTTGACAAAATGAAGAGAGCCAATCTGCACAGCAGAGAGAAGGATCCTTGAAGAAAAGCAGCTCAGTGTCTCTGAGCCCAGGTGGTGGCATGCATCTACCACAGAAGCTTATGGCAACTGGAAAAGCAAATGAACAAACAAGCAAAAAATGAAGGGTATTGATAAGTTCTGAGCTCTCAGAAACTGGGGACAATGTCAAAGGGGAATCAATGTGACAAAGATGGAAACAAACTCTAGTGGGATTTAGAGACAACTCTGATGCATGGGGAATATCTAGACCTTTAGACCAGTTGTTACTTTTAAAAGTCAATATTGCCTCTAGCTTAGACCTAGGCTGCATTAGAAAGTATAACCCCTTGGCAAATAATATACACAGCATGTATATACACACAGTAAATATACACACATTAAATACACAGAGCAAGGTTTTCAATCAGTGTCTGAGGAACATCTTAAATTTTCTCTAAATTGCTCAGTGCAGGGACATGAATTAACCATGAATTTGGAAACCTCTGTTTTGTGGAGATATTTGTCTATTTACCTATTTATTGCTAAATAA
Source organism: Cephalopterus ornatus (assembly GCA_013396775.1). Classification (NCBI taxonomy): domain Eukaryota; kingdom Metazoa; phylum Chordata; class Aves; order Passeriformes; family Cotingidae; genus Cephalopterus; species Cephalopterus ornatus. The sequence goes on from VZRE01013992.1 coordinate 186,480, forward strand.
ACCTTTTTGTAAAACAGAACTGCTTTAGATTGTTTGGGTATGGGGAGGCAATACCTTCTGCATGCACAGTAGGAAAGATCCACTTTGGGACCTTAATTTAAAGAACTAATATTAATGGAATAAAACATATACGTATTTACCTATTTTAGTCCTTTTCCTTGGCTATGGTAGAACTGAATGGTCATGCTAAACACCTCAAGGTTGAAAGTTAAATTATTCTGCCTACATGTTTTTACTGTTGTTTCTATACTGTTCCAACCCAGCCCATAGTCAGGAAACTAACAACTTTCAGAGAAAATGGCACTATTCTTTGACTTTTGCAAGGACCTCTCCCTGTTTAACTATAAACTGGACAAACCTTAAATGCTTCCCGGGGCTGCTGATAAGCACCCAATACCTCTGAATGGCTTGCGTTAGCAAAGCTAGGAGGGAAATCTTGTAAAAAGTCTTTCCTGTAATTCCAGACAATTCCTGTTTAAGGTCAAGCCAGAAATTCTTCACAAATAATTTCTCTCGGGGTACAGAGTTATTTCCTTTTCAGGTTCTGGCTAGGACCCAAAGCACAAAAGAATGAGGAAAAAAAACTAGTGATAATCAGAAAGTTAACCAAAACCCTCCTATCTCAACAATGCTCTCACTAATACTTGCACTAGTTTGGCAGACACTCTTTAAAATCTGGTATCAACCTGAACACAACCAAATGTGATATCTTAACATGCTCCCCATCTTGACAGTCTGATAGATAAGGTGCCCTCTGACCTCCAGTTGCCTCTTTTTTATGTGACAGTTTTCTATCTCTGCTGATAAAGCGCTTTCATAAAAAATGAAAAATACTTTTCCACTTCAGTCCATATTTGCAAAAGATTGCAATGGCTGTGGAGTGGGTGGAATTTCTTACCCACTAACGTGAGAGGAATCTTCATACATTTTTCTCATGGTTCCAAACACCAAAACAAGGATCAGTAGGTTAAAGGGGATACTAAAGATCTGTACTGAAAGCAGACATATTTGTTCTCACTTTCTGGCTACTTTAATTAATTTATTTTATAAACCTCTTCACATTATTTCAGCTTTTTCCAACATAGCAGTGAATGTACATACCCTCCTCATTTTATTTACCAAAAAAGAGTAATCAAATACAGATGGACCATCTGGATCAAATGCCAAGTTCTCTAACATGTGAACCCAAGAAATCTGAGCTCTGAACTGTACTTCGACTGCAGTTCTGGTTTGGATTTCAGGTAAATAATTTAAAATAGGAAAACTGTGCCAACATAAATCGATTTCCTATGTTATTTTTGTGTTTAATGTAACAGCAAGTGCCTCATTCCTGAGTGACATGATGAGACCACAACATAGCAAGGGCAGAAATACCCCCCAATAAGGCTTTGGTTTGGCTCCCTGAATCCTTTCAAAATGAACCTTGCCAACAGTCTCATGTATGGTTAAACCAGAACCCATCAGAGACCTCATCATGGTTTAAGTATTGTGATTTGCAGGTTTTCTATTCTTTCTGAGAGCAGGAGAAGAATGGAAAGCATGAATTCAAGGTGACAATCCCTGCCTCCATTTTTGTCCCCGAAAATTTACTCTTATAGCTCCAATCGTACGTAAATTTAGGTTCCGTATTCTATTTGACTTCATCATTCTTCACAGGTTTGCATAGTCACAGGCAATAAAAATTCTAAAGCAACATCTACCCCATTAGAGGACATTGTATCAGGGCCCATTCTCTGGGTTTGGTTGTGTGGGGCCTGGCCCGCGTCCATGCTTTTATAGTCTCCCACCTTGCAAGACAGGGTGGCAGCATCCAGATTATTTGCCAGGAATGGTTTATGCTCCATGCTAACTTCTGAACTCTCCCTAGAACATGTCCCTGGGAGAGCACCAGTTGGCTTAGGGCAAAATGGTCCTAGTAACTAGATAGTATAAAGGCTATGACATGGTATTTTGAATTTATTAATGCAGGTGTAGAATAGAAATCCTTGCATGCAGCTGAATCTTTTCCTTACTGAGAAGGCTGAGAAGGAGGAATTTTCAACCGTAATACACTCTGCAAGTACATTTCTTCTATTAGTGGTTGTATCAATATTGCTAAAACACATGTGACATTCACTGGGACTGCATCCAGAAATTAAAATTTTTTTCTGTAAATGCACGTACCTAGTAGTATTAGGATATAAACACCTTTCCTGAAGACTATATGAACCTGTTCAGAGGGTTGAAATTCTTAAAGGAACCGATTTTCTCATGCTCTTTCTGAGATCTCCTCTCTTAGTAAATGAAAAAAATAGTTCTTCTGAACTTCCACCTGTGTTCCTAACTGGGAAATGAAAATGCAAAGAAATATATGTTAGTGAAATGGTTGCTTAAAAAAATGGATTCAGCAAAAATTTTAACTTGAAGCTGATTTGCCATCGCTTCAGATCAGCTCCTATGTCATCTCAGTGCTTTGCCAACAGTAAACATAATGTTATCTGCTGGACTGCTGGAGACTGTCACGTCACCTCTATACACTCAGAAAATAAAACAGGTTTATGTTCTGGATATTTCTGCATTACAATCTGAGTTGGAAAATGTCTCTCAGTTGAGCATTTTAAGGGCTTCAGGAAAACACCATCGATAAAAGCAAAGCATTTAAAGAAAATAAAAAATAAATTCAGATTTTGCAGTCTTCCCATTAGAAAGTTCATTTGGTTCAATTTTTAGGAACAGTAGCAGAAAAAATTATGCAAAAGGCTGTGTATATTAAAGTGTATTCCACATAGCTTAATATAGCTTGGTCCTGGTCTACACGGAGGAGAGGAGCTGTGTCCCTGGGCTATTCCTTTGGACCTCCATTGGATACAGCACATCACAGCTCTGAAATTTGCTTTTCCTAAACTAATTTGAAAGATGATGACTGTTACAAGTTGTGGAAGAGAAAGCCAGAAACTACCATGTGGCTGAGGGGAAAAGAGGGAGGAGATAAGGAGGAATTTATCAGATTGATCTTAGTCTTCTGCTTTGAGATGAAACTACTCACGTTATGGGAGCTCCTATTTGTCTTTACATATTGAGTGAATTGCAGAGCACCACTCTTCAGATGGAGTGTAGGTTTTTATTGTCCAGCATTAACTAAGATCAATCCCATTTTGTATTTGTAATGGAGATATGCACACACATACATCTATGCATTTGTGAGAGCACATGTACAAGTACATTTTCATATGCATCTTCCTGTTCTTTCTTTGGTCCCTTGAGTTTGTTTCTCTCCTTCACAGGTGCCATTTTGCACAACGTTATTTCCCTTTTTCCATTAGTGAAGAACTCATATGTTTGCCATTATGAGCAATTTGCAGAAAATTATTACAGGCATCAGCATAGTTTCCCCTTACAGGTGGACTAGGCAGATATGATATATATTTAACCACCTTTGACACTGTGGAAATAAATGCCAGTATTATAGTATAGCCTGCTGTTCTCATATACCTGCTTGGCAGTTAGTCTGCATATCATCTTTGTGTTTGTAAACCGTGAGCCAGAACCTCTCCTGCCACATGCAGAGGTGGAAGCAAATGCCTAATCATACCACCTAATCATACCACATACAGCAATCATACCACAGGTGCTCTCTACTCTCTCCACCCTCCCAGGAAAATCAACCAATGTATTCTCACCTCCGATTCTGCTGAAGAACTGCAAAACACTATATTGACAAGGACAAACCAGCATATATGGTACCTTCAGCAACCAGAGGGTGAAGAGAAATGGAGCAGGAGAGACCATAACTATGTTCATGTTTCTGTATTTAATTCATATTTCCAGATTTAAATTTTACATTTTCAGTTGCTTGGCTTTTTTTTTTTAATTAATGGTCAAAATGACCTTGTAGGAAGCAGACATTAATTAAAAAAAATAATTAAAAAAAAAAAAAAAACCAAACCAAAACATGCCTAATTAAAGATTTTTGTCATCTCCCAGAATATGCTACAGTTTGTATCTGCTGCTCCACCAGTTCCCATCACATGTTAGAGAACTTAAAAAAAGCAACACTCCTACATGAAATTTCACAGTGAAGAAAAACACTGAAGTTTCCTTTAAAAAGGCTTTTCTGCCTTCACATCTCTGAGACATATTATTTGGAACCATTCTGCACATCCAAAGCTCAAGATACTTCAAAGCCATTACCAGTAGCTAAATATTACTGCAAAGAAATAGCAAACAAAACATTGAAAATATATCAGCCCTGTGTGTCAGATTTCAAATGTCAGAACTGACTACCTTAGCTGCTATCGATTTCTTTTCTACTACTGCAGAAAAATCTTAAAAGTAAACACTAGACAGTTAAAATAAATTTTATCTATTCTTAGGATGTCATGTGACCATTTACTGAAGAAAGGGTATTCTAATGGTGTACTGCGTTTTACAGTTTTGGAGGAAATAACAGAAGAAATGCAGGCACAATGGAAAACACAGTACCTCCACTGCAACAGAAGGGAGAAGTGTGCTCATCAGGTAAGGTAAACCCTGGCGTTAAACTGGCTGATTTTGGTTTTGGTCTTCTGATAATTGTTTCTCACTTGTGGACATGAATGTTCACAATAGCAGCTTTCAAAATGGCACACTTCTTTATGTCTGTCCCGTCCACTCACATTGTTGGAAATAAAAACAGTCAATCAGACATGCATAGCCAAATATTTCTCTCTAGAAAATGCTGTTTGGTCAAGGCTCAATCTCCGATATCTTCATGGAATTTAGCACTACAGATTTTAATTTTTTGTTTTAAATTGGTAGAAAGCTCAGGGTTTTGTAGCATTTCTGTTCTGAACTTTTTCACTTACAATCACTGTTGAATATAAAGTGTAATACCCATATTTTTTGTGAGAGAAATATTTTAATAAATTAAGCATTTTCCAGCTATGAAATACTGAAATAACCCAGTCAGCATTGATTTACCCAAGATGATTGCAATTAAAAATTCATTTAAAAAAAAAAAGAAACAAATAATGAGAGTAACTATTCATGGTGATCCAGAATGGAAATTTTGAGCTCTTGAAAATCCACCTGGGCCAGGAAAGGCTTCTTCTTCTGAATAGGACTTACAGCTGGCTGTCTAGTCAGCTCTTGAGTTACCTGCTGGCCAGGTATATTGTTTCCTTACATTCAGAGATGTTTAATACAAAATGGAGAGTAAAATCTATACTCCTGCTATGCCTTTGAAGTGTTTTATCCTGTGATTTACAAACTAAAGCCATTCTTTACAAAAACACAAAGGACAGGGGCCATCTAACGTGTATAGAAATAAGAGGAAAAGGTTCCCTGCACTGTAGGAAAATAATTATGTAAGTATGTTGTTTATCTTTCTCTTTGAGTAAATGTAGCTGTAAATGTCTACCCAGAAGAAACAATAATTGTGCTTTTGTGTGAGGCATTGCAGTCACCATTTTGCACAAGAATTAATACAATGTTTATATATGGCTAGTGTAACTAAGAGTAGTTTCTGACCACAAGGTAAATATTGTATTTTTTTCTACTGTCTTCCTACTTTGCTCTTAGTATTATTAGGTATGTCAAGAAATGCGTGAAGCTGAAAGGCCAATTTACTCAGCTAATATATTCCTCTAGTCTATGATCAGTTCAGTTTGAATGTGGACACTTGGAACACAGCCTTTAGACCCCTTCCAATTACCAACAGATAAGCTCCTATTTAACAGAGTTATTTAGTCTCACGATCTGCTCATGACCTGTCCATGTTAATAAGGAACTGATCTATGGAAGGCTTCACATAGATGGCTTACCTTAGAGAGTGAAGGTACTCTCAGGGTTCTCTATGGAAATCCTTTCCAGGCTATGGTGAAAGATGTGGTGGTTCATGACTTTTCACAGGGAATAGAGGTAAAAACTTTCTATGTGTAGTGGAGCAGTAAGCGAGGAGCATGACTAAAACTTCTGCTTCGTGTTCATTTCAGTCCTTCCTATAGACAAGACAAATTGCTTGTGTCCAAAAGCCCCTCAGTGCAATCTGTACACTTCTTGCCTATATTAATCTTGCAGCAATGTTATATTAAACAACGTTGATGATAGTTTCAAATGAGAAAAGAAAATTCTGCTTACTTTTATATTGAAAGGAATTACACCAGGCTTTCTATCAGCAGTTGAGCAGAGTACTAATATAGAAATTGTTTCTCAGTTGCTTCAGGTTTATGTAAACAGACTGCCCAGCCAGGGGAAATTCTTTAGCAAATATAAAAAGCCTGTGATTCTCTGATATAAGTAATGCCTTGCTCCTTCTGCCTTACTAGATTTTGAGGATTTTTTTCTGATGGTTTTAGGTAGATGTCTGTTATGTCAATATCACATATCCTGCTTAAAATTGGTAAAGCCATGAAATCATAAGTTCCAGAAGTATCTTAAAGTAGCTTCACCCAGGAGACAACACAACTATTTCCTTCACAGGTAAAGATACAGTAGGTTATTTTCCAGTCACTGAAAGTTTACTTCATAATTCTAGTATATGAAGAAATTCAAAAGCAGAGATTTTATTTTAGAAGAGGGTTATGCTCCTGGTAGTGATAATAATAATAATAACAGAGTTTTTTGCAATCAGTATCTGGTTGGCCTTCACATCAGCTCTGTGATGACATTTACATGTCAGTGATAGAAATAACTATTGAGAATAATTTTATATAGTCCAGAAAAAGAAATCCACAAAAAAGGCAATTTCCTCTAATGGTGGCCTTAATGCTACATGAAGTGTCTGAATCCAACAATGGCTTCATTCCAGCTCTCTCTGTCAGTGGGATCCAAGTCTCTGTGTCCCTGTCTGTGAGGTCATCTGTGTGTCTGTGCCCTTAAATCACTTCACTGCACTGAGCATCTAAGTACAAGGTACCACATAAGCCCCTTGAGCTCTGCAAAACAGGTGTCCCCCTCTAATCTTGCCTCTGTGGTCTGACCTACCCAGAGCTCTGGGACTCAGACAAAGAAAGGCGTAGAGCCACAAAATATACCAGTTGTAGAGTAGGTGTACTCCAGGGAGACTTGCTGCTATCTGCAGAAACCCTTGGAGTGCTGAGTTCGGATCGATGTCATTCCTTTACCTTCAAGGACACACTGATGTGTTTCAAGAAAGCCATAAATAACGCCCATATGAATAGTCCCCAAGGTTAGTGCCTCCAAAAATGAACTCTTAACACTCTAAGGCAAAGCTTTCTTCCCAAAACGGGGACAGGTGTGCATATGCAGACATGGAATCATTCTATTCTAATTTATTTTCTCTAGGAACTCCATCTAAAGACTGGATCCTTTCAAAGAAACCTCAAAAAATGTCTCTATATTCCCTTTGTGCATCTGATCTTTCAAGAAAACATGGGTTTTTTGTGATTGGGATTGTTTTATGTGTTTTAAAACTATATTTACCTGCAGGGTTTCACCTCATGAAAAAAATTAAAAATCTTTTGTGCCAGTGGTAATAACACATTCAGTAAGGAGTATCTTCTTGATCACAATTGCACATTGCAAGGAAATATATGTGTGTAACACAATATCTTATTGGTTCAACTGGTGAGTACTAATAGGCTCTCCATTTGTAAGCAGCAACCTCTTCTCTAATTATAAAAAACCAATTTGTTGTTGATCTACTAATAGCCGTATTAACCCACACATGTTGTACCTCTCTGAGAATGAGAGATTGAAGAATAAATGGATATTGTACCTGCACTGACTTTTCTTGAAATAGCACAGAAGAGCAATATGCTATTATCTCCAAATCAATGCCTCCCCCTTTAAATTCCCTGGGAAATTTCAGGTGCTGCACATAAGGAAGGAAAAAAAACCACAAAATCATATCAAAGTGTAAGATTCAAGCTTATCTGAGAGCCATATTTCATGTATTTTAATTACTGTTATTGCACTTTAAATTTAATTGTGACTGTTCTTGTAGAAGTGTTGGTACTACATTGTCATTCAGCCTTCATTTATCTTCTGATCTGACAGCCCTAGATGCATTTGTGTTGATGGCTTAATTGTTCTTTCCCTGAGCAAGTGCAAGTAGGGAAAGCTCACAGGATGCCATGCCAGGTTATCTTAACTAAAAGGATTGCAACAGTTTGTGACTAGCAAGCAGACACACTTGAAAACATACTTTCATGGAGAAAGGAAAATAATTACTTACAAGCATGTTTGGGATAAAAATTAAACCTGAAGGCAAAAGCAATTGCAAAGGATAGTTAAAACCAAAATAGTTCATGTTTAATCAGATAACTGTTTTGACTTTTTCCCCCCACAGATTTATGCCTTTTATGTTTTCCTTTTATTTCCCTTTACAATAACAAGTAAATCAATAAATAGAAACAAGGAAAAAAAATGCCAGCAGGCAATAAAGAAGAAATCTCCACACACACTTTTAAAGACAAGAAAATCTGTGAAATAAAAATTTTCTTTTAAGGTCCTTTGTAATTATAAAGGTTTTAAATGGCAGTATTTTACTCTGCCAATTAATTTCTTTCCTACATAATAGCTTCATTTTTTGGGGCCATCCAATGCCATTTAAAGGCGAAAGGAAATTAATCCTGGCTGTGTCTATGCCAAAGTGACCCACTGGGCTAGGCTGGCTAAACTAAGCTGTATTGCCCAGTCTGTGAAAAAACAGATATCCATTTAATATAAAGGGTTTTTTCATTAACATACATTTAAGGGTTTTTAACCATTTTTCCTCCCTCGTCTGTTGCTTGTACATTAGTACTGCTATATGGGGTGTAAGATACCAACCTACCTGTCATATGGTGTCTTACAGCTTCATTTTGCACTACAGTATTTAACTGCACAAGTCATTGAGCAGTGGACAATAAGGTCACAATTTTCTTCAGAATTTTCAGCGGGAGAAGAAATTATTTTCTTAATATATAACTAACTGCTAGCTCTGTTGAGAAAGTCGAGTTGCGTTACTGAAAGAGTGAGTAAGGTCCAGATCTCCAAGATCCTTTACCTGTACTTCTTCATTTGAAGCTAGTTTGAACTTTGCTGCCTTTAATGAGCTATTCTTACATAGAGATTTTCATTTGTAATAATATGAGAGAAAATTATAATGGAGACATTTGTTGGTGCCTAGTCTAATTACAAATTCTTGCAGCATTGTAGCACCACCTGCAGGAGGCCTTTTATTTTACTAGGGTACTCAATGAACCATGGGGAAGCTTTTGTGGGAACATTTTAACCCAAAGCATTAGAAACCCAAAGATCTTACAAAGGGATTAATAAAAAAAAAAAAAAAAAAAAAAA